>JAHLSL010013621.1:3917463-4296056 GCA_025920805.1 Petroica traversi | reverse complement strand
AGGGCAGAGAGGAGAGGCGGGGTGCGGGCACACAGGGACAGGGACAGCTCTCGTCCCTCCAGGTGCTGGCACGGCTGTGACCCGGGCGGGGGGTGGGATGCAGCAGCCGAAGCGGCTGGGCTGCTGCACCTGGGGCCGGCCGGTCTCAACCTTGAGCCGTCCCGGCTCACCGTGAGGAGGTGCAGCCCTCGCTGGCATTGCGCTGGGGGCTTTCCGAGGGGTTCTGGTGGGGGACTTTCACTCCGCCACCCGGACTGCATCCGCATCCCGATCGCCCAGCATCCCCCGCTTGTTCTCCCGAGCACTTGCAGGGCGCTTCACCTTCAAATGCCCCCTCGGCGGTCCCGGGCGGAGCTGCCACCTCGGAGCAAACCCTCTGAATACCGAGAGGGCGAGAAGCAGGCGGGGAAACGAGAAAGTTGAAAGGTTTAACCCCTTCCTGTCCGTCTGCAGGAGACAAGGCGTGAAGGGGCACCGCATTGCTCCTCCGCACTTGCTCCCGGGCTCTTGCCCAGCCTGGGGGAACCACCGGGTACCCCTGACTCCTCCTACCCAGCTGACCGCTCACCAGCGAGCAGCTCTGCTCCTCAGGTGCCTTGTCGTGCAAAGCAGGGTCTGAAGGGATGGAGGGCTGGAAACTTGTCTGTGCCCAGACAAAGGGAGGAAGGCTGTGGGGAGAGAGCTGAGGAAGACCCGGAATTAGCCTTTTCTTCTCCTAGAGACACTGTTCTTCTTTCAATTGTGCCTCTTTGCAGGCTGCCTTCCAAGGATTCCTGGTCTCTGTGCATGTGAGGTGTGAAGGTGGGCAGGACCCCAAACAACAAATCATGGATTTTGTTATGAAACAAGCTCTAGGAGGTAAGTGTGGTTGGCACACAAGGGGCCTTGTGTCCCTCCTACCCCTCCCCTTTGCAACTGGAAGAGAGGGGATGGTCTTCTGTGGTGTGGGGTGTGCACCTGGAATAGCTTTTTGAGGACTTGTCCCTGATTCATGATCCCAGAGTGGAGTCTGAGCAGGAGAGGGCAGCAACAAGCAGAGACCAAAGCCCCATATCAGGGAAGAGACCTCCCACACAAGGTGTGCTGGCCCTGGGTAATGCCTAATTGGCACCCTACCAATTGGATGTATATCCTGCTGAGCAGTGTGCAGGTCTTGATTTGCTTCTTTCCATGCCAATGAGGCAGGCATTATAAAGGACGAAGACTGGTTTAGGCAGAGTAAGCCCAAAGAAAGAGCGGCATTTTGTCTATGTGTGTAAGCTCTCTTCCTTCTTTGCCCCAAAGACTGGCCAAATCCTGAAAAAAAATGGCCAGTGCAGAAATTTTTGTCCCTGATACTTTGGGAGCTATTTTTGGTAAAAACACTGCCACAACAAGGAGGCAAACGAGAGTAAAGTATTCCTGCACACCTTACCTGGATTTGAGGCCAGCCTTCTATGTGTTTCTGTATATTACCTTATGTGTGTGAGGAATTATTTTAACCTAATGGTGTGAAAATGAAAAAGTAGGGATGTGTGTAGGAAAAACTGAAAATACTGCCCAAATATTTGGGAATGAGGTTCCTTTCTTCTGCCACAGTTACTTTCCAAACTGCTTGACCTGGACATTTAGTCTACGCAACAATCTAAGCATCACTGAGTTGATGCTGGATGCGGTTGAGAGCTGAAATATTTGCCTCAAAGAAAGTTGATAATTCTTTCTTGTACTCTATCTCATGTGTGCATATTTCATTTTTTTTTCTTTGAAGAAACTGTAGAATCAAGGGGCTGTGTGTTTAATGTGTGGTGATACTGATGTTATATATAACTTCAGCGTTTACTGCAGGACTCTCTCCCATGGCATGGAAACAATGTTTTAATCTCTGAAAGCGGTGGGTGTTTTCCACCAGAGGAGCAAAATTGTCACAGTTAAGAACAGGGCAAGCAACCCAAGTTTTAGTTGGGGTATTTTGAATAGGGAGATCAAACTGGAGCAGAAATGGATTAATTGGATTGCACAAAATAGTGAGGTATAAAGACATCTACGTGAGAAGGTAACAGTTTTTGTGGTAGCAGTGCTATGTTTCATTTCACTCTTCAATGCCTGTTTTGAAGGAGAATTATTGTTAAGATGTGCAGGCTTTGCACTGTTTGCTGTAGTGCTAGGTTGCTTGTACAGAACAGAACTAATGTACCTGCAAACTGGAGATACAGCTGGAGATCCATGAATCCAGTAAAGGGAAATAACTGCTTAGAGACTGCAGTTAAAGGCAGGGGGAGGAGGGCTGCAGCAAAAGAATAACATCTACGATGCCTGCCTTTTTCTGCAGCCTGGTGACTTAACTTGAGTTGGAAGCAGTGTCTGCCTGTGCTTAACAGCATTCACCCTGGGCAGACCTTCATTCTAACATGAAGTTGCATGCCAAGGTCAGGATTTGTATGACAATAGGACTTTCTGAAAAGGTAAATTCAAAACACATCCTTTTGTGAGGTCTGAGCTCCTGATGTCTGTCAGGATGCTGCCCAGGGCACCAGCTCTTCTGCCAGATGACTTAATGTGTCTGGGACTTACCCACTTACTCAATAAAGGAGAAGTCTCTGCAGGGTGGTAAAATCCAGGAAATGCTAATTCATTAAGCAGAGTCCTATTTTTAAATTACAAATAGTTTCAACGAGATGAAACAAGATCTCCCTGTGCAAATAAAATATGGGAAGATGAAGGTGGTTTTGGATACTAGTTTCTCCCTTGAGTTAAAGCCAAAGCTGATGCAAATCTAAGCTGGCCAGACTGGCACAGCAAGGGAAGGACTAAAGGGTATAGTTTGCTTTCTTTTGGAGCCAGAACCCTATCTGTCTGCCAGTTCTGATACCCAAAGAGAGTATCAGAGTTTGACTCAATGATCCTTCTGGATCCCTTCCAACTCAGAATAATCTGTGAATTGTGACCACAAGGATGGTCAAAGTGAGCAAAGCACTAAACCTCTAGTGACTTGTAGGCTTGCTTAGGGCAGGGTACATTGTCTGAACTGCTGGTGATCATTTTTATTATCCTCATTTTCTGGAAGGCCTTTGTATGGATTTCATAGCTCTTTGATTTTAGTTTAATATGGCTTTTCCCAGAATACCTCTGAATTCATTTTTCTGTTTGATAGGATTTTTTTGAACGGTGCAAAAGTTCTTATCCCATTCTCGTAATCTCTTATGGCACTCCTGGAAGAAAGAAAAAGATACTGCAATTTTGTCAGTAAGGTCCCCTCTAATATACACCGAATCAGACCTGCTATAGATTCTGCTTGCAGAGCACCTACACTGTTAGCTTAACCCTTCAGCTGTCTCAGATGGTAAAAACTCACAAAGGCTGAGGGCAAGCTGGATGTCCTTGACAGGGCATAATGGGTAAGTCATTTTCATAATGGGCATGTCATTTTCTCTTCCCAGAGTACAGCCCCAAAATGAGGCTTAGGCCAGAGCCTTTGGTGGCTAAGAGACTGAATTTGAAAACAGTTTGCAGGTGGGTGCTTTTGACCTTTTCCTGCTGGACAGGACTGTGCAGGTCTCTGAAGCATGTGAGGAGTTTGGAACCAGGCTTTGTCACAGGGAGTGATCAAATAAGGTACTGATAGAACAGCGTTATTGTTCTCCTACCTCCTCAATCACCTTATTGAAGAAGATGAGTTCTCACTCTCTGCTAATTAGCAGTAACACTAACCTTAGCAGAATGCTTCTGTGTGAGTTTTGCCATTGCCTTTGAAGCAAACTTTGAAGATATTAGGCTTGTCTCTATGGCATAGAAGGATCAGTTTTGCTTTTCCTTGGGGTTTTGCCCATAGGGGAAGAAGGCAATGAGGTGTTTTGGAAGGTAGGTGAGCTAAGCTAGCAAGCAAGGAAAGGCGGTTATGTGGTGCCAAATTGTTTTGTTTGGAAGTCTGTGTGACTACAGTTTTTAGGTTTTGTGAAATTAGTTTGACAGGTTATTGTATTGCTGAAGCAGAACGTGTCCTTTCCCTGGCTTGTTGTTAAAGAGAGTGTGCAGAAGCCTGTTTCTGTGCTAGGGAAGGTCATCCTCTGCTGTCCTGCCAGCACTGGATTTTGCTGCTGTGTTGGCAGCAGAGTTTCTGTCTGGAGGTTGACCAGCTTGAAATGTGTCTCTTTAAATCCCTGGCCTCTTCATGGCAAAACCATTGACCCTTTCATTAGCAGTGGGGACTGTGGTCCAGGAAAAACAGTATAAAATAGTAGGTTATTTGGCCAATTTATTTCTGTAGCTTTTTTTTTTTTGTGCTCCTTAGATGTTCCAACACCCTATATAGAAGTCACACTATTTATTGTCTGACAGTGATGGTGACAGAAGCCATGGATAAGTCATGATGCTGGTTAGCTGTGTAAAACAGTAGCAAGAGGAAACCTAAACCTAAAAGCTTAAAATTGCTGCTGCTTCTTTCACAGGAGTAACAGCAAGGGAATATTTTGTACCTCTGACCCTGCTGCATCACCAGACATTAACAGGTGTGTAGCTAGGGTGATTGGTTACTTTGGTGTTCCTGTGACAGTTCTTTAAATAAAGACAATCGGAGTAATTTCATAGCTATATTTTACATTAGAAGTGCTCTTTGCCAAGCCAGGTCAGTGCTGGACTGCTGTCATCACGACCAATGTGTATGATTTCCCAGGAGAGAGCAGGAACTGGAGCATCCAAAACAGGTCCTGAAGGAGTTTAGCTATAGTGCTTTTCACTGTGCATTGCTTATTTCTTCCTAAATTTGTGTGAAAACAAATGGTGCATGAGCACCTGACTCCCATGTTGTACTGTCCTGTATCACTCCCTCTGTCACTGCTGGCTTGGACAAATAGGAAAATGTATTGAAATAGGAGACAGTGAACTTCATTAAGCTCTTCTGGGTGTCATTCTGTTACTGGATGATTTGGAGGCCAAGGGTCTGAGACATTTTCTTATGAAGAAGAAAAGAGGAAACCTATGGAAATTGAGAAGAATTTATTGGAATGTTGCACCATGATGTGTTTGAAGAGAGAGAAATTTCCCACTGCAGAAAGCAACATTCTGCAGACCAAAATATTGTGAAGTTGTGGTATACAGAACACAGTGGCCCTAAATATGATGCTGCACAGAGCCCTTTTAATGTGCTACTTTTATTGCCTTGAAAAGGCGCAATGGCAAGAACTGGATGGTAAAAGCCTGGGATGCCTGCCTTAAATATTGACTTTTTTAATGTCAGCTTGTGAGTAAATTATGCAAATCCTTTCTCATGTAACAGTGCATGTGAATGGTACAGTCTAAATTTCTTCTTCATGCTTCCAGCACCCCTTGAATACATACTGCAGTGCAACCCCACCAGGAGGAAGGGTATGTCTGAGTTTCTGGATAGATACTCACTATGATAGAAAACACAGGCATGATTTGCTGTTTTATTTATTATTTATTATATTATTATTATTTATTAGTTATTATTTGTTGGCAGCAGTTTAGAGTGGGGACTGCTGCTTTGCATCCCTTTCTGCCAAGAATCAGTGGACACTTGTTTTGGTTCAGAAGGATTCTTAAAATACTATAGGCAGCAGACAAATGCAACCAGATTGCCATCTGGAGCGTGTCAGCAGGGAGGCAGTGCCTACTTCATGTCCCTTACCAGCAACTTTGATTCAGCTGGGCATATCACAAAACACAGTCCAGAGGGAGTCCCCTTGTTCTTGAAGGCAGACAGAGATCCAAACCCTCTTGAAGGTAATGGGATTTAAGTCACTGAGTGACTTAAGCTCTGAAAGAGCAGCTCCTGTGCTGAGCTTACATTAGGGAAGATGTGAGAGTGTGTGAATGCCAGATAAGCCTGAGTGAAAACCACAGTAATGTTTAACATCTTAGCAGTGACCTTCTGTGTATTCCACTGCTGCATTTGCCTCACTTTAGTAGCTTGTGATGTGAGGATTAAGTCTTTAATTTTTCCTGCAGAAGTTTGCAAGATTGAGTGCCTTCAGGGTGGAACACACTGTATAATAAACACAGAGGTTTCTGTTTTCTCCTTTTTCAACTCCTGCTTTTGTTTCTCACATTTCCAGTTCTCTGCTGAGCCTCTGTGCTTCTCTGGGACCTCATGCGTCAACTAGGTTGTGCTCCACTGCTTATGTTAATTTATGAAGGACTGAAAGTATAATGCAAAACTGCAAGTCGTAATGCCAACAAATAGAGCTGGTTTTGACTTCTGGGATGTCTTTGGCTGTGATTCTTGAAACATTTAACACAAGAGGTCTTTCATTTTGCAGTCAGGTGCATCCAAATCACAAAGACTGGGGAATCTGGCAAGAGACAGGAGATCTTAAGCCCACTGTAGCATGTGGTAGGTGTAGGGGGGCCACTTCCATTCTCAGATAACTTCTGCCTGTGTTGTGTGAGGACCCTACAAATTAAAAAGATGATTTTAAGGGAGTTGAATGCATCCCGAAGGTAACAAAGACGGTGAAAGGACTGAAAGGAATGTCTTCTGAGGAGTGGCTAAGGACATGTTTTTTCTGTTTTGGAAAAAAGGAGGCAGAGGGGGTCATCTCATTGCTCTCTACAGCTTTTTGAAGAGAAGAAGTGGAGAAGGAGATGCTGATCCCTTCTTCCTGAGATCCAGTGACAAGAGGCCTGGGGTAGGTGGCATGTCTGGTGCATACATTTTTTACAAGGAATGGTATTAAAAGCCTTTCCCCCTCCTAATTTATACTTGTGGCAAAGAGATTTTCTTAAAGAAATTTGATTAAATTGCAAGATGTCTTCCAAGGAAGCAAATGGCTGCTGTCGAGATGGTATCAGGGAAATAACTACAGTGGTGATCAGCTGATTTATTCCATCCTCTAAACCAGGAGATGAAAAGTCCTTCTTCCTGTGCCTTACTTGAGAAAACTTCCTTTTATATTTGCTTGCCTCTCTTTGGCCTCTTCCTCTTGGAATCACACAAAGCTTTCACTTGTGTCTGCTGGAATATTACTTATGTTTGTCTTGCTTGCAAGCAGGCACTGTGAGCAGTATGCTTACTGAAGTATCCCTGGAGGAAATGTGTAGCCTTCAGCTGATTGTAGAGGCAGGCCACAAAGAGCTTAACTAAGGTTTGTGCTGCAGGCCTGATTGCCAAAGGCCTGATTGGAGTGGAGTGACAGGATAAGCAGGAAGTTTTCTCTCCCAGAGAGGGACAAAAGTTTCACATTTATTAAGTAGTCTGTCTAGGATTCATGGCAGAAAGAAAGATTCTTCTCCTTGGTTTTTCTGTCCACTTCTAAGGAAGTTCTTCATGTTTTGATATTAATATCCGTTGCTGTATACCGGAGTCTTTCTGACTTTTCTCTTTTTTTTTACCTTTTGTGATTGAAGCAGCGAAAAGTAGGGGTTTCTTACTGGCTGTATGGTTTTGGCAGAAATAGGATTTGTCAGTGCTGAAATTTCAGCCTGTGTTGCATAGGAAATGCTATCTGCAGCAGTGGATTTGGAACCGGGCAGGAGCCTAATGGATAATGTATTATAGTTATTCAGGCCTTCCTGGTGAAATGGGATGCTCTAAATACAAGCTACTGGCTTGTTTTTGTGTTGGCTCCTAAGGAGAGGGAAGTTCAGGATGTAATTCCATTGTTAGCCAAGGAGACCTGCTCACTTGCTCATGTGCTAGCAAAAGGATAGACATTAGAGAAGAATGATGTGTATGAAAGCTGATGTACATGGGAGGCTTTCTTCTCTGACTAGAAGGGTAAGGTTTGAATTCATAAATCTCTGAAATCAAATATATGAGGGCTACCTGGATTTAGAAGTCTTGCCGAGTTAAGTCAAGACTGTATGGTCTGTATTTGAAGGCACTGCAGTAAAATGTAGGGCTCCAAAAGCTCTAAGTAACCTCTGCAAAGACTCCACTAATGGAGGACAGGCATCCTGCCCTGACAGAAATGAGAATGTTTCTTTCATCCTGAGGCACCCACCAAAGGCCAGCAGCACAAAAATTCACCCTAGCAACAAGATGGTGTCACGGGAAATATCTTGTGGCAGTGGCACAGAGATGAGAAGTCCTCCAGCAGTGTTTGAAGTCTGCCAAATTGTTGAGGAGGCCTGGAAGAGGAAGGCAATAAGCAGGGAAGTCTGGCAGAAATAAAGGAACATATCTCTAATGTGTTGCCATTGGCTTGTCTCATGTCAGAGGGCTACATGAAAAAGGCATGTTCTTTTGCTTGGAGGTGAAGGTCCATTCTCTGAACTTTTGACAATATTCAGACAAGAGAGGGAATAGACACTGATGCTGAGACTCAGAGAAAATTCAGGTTCTAGTGTTACTAGGGTGAGAATTCATAGCTTTCCAGGCCATTAGAGAGAGTATATGGTTCATGTTAGTCCCTCAAAGCTGCAGTGTCTATGCCCACTTCCAACTACTGTAAAGACCCTCAGCAGCATGCTGAGGGCTCTTACAAACTCTCTGTTTCTCCTCTTTTTAGAGGTGAAAGTGGTGGGGCTGAAAGTACTCTGCCTTAGCCTTGGATGCTCTTCTTTGTGAGGCTGCACCACTGCACTGCCTTTGTCTTTTCATTCCGTGTGCTGAAATCAAATGCTTGGTCAAGGCAACACAGAACCTTAAATACTTGCCACCTTAGTGCTTTGAGCACTTTGCTGGTTGCCATCATACTTTCTCACGTACAGCCTGATTGTGAGAGCTTGGATATAGTCGTGTTTCTCTCAGGTTAGCTTTTGGGTCTGGAGTACGTGTCTCAGGATGTAGAACATTGCTGAGAAGGCTGAAAGTTTCAACGGATTGCTGAGCAGATGCTCCTGTGGTTTGCTAAAGGCTAACAGCTGCAATTATAGATATGGCAAAGGTTACTAGTGATCTATCACTGGTAAAAATCACAGTGCTTATTAGAAACGAAATACTTCAAACAAATTGTGTCTCTCTGCTAGGCACAAGCTGACGACCACCCCAGTTTGGGTGGATGGGGTTCTTTTTCCCCCTCTTTCCTGCATTTATACATGAGCTGCCTATTTTTTTTTTCTTTGGGTGGATGCTGCCACTGCAGAAGTGCATTAATATAAACAACAAATTTAATCTGCTGACTTTGTGTATCTTTTTGCAATTTGAATTTGTCATTACCTACAAGAATGAAGCTGCTTAGTAGCTACTTACATTTTTGCATCATGATTTGAGCCTTGTGACTTATTTGCAGTGATAGTGACCTTGAACGAATGTCAAACATACAACAACATCAACATAAATTTGGGATTCAAATGGCTGTGAATTACCTTCTGTGGAAAATAAGTGAAGAAATAAAAAAGAAATGCAAGTGGGGAATGGCTGAGATGTTTTGATAACTTCAGTCTCCTGAGAGCATTGGAGCAATGAAGGGGAAAGCAGAAAACAATTAAAGAAAAAAGGATGGGAAACAAATGTGTGTCAGTGCCTAAGTTGACAAATAGTTGATATGCCATGTCTCTGTGTCCCTGGATCAATTTTTTTTTTTTTTTTTTTTTTTTTACTGGCAACCTCAGGCAAATTTGACCATCAGAAAAGAAGTCTGAACCTTTTGTTGAAGGTAACTGAGTGTAAGATGGTTGTCTCAATTGCTGTCTGTGGGAGAACCCTGGGTATGCTTGGGAAGGTCACTTGATCTCTAGGTTAAATGGTTTCTTTCCCAGTCTCCTTGCATAGAAGGCACTAGAGGACACCATTATCCCAAGAAAACAGCAGATTCAACGAGACACATGAGCCTCTGAGCACTGTCCCTCCATTCATGGGAAGTGAACAGCATTCTTCTCTCCTTCTATCACTCCTTCTTAGTGCCGGACGGAGCTAAACATCCAGACTTAATGGACTTGAAAATTTGTCCTTGACTTGATATTGTCAATGAAACCTTCTTGCTATGCTCGCTTTTCTACTTCACTGCCATGGTGTTACTGCGTGTGGTTTGAAACTGTCTGCACATCCCCTGAAGGGGCAGGAAATGCCTGGCCTCTGTTCCAGGGCCTGACCTAAGCGTGTGTATTTCCCGAATTCTTTAAAAATGGATATATTAAGCAAAATCTTAATTGTCAAGAGGACTTGGGAAAGGTTTTACTAAGGCTGTGTTGTTTAATTTTGTTTTTTTTTTTTTTTCTTTTTAATAATGAAAAGCTTTTAAACACCTGGTTTGTTTTTTCCTCAGCATTCAAGAAAAGACATATTGCAAACATGAAAGTTTACATGAGACTAAGACATCATGTCCAAACCAATGAATTTTTAATCTCTGGAAGTTACTTACTTTATGCGGGAGCTAAGTTTATGCATCCTGCTCTTCCTTGAGTCTCAGTGAAATGTTTTTGCTCTTTGTGAATTTGATTTCTCTTTGCAGTTTTCTTCAGATTTTTTTTGTGTAAATAAAAAAAATTAAAAAGAAAAAGAAAATTAAAATCTCAAACAGTATACAAACAGCTGAGGAGAAGGAGAAAGTAGTCAAAGATTGTGCCAACATATGTACGTAGTTCCTCCTCTACACAGTTCTAGTTGGGAATAAAAGTGCTTGGAAGAATATTTAGAAAAAAATCTTTACTTCATTAGAAACAGATGAGTCTTTTTCAATTAAAAAAAAATTATTATTTCTGTATACTTAAAACACTTTTCTTGACAACTGCATCTTTCTCCTCTGAATTTTCCTTTAAATATCAGAAGTTTCTGTTCCATGTCACCCGGGCTGCAAAATGACAAGATTAAAAGGTGCATGAAAGGAAATTTATAATTACATGGAGATAGATTAAAATGCTGAGGAAAAAGGTTAAGCAGGGACACCACTACTCTTTCTAAATACATGAGAGAGGTGAACACTGCAGTGAAGGAAGAGCTACTTAAAGTGAGGGACAATATTGGTAAAAGAATAATGTGAATAAATTGGCCATGAGCATCCTTGAGTCAGTAATTATTGTCTCTTGACTTGTAGGAGAGAAGAGAGGTGCTCTCTCTGGGGAATCCTGTTGCTGCAGCAAGCAGAAAGAAATGGAAACTGTCTTGGGTGCATTTGAAATTATTGTACATGCTCAGAGAGCCACTGAGGTGGGAAATAATTATTGGTCCTGAGTACCTCAATAGCGAGTTCATGTCTTTGAGTCTTCACTTGTAACATTGTCCCTCATATTCATAACAGAATTCATAACAGAATTTCCCTAAAAAGTGGTTTAATTTTTACACTAAGTTTTGATTTTTTTCCCCAGTATATAATAACATCTGGTGGTATCCAGAACTCAAACCTAACTTAGTGGGAACCAGCAGTGTGTTCCTCTGGGTGAGTTAGTTACAGAGCTGGGGTAAAGTTTCCCTTTCCTGAAAACAGCCCCTTTGTATTTGCAGGACAGAAATGGTTTGCCAGCTTTATTATGTTCATGCTCAGAGATGATTTGAAATCAGCTTTTGGATTTGAATTGAAACTGATATTATTTCAAAGGACTTGGTGGATTTATGGAGTAATTTCTAGAATAGATGGCTATACTGGATAGCTTTCCAGCTGTGGTGTTTCAGCCCAGGCAAGGATTTTGAGTTTCATGTAACAAGCATAGCTTGAAATTCCCTCCATGATAACTCTACCTGCAATTTACATGGAAGCAGCTGTTTTCAATGCATTTGGTAATTTTTTTGGTTTTATGCTTCAGTTGAGTTATAAGTAATTTAAGAACTAGGTGCTTCTTTGGAACCTCTTCCTGGTTTTGAGCAGATGTTTGAAAATAAGAGGTTCTATTTTCCCCAGTACCAATATTTACTTTTTTATGATTGTTAGACTCAGATCATACTCCATAGTTTATCCACCTGCTGTCTGCCATCTCAGTATTCTGGATTCAGGCTCACATTATGACTTAGATCTCTTCCCGAGGCAGTGATTTCAGAGAGTGCCTTGTGCTGGCCCACCACTCAGAGAAAGACTCTTTTTTATATACAGGACTGAATGTCTTGGGCTCAAATGTCTCTTGTAGCCTTGTGAGGCTCCTTCCCCATAGCTGATAACTTTTCAAGTCTCCTTAAAACTGCCTGACTAATTCAGGAGTGCCTACCTAAAGGAAACTTTCAGCAAGGGCACACAGGTGAGTGGTAGAACACCAGATCACTGCCATTGCAAGATGCTGACTTCTGGAAGAGGATTAATGTGCCATCCCTTTCTTCTGATTGTGCATCTTGTTATATTGCCAAGGAACCCTGTGCCAGGCAGAGATCCCACAGCAATTCACATCTCTGTGAGCGCTGTGTCAAGGTGTTTAACACCTTTTTTGGTCATGTGGCCTGAGATCCCCTGTTGAGGAGACAGGGACTTGCGTCCCGGCTCAGGTGCTTGACTGGGACTTCTGGATTTGTGTTTTGAATGTCATCTGGTAGAAGTTTTCAGAAGGTACTCCTTCTGCCTGGCACTGAGCACCTCTCCTCCAAAATGGTCGCGTATGCTCCTGCCATGCTGGCAGATGCAGTAAGTTGCTTAAAATAGGTGGGTAAAATGCATCCTCTCGTCCACTTCCACAAACAAGAGTGTTCTGTTTCCACACAAGAAAGTGAAGACAAAGTACAAAGTTTTGGCTTTGCTTCACATGGTAAGTCCTCTGCCTTGGTTAAATGTGGAATGTGTCAGCCTCAATGCTGTTTTTACTCCAGTTGACAATAGTGAACTGGCTGCCCTGAGTTAACAACACCCATTAATTTTTTTCTTTCTGTTATATGCTGTCATATTGTTGGTATTTATGATGTTATTTGTCTATTTTTTACTCAGGGATCATTTGAGAGTACATTTTGCTTTGTACTGTATGATATCCTTCTATACTAGGTCCTTTTTATGTGCTCAAAATTTAGTTATAACTAAAAGACAGTGGAACTAATCTAGCCCAACAGGGATGGTCTATGGGTAACTGGGGAAAGTCAGTACTCAGTTCTGCACAACAAGGTCCTGGGCACTCACAGGCGTTTTTTGGATAAAACATAATGTAATTTAGAAATTTCAGCTGTCTTGACAGAGATCTTGTCAATCCACAGCAGGTGAAGACCAGCATTTCTACTAATTTCTTGCAGATGCAAATAAAATAATCAAAGGGGTTTTCTTCCTCTTCTTAAAAACTCATAAAATCCCCTCAAAATCTCATGGCTTAGAATATTCCTTGTTTTCACACTGTCTGAAAAGGATAAGTCAGATCTATCACCTTCATGTGCGTGGAAGAGGTATTTATGGCATATTATTAGGGATGGTCTGGCTAACCTACGGATGGTATTAGTTACATAAGATCTCAAACATACCTCAAGTGCAGCATGGATGCTGTGGAGTGAAGCAATTATCTATTTTGCTGTCTGAAGAACAGAGCGACCTAGATTCTCTCTTCTTTTTTTTTCCTTTTCTTTTTTTTTTTTCCCCTCCGTTTTTCCTCACAGGGTGGCCCACTTAGTTGATTAAACTGCAACTCAATTATAACTGGTTATGTTACAGTTGGGAATAAAGCAGATGTAAAGAGAGTGATAAAGTAGTTTATTTTTTGCCTTACTGGTTAGCTGGAAATTATGATTAGGATTAAGTGACAAACATTGTGTTTAGTAGCTTTTAGGTGACAGATATTTCACAGTAACCTTGGCTGACAGTGTGAAATGCAAAAGTGATTCAATGAAAAGGCAAGAAAAAAAAGGTAATAGTCTGGTTTATGAAAGATTTGAAATAAGCTTTAAATCCAAAAGAAACTCAAAGTCAGCAAGTGCAAGGGCAGCATGGTTTATGTTTTGTTTGAAGTGACATTGACGCTTATGCATTATTTGTAACTTTTATGCAGTGCAAATTCTCTGATAAATCATTAGAGGCATTAGGAGAGTAAATAAGTCATCCTGGTAGGAGGAGGTGACAAAACTCCCATCCTGATATCTTTGGTAACAACATTACCCTTAGGTTAAGATAATGACAGCCAGGTAGCATGCTAAAAACACTATAGTTAATGAAACTGACATTGGCTCAGTGTTGTATAAATTTCCTTCATATATTCTCTCCCCTTAGTTAAAGCCCAGGGAGCAGAACAAAAGCAAATCTGTTTAGCATGGGACAACTGGAAAATAAAATTCCTCTTCCCAGGAAGTTAAAAGAGTGAAATGATCCAAAAAGAACTCATAACCCCTGGAGACATGTAGATATTCCTAGGCAGATATCTCTGGGTAGGTATCTGCAGCAGGGATGAAGTTGTGGTCGGAACTCAGCATTAGTTTTATGCGGGACCTCCAAGAGCTGGGAGGAATACCTTCTGTCTCCTTGGGCTGGATGCTGAGCATGGCTTGTATTATGGCATCACTTGCAGCAGAGCAATGTGCCTTCTCATGGTTGCCATCTGCACATTCAAGCATGATGACTTACCAGGTGAAAAAAGCAATGGGAGTTCTGCTCTTACTTCTGTCTCTGACTGTGGGGAAAGCTGATTTTGTAAATACATTACTTGATGGCAGGACAAGGGAAGCCAGCCTGTTCCTCCTCTGAAAAGTCCATTACCCAATTTCAGCTGCAGTGTGCTCTCCTGCTGCCCACTTACCACTTCAGTTTCTGAAAGCTGTCTCAGAGCTGGAAGTTCTGTTCTCTGCAACGTGAGGTGTCTGCTCCCCTTACCTGCCCAGATTCCCATCTGGCTTCAGCAAAATAGGAAAGAAGTGTCCATCTACGTCAAAATCTTCCTTTCATATCATGGGCCTTAAGAACTTTCTCAGGGATCAAGAAGAGCTGATGCACAAGGGCCTTTGGAAATCCTCCTTATATTTGTGCTGAACTTCCCTATCAGGAAGGAATGAATGGGCTGATAAGGAAGTAATATGCAGATGTTCTGCAGATACACTGACGAGACAGTGTACAAAGCTGATGACTGAGTTCATTAGTTATGACAAGGGCCAGATCTCCTCCAAGTGCAGCTCACTTAGAGCAAAAGAGCAAGATCACATTGCTTCATCTTCAAACTTTTTTATTATTTCAAATATACTTCATAAGAATGAAGTGCTATTCATCTTTGAGGGGAAATTTTTGTCCGTTGAGAAGGATTAATCAGAGATACCACAGAATAAAATAGATAGTCATGTAATTTGAGGACCTTGAAGGTCCTAGAAGGCCTTGACTTAAATGTGACTGACACCACAGGGAAAGCCACACTTAATTTCAAATGGTCTAAGTGCCATTTGAAATTTGAAAGTATCTGAGCCACATGCATAATTTCAGATCCTTTTCTGTTCTGCTTGTGTTTTTATAGTGACTTCAGTGGTTAATTTTCTTTCCTCTCAGTAGCTGACAGGCACAGACATGGACCTTGGCTTGTCTTTCAATCTCCTTTTCTCTTCATGCCAAGAACTCTCGTGTCAGAATGTTATCTCTCTGTTTTACTTTTGTGCAAAGATAGCACTGCAGCTACTTAACGGGAGAGCTTAAGAACTGTCTCTTGAGATGCATCCACCAGGATCAGACTATCTGTGTGGTTTTCCTCATCTGAAATGTGGTGCCTAACTGGAGGATCTAATTGGCCTCACTTGTCTCAGCTGCTTCAAGACTGCTGCAGTGTCCTGAGAATGCACAGAGGGGATTTGTTTGTTTAGTCATGCCTAGGATCAAGAATGCTTTAAGTATTCCATATAAGAAAGATGGGCAGGCCTTAGACCTCCTAATGCTTTCTTTCCTGTTTTCCTTACCACACAAACACCAATCTAGCTTGTTTCTGAATGCACCTGGTGATTCATGCCCTGCACAGAGCTGTAAATCACCCCTGTCTACCTCCATGGCACTGTTGGGCATCCCTTTCTCAGGTACTCAGGAGCAGACACCCTTTAATGGAGCACCTGGTGGGTGGTAACAGCATGAATCTACTGACATTTTGCTAATGCTATTTGTTACAGCTAGAGCTTCTGTCTCTGCTTCATGGAAATTCTGGGGATTATTCTTCCCAGTGATCTATCCGGACTATCACAATGATGGAAGGAGGGAAGTGAAACAATAATTCTTGTTTGAGGGCTCAGCTCTCCACTTATCCAGCAACAAACCTGTTACCCTTTTTCGGACTGCTGCAACATTTTTCCTGCAACCATGTGTCTAGATTCTGATGCTTACCACTATTTAGAGCCAGGTGTTTGCTGAGCCCGGCAGTGGGGACAAAGAGATGAGAGCCATGAATTTGCACAACTCAGCAGTCTGGATTACAGGGCTAATGTTCACATGGTGCTGCTGAAAGAGCTGTTGCATCTGCCAGTGGAGCATATGTGTAGGGGTTAATGTGCCGTGATTATATCACTGACAGTCTCTGAATAGTGAAATTCAGTTCAGGGCTCAAGTGGAGACACCTAAGGTTCCCTATGTTCTGTAAAATGCTCCCTGTTCATCTTTGCTAACCTCTTAATTAGAGAACCAAATAGAGAAAGTCATAAGAGTTAAGTGTCTTGAAAAGCAAAATGCTCAGTAGAGCTTTATTTTAACAAGGTTCCTATTCCCAATCTCTTTAACTACAAAGCCCTTATAGGGGAGTCAGTTCATGAATCAGTCTTCATTAAGACATGTATTAAAACTGGCAGTAATTGCCCTCTAAAAAAAAAAAAAAAGGAATTAATTGTGTTGGGCAGAACAGAATTTGTTAGGTTATTTTTCTTCTCATTTAAATCCAGTTCCGTGCCCTCAAAAACAAAACAAGCAGTGCACCTGGAGAGAGCAGTGAGAGGAGAGTACTGTCACAGTTTGTCTGCTCTTTGGAACAGCTGGCCTAACCTTGCAGGCTTGTTGCTTAAGGATAGAGAACAAAATGCAAGTAATCAGCCATCAGAAACCTGGCTGCTTTAGCTGATTCTGTGGTCATGAACACGTGCCAGTCTGGTAAGTGAGACAGATTGTCTATCTACAGATTTTTCTCTTGTTTTCTGGCTTGTAAGATTATTTTTCATGGTTGATAGGGGAAGTTATGTCTCTTTTCCAGAATATTCTGGGCCCCTGAAGGATATTGTGGATCAGAAGGTGAGAGCCAAAAGCTTTCATCTCTCTGCCCACCATCACCTTAGCCCACTATCAGAAGCAGAGCTATTTCTTCAGCTCTTGTTCCTGACACATTATTGACCTCTGGTCTTGGATGGCAGTCAACTGTTTGATGTTTTTTCAATGCTGCCAGTGTATTGTCAGCAGGCCTCTAGGTTATGAGAAGCTCAATCTGTTTTATACCAGAGGGCAGAATTTGTGCCAGAACCTAACACTGCTTTCTTTTGAGATTGAGCCCATAGCAACAGATGTGTGGGAGGAAACCAGCTGGACAGGCAGTGGTGCTGTTGCTGCCTTTTGGGGCAAGGCCCTTGGTGTTCCAGTTCAATGCAGTGGCACAAGCAGGCTGAACTTCAGCTGTCTTGGTCCTGTGATAGTTCTTGTCCAGAGAAGGATGAAATACAGCACTGGCACCAATAAAAAGAGCAGAGTAAAGGTTCTAAGGTCATTTAAACATTTCCAGCAGAACAAAATGGCTCAGAATATTGGGAGAATTTTCTGCCTGATACACTCCCACTATGTCAGGATGAGGAAGAGCTGTATTTAGTAGCTCTTCTCTTTAAACTCCAATATAAGCTATTTCCTGGCACACTGCATTGATTTTCCTCTCATCGTGATCTTGTAATAATTGTAGGGGCAGGACAAAATGTAATCTTGTGTATTCCATGCCTTAGCTGTGACAGTAATTTAGATATCTGTTCTCATCTTTTCAGCAAAACTGCCAGTGGGTTCCTTGCAGGAAGTGTTCATGTACTTGTACACTTGAATATTCCTATTTTAGTAGGCACTGTTGGTTTTGCACTTCTTCTGTTTCATTCCATTTGAGAAGACTTATAATGCTAATTTTTCTCTGTGTGGCAACCTTTTTTTGCTTGCCTTCACCCAGATACAGAACTGCAGAAAGGCCATTGTGCTTGAAAGCTGCTCAGTTTTTTTCCCTGGTAATACAAAGTATTCTGTCTCCTAACAAGCCTTGCACCCCTTACTTTCTTACATCACCTTGTTTGCACTTTACAATGGGATAAGTGTCCATGTTGTCATTCAAACCATTAATTAAAATGAAGGCTAGACCTTGCAGAATATTCTAGCAGCAGCACATTTTTTCAAACTGACAGCCAATCAGCTGTGCATAGCTTCCATACTCAACAAAGCAGTACAAGTGTTTTCCAGAAGCCTTTTTGTGGTAGCTTCCACAAACACACTGACAGCTCCTGGAAAATTCTGAAGTTGCCTCAGCCTTTTAAGGAACCTGTGAGATGCATTGGCTTCCCTTAAGGTGATAGGAGAGATTGGCAATATTCCTGTTGGATGCCCATATTAGCTGAGATTGCTCCTATCAGGATTGTCTTCCTGGCAGAATGTCACAACTGTAGACCCAATTTACCTTGGCATGGAATGTTTACAAAAAGAAGAAGAAGGTCTGTAGTTGCTTCCAAATCTGCTGATCAGCAGTTGACTTTATTACTTCATTGCAATGGTTTACTTTTTTATTCCTTTTCTTGCTCCTGTGAAAGTTTGGTAGGGCAGTGGAATAGGAGTGGTACTGTGGAACTAAGGAAAGTTTGGAGTGGTGTGAGGAGGTAATCCTGAGAACGGAATATGGCGTCTGACAGGTCTTGTGTTATTGTCTGCCTCAGAGCTGTGGGTATTGAACTGAGACATCCCTCAATCTTCTAGAATTTAGACAGGAATGCTGGCAAAGCATCTATGAGTTTTGTGATTGGTGTTACACTCTAACCAATAAACAAGGTTGTTATTGGTATTAGGTCTTCTAAAGTATTGCCTTCTTTATAAGTGCAAGGAACAGGTTATTGCTTGTTGGCATTGTGCTATTACCTCTCTAAATGTATTCTTCCATCTGCTTTGTAGTTTGATGGATACTGGTCTTTTTTGGAACAAATTTAAACCTTTTATGAGTATGGGCATCCTCTCAAAGGAGCACTCTGTTCATATCAGAGCAGGAAATATCTGAGCCTTAATTCAGTGTGCAAGAGGCAGTTTGCGTGGTAGTATGTATTTCAGGGATGTTACTTTGTATTCTGATTGAAAGGAGGACATAATTAGTGTGAGCCATTTTTATGTGCTCTGGCTCTCTTGTCAGAATCAAGAAGAGGCTGATCTTAGAACATGGCAAATACACTGAAGATGAGAGGTGAGGATATAGGGAAAATACCTGAGATTGCCATGTTCTTGAGAAGTAGGATTTACAGGAGTTGAAAAATGAATACAGTGGCATGTGCTGGGAGCAGGTCCCTTGAGCAATTGCCTGAAGCTGCTGTGAATAAGATCTGCTGTCCTTCTTTCTGACTATCCATGACAGTTGCACTTTTCTTGAATAGGAGTAAATGGCATAAACTTACAAATGACACATGAATTTTGAATATACCTACCAGTCAAACAACATTTCATATTTCCAGCCTGAAGTGGCAGACATTGCTTCTTAATTCTGTCTTCCATTCTATTAAAAAAAAAAAATAATCTAAACCCATGGCCATCTTCAGGTGTGTTAATTTAGGACCATATCTGACCTCTCTTCTAGCAGCACTGACTTTTTTTTTTTATGCCAGCTATTATAAGGAGGTGTGATTTCCCTGTGATTGTGGCCAGTGCAGTAGCCCCTGCATGATGGTGGGAAGAGTTCTTTCTGTGCTGGAAAACAGTGTAGTGAGTCCACAAAACAAGATAACCTGGTCGGTTTTTTGTTTGCTTTTTTTTTTAATTGTATAACTGGAAATTCCTTGGTGGTGTTTGCAAAAGGAAGAAACAGAATGGGAATGACTTAAGGATTAATCAGATTGTTCCATTTGCAATTGAGGCATGACACTCAACAAAAACGTTTATGTCAAGAGGATTCAAATGTTTCTCTATTAGTGGTTTTCTTTCTCTTTCAATATGTTTGAAACTGAGACTTTGTTTTAGTCCTTAAAAAAAGTGTGTAAAAAAAAGTGCTTGGAAACCTAGTCCCCATCTCTCCCCATTTCTCAATCTCTCTCTAAGTCACTATCTGTTCACCATGCCACAGACATAATAGGGGTGAAAAAAATCATCAGCTTTTAACAATTGCATTGGTTCTAGCCTTAAGAGTATGAGATTTTACCTGATGCTAAAGCATGACTTTATCTACAGCTGAAAAATTGAGATGTTTAGCATAAGATGTAGATCAATAGGATTGCTGTGATCCCAGCTAATGATTTGTTGCTTTAATCTTGAAATGCTATAAATTATGGTCAGTGGGGTAAAAAGCATGAGCTAAAATTAAGAATATGTGTTGCTCCTTTACTAGGCTGGGGCTCTGTTATATTCTGTACCCTGTGAGGAAACTAAAACTTGTCGAGCCTTTATACTTGCTCCTTCTTTGTTGTCTTGGCCTAGACTGAGATCTCTGCATGACAGAAAGCTGAAAATGTGTGCAGAGCTGTCAATAACTGGCTAGAACACCAGTGAGAGCCATGATGTGTTGGGACTTGTAAGGAGGTCCAGGCTACAGTCATCAGTTGCTATTTCTCTTTCTAAGACAGTCTAGGTCTAGGCCTTGTTTCATGCAGCCACTGGCATTTATTCTTGGCAGCAGAAAACTTTGTTCACCCCGCATTTTAAACATTTGGTGTTTGGCCCATTTCAAGAGTGTGAAGTCACACATTTTTCCAGCCATGCTTCTAGGTCATGTCCCATCTTTCTTTGCATCAGTTCTCTGTCTCCAGTATTGCTTCAGATGCAGCTGTGCTTCTGGGTTCTTTTGCATAGCAGATTTTAAATTGTGATAAGCAGCTGCTAGTTGGAATTGAGGCTTAGGGGCTCATTAGCTCACAGAGACACTTATATTTTCATTTGCATTTTGGGGGAGCTTGTTACAATGTCTGGAGGCTCTCTCTTCTCCTGGGGCTGAGTAGCCACTGTTTTTTAGCTCATTTGGTAAGTAGCAGCAAAATTAACCATTTGTTTAGAAAACATCTGGATTTCTTACAGTGTTGTCAGACCCTCCTCATCCCTTCTGCATGCACTGGAACACCTTTTTGGTATTAACAATGGATCCAGCTTCTTTAGAACTGCCAGACAGTAAGGTGTTTCCCAAAGGATGGTAAGGTCTTTACTAATTTTCACAGAAGAGTGAATTAAAACTCAAAGGTAAAGCCCAATCTCTGGGATGTCAACTGAATGAATTTCCATCCTGACTAGAATAACTCTCTTTATTAATAAAATTGTAAGAGGTTGAGATTTGAGAGTTGCCGATGATATATGACTGTGAAAGTACATTTAAAATAATGTACTAATTCCAAGCAATATGCTATCAAGCTGTAATTCCCCCTCGAGATAATAATTCTGCAGTTTTTTTACACAATAGGTAGCTCCGTAGGGGGAGAAGACAGGTCCAGCCTGTCAACAGATCCCAGAAGTTACAATGGAGTCTTCCCCTCAACATTTCTGTATTTTTAACTAATTTTAATACTACTTCTTTATATTTAGATGGAGCTTGAGTGACTTTAGTCATACATCATACTCAGTGAGTGGAGGTGGTACCCTGGGGTTGGGTACCTTGGGATGGGGACAGTCATTCTTGTATCTATTTTCCTACCCTATTTTGTGATGCTCACTGTTTCACTGTGCTTGAGGTTCTGAGGAAGATAGCTTTGATCTGATTGACGGCAGGGGGTGGGGCTTGAATCATCAGTACTGGGAATCCTTCATCAAATTCTTAGAATCATAGAAAGTTTTGGATCTGAAAGGAACTTCAAAGATCATCTATTTTCAATGTCTCTGCCTGGTACTAGATCTGGTTTCTTCAAGCCCCTTCCATCCTGACGTTGAATACTTCTAATGATGGAACTTCTATGGGCTGCCTGTTCATTATTACAAGATTACCAAAAGGAAGTATATGTGTATGGACACTTTTACCTTTATACTCATGGATATGCAGTGTGAGAGGTCTCACCTGTACAGCACCGAGCAAACTGATCCCAGGAGTGTGGGTAAGCAGTGATGGAAAAGGGTCTTTGCACAGGTGATGCACGCCATGGAGTTTGGGGTCAGCCAGGCATCCTCAGTGTGGGAGATGTCATTCAGAGAAACTGATCTCGGGTAGCTGTTTATTTTGGTGTGGTTTTAGTGTAAACATGCAGGTTAGCGTAGGACACAGTTCCCAGCTATGAAATTGAGAGAAGGCTCAATTTCATAGCTGGGAACTATGACTTAGTGGAAACTTAGACTACTGAAGAAGAAAAATGTGTCAGCAGGCAGCACCCACAATCTAGTCAGAAAGGATTTCAAAGAGTAAAGCGGAGGATATTAAAAAGATACCAATATTTTTACTCATAACAAATATCAGGAAGGCTATCCCAGGAAAGATATATACTTGATCAGACAATGATTATTACAGCCTGAACCAGTCCAAAACTTTATGCAACAAGGACACATGTCTGAAAACAGAGTTTTTGAGCTACAGTTTTGACTTTCACTGTGCATGTAGGTTACCCCTCCTGCACTTCTTCTGACATGTTCCAAAATAGATTGCAGGTCTCTAATCACCAGGGCATATTCTCCATTGATATGACTTTACAGAGATGCAAGCTAGTGCACAGAATATAAGAACTCAGCTTTTACATATATCTTTCAAAAGCTTCTGTGTTCCTCTACATGGACTTACTTATTGGTGATGCCAGCTGACTAATCTTTGTGGGTGAAGATTACTGCAGTATACACATATCTGAAAATTATGAAAGGTTGCAAATGGTTTGAATCTGCACTGTACTATAGGTTAAAAATGTAAAGATGGAATAAATTACACAGGAATAGAATTTCTGCCTTGCAGTGAGTAGGAACAATTTTTGGTATTTGGCATAGCAGGCCTATAGGAAAGCATTTGTTATAAATAGACCCGGGATGAACACAGAGGGGATCCTGATAGAAAGTGAAAAAGTGCTGAGCAAGAAAGATGTGCCTTGTGGCACTCAGTGCTGCTCAGTATGCAGTGGGATTGGGCTGGCTCATTGAAAACAACACAGTTCCAGTCATGTAGGTTGAAATTCGTCACTTCAAATCCAGTTGGAATAAGCACTAGGCAGACAAATCTTAATACAGAAAATTCTGTTTCTGTGCCCTAGCTCGTATAAGTTCCTAGCAGCTGCTTTGCACGTATGGCCACTGAAATCCCCTCAAGATTCAATTCCTATTGTATTTCTTCATGCTTAAGTTTAATCTTTCCTTTTGAATAGTGGGCACACCAGAAGAATTATGTGCATCTGTTTCACTGTTTATAGTCAGTTCAAAACCTATTAGAAGGCAGGGCTCTGTCAGATCAAATGTAAGGACTGTCTAGCCCAGTGTTGCCTCCAACAGTGGATGTGTTGGAAAGACAGCAACTGTGTGAGTGTAGTGGGGATCTACCCCAGAACACTGCCCAGCCTGCAGTAGCTGTTGCTTTCAAATCCATGCATGCTACCTCTGTACATACCTGATAGTCATAAGGGTTTTCTGTTTGGGTGCAAGGGACTGTTTCTGTAAAAAAAAAAAAAAATTAGATATGATACTTGAAGGGGGAAAAAAATTTTATATTCATCAGTTTTTCTAAAATCAGGTGCCTATCCCCAAACCTGCACTTTGTGTTGAACTGTATTTGTCATTCAAAACAAAGTTCTGCCATTTTATAAGCTGTCCAAAGTAAGAGGAGAGCTTAAAAGGCTGTGAAAGTCATTGTGTGCTGCACGCTGTGCCTTCCTCTTCCGTAGGTCCCAATCAGATACTTTGACTGGGAAGCCGGGCTGATGTGTGATTTGGGGTGAATAAAGAATTTTGACATATATTCTCTCTTATTATAATGATGGGTGAGAGCTATTAGCATAAAATTGCTATAAATCATGCTCATTGTAAAGATAAGGGTCTTGATTGCAGTCAGCACTGAAATCTCCAGCTCATTTCCTGTAAATCACTCACTTCAAAGGTAGAATTAAAAGATCTTGTGCTAGGCAGGCTTTACTGGGGAGTTTGCAACTCATTGGCTGTCCATTTGTGTAATTAGGATACATAATGTTTAGAAAATCTTACCAAAAAGCTGTTGCCTACTGTCATTTAGATGCTAGCTTTGGCTGTCCTTTTCTGCAAAGGGGTAGGCAGATTTCTGCCTACGTCCTGTACCACTGAGGTTAATGTGTAGGTTTTTTAAAGTTCTGAAAAGGCTGAGCAGAGAAACACAGACCTTTATGGTCCTGTGTGTGGTGTGGGCAGCTCACACAGAGTCTCAC
This sequence comes from Petroica traversi, assembly GCA_025920805.1. Classification (NCBI taxonomy): domain Eukaryota; kingdom Metazoa; phylum Chordata; class Aves; order Passeriformes; family Petroicidae; genus Petroica; species Petroica traversi. The sequence continues at coordinate 4,271,866 of JAHLSL010013621.1, read as the reverse complement.
ATCATCTGCTCACTGTAGGGCCTTTTCACTGTTCTGGGATCCAATACTCCAGAAACCTGCGTAGGAGGGGCATGTCTACACTGTATCAAACCAGTGGTCTGTTATATTTCAGCATCCTGTCTCCAGTAATGGCCAAAGGAATGGTTTCTATGAAAATACACGTACAGGGCAAAATAGTAACTTCCTCATATACTTTCCTATCCCTCTAATTCTGTACTTTTAGTCATGTGGCTTTCTGAATGTAGGTAGGTTTTTTGTATTTAATGATCCTCAGTGGAATTATCTGCCATGAGCTTGCCCATACTATCCTTGAATCTTTGGAACCTGCTTGTGTCTGCAGCACTCAGATGCAGGTGTTCCACCAGCCTGCTGAATGTTGCCTGAAGATCCAGTGTTACAAAGTTGAGGGCTTTGTATCTTTCTCCTTATCTCTCCAGTTGATCTTTCAGGTGGTTTTCTGGACTTTTAATTGGCGTGGGGAAATGCAGCAAGATCTGTTAGGACCCCACACCTAACTGCATTCTTCTGAGGCATGTGATTCCCAGCGCACATTTCAAGTATTAAAGAAGTTGTTATTGGGGATGGTTGCATAATCAAAAGTGGAAATTGCATTCTCAATGGCAAAATCCACATTGTCTCCTATTTCTCTAAGAGGACTTATGAAAGACATAGAGTACACTGCTGTGCCGTTGAAGCAGACTCACAAAGACTCTTGAAAAGCACTTGTAGGAAATGGGACTCTTGAAAGCACTGGCTCTGATCCTGAGCAGTAGTTGAATCTGATCAATCAAGAGCACAGCCTCTGTACAGGTTTCTTGCTATACAACACTTGCTTAGCCTTCATAAATGAATGGAATTTATTTCTCTATCTGCCATAAACCTTTCTATTTCTGCAAAACTACCTCTAAATACTCACTAGATCAATTAAGGAGCCATAGAAAAGGCTCTCTCACCTAAATAAATAGTTACGTTTCTGATGTAAGAAAGAAGAAACAGGACGAGTTCTGAAAGCTCCATCACTTGCCAGTCATCTGTAATCTGCTGGCAATGTGAAGAATGAACAACAGCAACCCAGGTATTAAAGAAGATAGAATGATACTGCTAAATTTGCAGTAAAATAACAATATATTTGGAATAATTAGATTATGGCTCACTTATTTGTTCTTTCCCCAGTTTATTCAAGTATGATGACTTGATTTTATACAAGTTGATGGGTGTGGCTTGAGATAGGAACCCAGGTCACTGCCTCACATATTTGATTAGAAAGAAGGTTCTTAAAGAAAAGCAACAGAGAAAACAGATTAGCTTTATCTTTTTTTCTTTCAGATGAAAGGGACAGCTCCCTCTTGGTAATTTCAAAGTACTGTTGCTGCCACTGTTATTATTGTTGTCTTTACTTAGTTATTAAGCTAATCTGAAAATATAGCATCAATGAAAAAAATGGAGAAAAGTGCTCTAGTGCTGACAACATTGCTACCAACAGATGTGTAAATCAAATGGTTAAGGCTGAAGTGGGGAAGTCTTTACAGAAGAGCAGAAACTGGGCAGTTGTACCTTTCCTCTTCAGTGTTTTTGTGAGAGCCACAAATTTCTTCTGGATGAATAGATGTTAAAGGTAGATGTTTAGAAATATCTGAACCTTATCTCTTAGAAAAATAGGATGGTGTGAGACAACTCCCCACCTTTTCCAGCATAATTTTTTTCCTAACTCCTCTCATTGGGTAAAACCAGACACATTTCTATGTACAAATATTATGTTGGTGGCCATGAGGCCTAAAACCTTCCAAGAGACTTTTCAGTTGGTTAAATAATGACTTAAGCCATTAAACACTTTAATGGGCTGGTATTCATACTTCCTCTGTTATTGAACTCAGTATAACAACTTTAACACAAGATATCTATAAAATATTCAGAATAAGGATTGGCCTTGGAATATTGCAAGTCTTGGCTCTTTTTTTTTTTTTTTTTGCCTGAGATGGCAGTAAGAATGCTTCTGACATTAAATTGAAAATTTTTTCTACAAGTGTAATGCACGAGTGCTTTTGTTACCATGTTTAGTTTTTCATTTTTGTTGTTGTTTTTGTTTTGGGGGATGCGGGATTGTTTGTTCCTTTGTTTTGTTTTATTTCTTCTTTTCCCTGGAGCATTGTATTTTGTACCAGTTATAGAATTGACTTGCTTCACTTGCCTTCCTCCAGCCAAAGTAAATTTGCCTTGCAACAATTTTGCCTTATACCTGTGGCCAAGGTATATTAGAAAGGGTTTACCAGGGTGGCAGTCGTCCTGCTATTGGAAACACAAATATTTCAGTGTAAATCAATTTCAAGCATTTAATCTTGCCAGCTGATTCCATGGAATTAAATTTGCCATTTCCCTGTATTCCATTAAGATGCTGTGTGGCAGAACATAGTTCAAGATGTTAGCATGCTTCAGAGGGCTGAGCATTGTTATTTTTTGCCCATAAAACAGCCACAGTCTGTAGTCCACAACTGTCTTTCTCAAACTGTTGGAGGGTCTCAGGTAAACTGTGTTGGCTGTGCCTTTCACTTTAGTATTCTCCGCCAAAGAAAATCCCATTAGGGACATGTTGTTCTGCAGGTTACAATGTCCTGTGTCACAGTGAAAAATTAATTACTGTGGGGAAAAATGGTTCCATTGAAGCAGAGAAGTTCCAGCTTTTTGCTTACTATTTTGCCTGTGAATATGAGATCTAGCAGATTAAATTACTGGCAACATTCTCGTACCTCTTGCCCTTGTCTGAATAGTTGCGGAGGAGAACAGTGAGTTTCTTTTTCTTAACATGGTGCTACAGCACATTTGATAGGATGCCTTGATTGGATAGAAAGAGTCAGTCTACAATTCAATTACCAGAGTGCAAGGGAAAGAAAACACCATTTAGATTTGATGTTCAGCAGGAGCGAGTGGGATCATGAAGAGGATAAGAGATTTGAGGAAACACAAGTATCCAGCTTTTAATGGCTTCCTTGTATACCAGTTATTCTGACCTGCAGCTTTTCACGTGTCATCCTGAAGAAAATTTTGTACATGCAGAAAATTAAAATCCCTTTTTGATATTTAGAAACTCAGCTTGCTCATAATTCACTCTGGTGAGAGAAAAAATATACCTCAGGAAGGCAAGGGATAAAATAGTAATAGAAAAGAGAAATATTGCTTTTGTTGTGCTTTTTACTTTTTTATGGTAATGCATCTAGGTCCTAAAGTGCACCTGAAACTTGGAAAACAACTTAAAGAATAGATGCCTTGGAAGCTTTTGTTGTTATTGCAGGCACACAGCAAACAAACTGTTATTTGTGATTCAGCCCAGAATTTCCTTAGCACTAAGGAAAAGCTTTGTGAATCTTTCTTTGTCCTTCTGTTGCTCTTGCCTTTACAGCCATGAGCCCAGCTGTTATCTGGGCCATGCGTAAAGTTGGTTTTGTGAGGTGGGGTGTCACAACCATGACAGCAGAGTCTCTTGCTGCACCAAATGGTTGCATTTTAGAACTCAGTTTTTGCTCCATACCATCACAGTTTCTTGCACTGAGGCAGATTCCTGAGTGAGCTGTCTATAATAAACAGAGACAGATCTGTCTGACAAAATTTGTCATGACTGCCAGAGAATGTGAACTAATGAAGTCTTCAGTAGCTTCTTTCCATCCCAGAAAAGCACACTGCTCTGTCTTGGACCAAACCCTTACCTGAAGGATAGCACCTCCTGGTTTGGATCTTAATTCCTGTTCTTTTACCTCAGAAGCACAGAATATCTGAAATTGAAAGACATTTCTTGAGGTCTTCAACTTCCCTGCTTCAGCACTGTACACTCACAGGCTTGAAACAACACCAAAATTACTACTGAAGGAAGAGATAATTGTTCTCCATGCACATTGTGATGACAAAGTCTATACTAATGAAGGGAGAGGGAGGGGAAAAGTGGACAGAATTCAGACACCTGGTAGAGGAAAAATCTATATTCCTTCTTGCGAGTGGGCTGGGTCCAATTTCTTCTTCTGAAAAAACAACAGTTTTAAAAAAACCCCATCAGATAAAATGATGCAGAAACAGCCTTCTAGTCATAGTAGGAGAATGAAGTGTTTGGTTTCTTTGGGATTTTTTCCAGCCCTATTTCCCATGGTTGTTTTTTCCTGATAAAATTCTACTGAGTTATTGCTTTAATGAGGAGCAAAGATTTCTCATTTTACGTTGTGATAAATTATTACAGTATTAATTAGAACTTGCATAGCCAATTTCATTTTTTCGGAGTTTTAAAAAAGTGTTAATTACTTCATTAGTAATAATTAACTTGTTCTTTGGGAACTGCCAAATTTCTTTTTTCCCAGTTGTTTATTTGTCATTTATTTTTTTCCCTTCAGACATGTTTGTTTTTCTCACTGTGCAGTTTGGATGATGCATTTTCACCCGGTCTGTTCAAGTTATATTAAATTTCCTCTCCATGGCCCCTTTGTTTCTGATAAGATGGGTTATGGTGCAAAAAGGAGTATGAATCTATGGTAAAATCACTGTTAAAATGAGAAATTGCTTCCAAATATCTCAGTCCTGTGGGTGGGAATTTTCTAATTGTAGATCTAGCCTGAGTTCTGCCATGCTATGCATCTGGTGTTGCATGTTTTTGCTATCTTTGAACATGTTTAAGAAGTGTTTTAGGGCTTTGGGGGAGGGGTGGTGGTGGTGTTTAGTTTTTTCTCTGGTAGACAGCTATCCTTCTGGAATAGTTCCAGTGTTCTGTGGTTTGATTTGGCATGTTATCCCCAAGACTTTTGAGTGTCCAGTACACAGGTCCGTTGCCAGGGATAATCAGTGAAGTTTGGTAAGTCATCATGATGTGAAATCAAGGATCCAGCTTGGCTCCTGCCACTTTTTTCTGTGGCAGTGAGTGAACTCTGCACCAGGTGCATGGCTAGCTGATTACGAGGACAGTGGAAGTATTTCCTGGCTCCACTGCTGGGTGGATTTGACATTGTATTACTCCTGGACTCCTGCCTAGGAAGGTAATGCCTAGCATAATCCCTTGATGTTCTAAGGAGATACTTGCTGGTGGAACTAAAACTGTTCAAAAGAAGGCCTCCCTGTATTATAGAAATATTGCTCAGTGGTGTCATGGTAAATGTAGAAGACACTTGTTATGCAAAAATCAGAAGGTAAGGGAAGATTGATGAACTGAGATCAGCACCCACAAGGATGACCTCTACTATCCCAAGAGGCATTGATCAGAAGATCAATCTGCATTTCTTCAGCCACACAAGAGGAGCAGTATAGGAAGCAAAAGAGAAAATGCAGAGTGGGAACAAAGAGGATATGAAAATTCGCTGGAATACTGTTAGAAAGCTAGTGCTCATGGGCTGCTCCATTTCATCTGTGTGCAACTGGAAAACAGGGCTGAAGATGTGTGTCTCCCTCTGTCAGTGGGAGAGCAGGAAGAAGGATGGTGTGGCATAGTTTATACCACAGGGTGGTGTCGTGTTAATGATCTTACAAGGAAGCAAGCTAAAAGTCAGGGAAGATCCAAAGCAAACAAATCAAAACTCCAAACCAAAAGATGCAGAAGGCAATATGGTGGACATTTTTTTCTGAGGAGATGAAAATGTCCTATCCAGCCTTGCCAAGGAAGGACCTTCAGAGAAAGACAATGCTCCAACTGTTCCAGATATTTTTACTGAATATAAACTGGGTTTTGACTGCTTCTCAGAATTCCTCTGGAAAGTAATGTTTTTGTAGCTAGTAATCACTTAAAGAGGTAGGAAAAAGCATGTAGATTAATAAACCATCTGGTTTATGAATATCTTGCTAAGAAGACTGATTGAAATATTATTATTTTTGCAGGGATTTGCTGTATTTTGTTAACTAGAACCCTTGCTGCAGGGGTGGTTTTTGAACATCTGTATATATAGAAATATTATTATTAGATTGCAAAGTTTTCCTTACTAGTCTTACTGCTCCCTTTCTCATATAAATTGGAAAAAGGGAAAATCTGCTAGTTTGAATTAAGTTAGCTTTTCCATAGTGGGAGAGGTACAAATCAAAGTAGGAGGATAATGAGAAAAGCATTTCAAGGGCTCACAGCCCAAGCAGGGAATTAACTGATCTTGCTCAAATCTTCAGGCTTGGTCATTAGGTTCACTGAATCACAGCCTTCATGCCACAGAGAAACTTAAGAACTATGCCAGACTGTAATTTCCTTTTTCCAAAGCTGAAAGAGAAGCTAGGCTTCATGCAAAACTCAGGTTTCCAGCCTGTGTGATCAGGGAAATAAAGAATAATTTTTATTAGTCATAAAACTTGCAGGGTTTGTCTTCTCTATGGTTGGTTTCTTTTGTCACAAAGCCTAAGAGACAACTGACTGGCAAAATAAGCTCCAAGATTGGACTGGATTTGTCATTGTGCCTAATGCTGTGCTCCTCTCTTCCCAGTCACTTTTAGAGCCACAGAATACAGCTACACTGCTACAAAATAGGTTTTGCTCCCAAATCCTCTGAAGACCTGGGCTGAACCTGTCTGTTGGTGGGAAAGAGAAGATCCCACTAATATGTACTTGTTTTCTGGTGGAGATCAACACAAGCCATTAGAAAGATGGGCACTTGAGCACACTGTTGTGCTGGAGTGTGGGAGGTGTTGGGGAAGAGAAGTGCCTCATTTAAGAGGGTTGTGTGACCCCTGTTACGTGGAGATAGATAAAGTGTCATGTATGTTGCCCAAATAATAAGCCAGAGAGAGGATTGGCAACCACTTACATATTAAAACAGCTTTGAAGTCTCTTGTAGTTTGCGCTGATGAACAAATGAGTTTCCACAAAACTGTTAGTCTGCCTTCCACTTGGGTGTGTGTTTCTTTACATATATAGAGCACCAATTTACTCTAAAGCCTTGCTTTCTAAACTCCTTCTGATAGAGGAGTCTTATGTGTGGCTGGATCCACTCTTAACCCCAGATTTTGTCAATAGTTTATGATGTCTAAACGATTTTATATGCCTATTTCAATCTTTATACAGCTTTGTCTCACATGTTAAAGGATGGCAAACCAGATATATTTGTATAAATAAAAATGATTTATAATGATACTGATTAAACTAAGAGATCTTTTTCAGAATTACTTACTATATAGTATAGGTAGCTATAACTACTAGTATAGTATACTGCACTATTTTTTAAACAACATTGAAGCAATTATATTGAAGCAACTGTATTAAAGTTAGAAAAACTTTCCAGGCGCACTCCTAGAAGGGGTATGTCAAAAACCTCTGCTCTTAGAAAGTGGGACTGGGTTGATTCACTCTCAGTCAGACGTCTCCAGGGCAGCTGTGTCAGCTCAGCATCTTTAGGTAAGTCATCATTATTATCACTTATTTCTTCCTTTATCAGGTGCCTCACCTGCTCTGCCACATCTTCACCTCACTATCAGGATGTTTAAATGTTTGGTGGATGAGTCACACTGGCTTCAACATTATGCAACACTAAAAGCAGCATGACACCCCCTTCTCCATTCACCAGTGCTGAAGGCTGATCTGTTATTATTTATGTAGCAAAGTCAGCACAGCCTTCTGTCATGCCCTTGGAAGGTGCAAAATAAAGAAGAAATAAGAGTAGCAGAAGGAAATTATGTGGACATGAATGACTTGAGATAAAAAACTCTTCAGCTTTGGCAGGATTTTCTCCACTCTATGAACCCTGATTTCTGGGGACCAAATTCAAGAAGCCAGAGTGTCACTTTGGCCATGTCCCTTGTCAGCAGACCCTGTGTGCTGCAAGACCTGAGAGGAACCTTTGTGTGGGTTATGCCTGACTGCAAAGCAGTCTTTGCAGAAGACTGCCATAAGGATGGGTGGTGTGGTTGGTCTGATCAACCCTTCCCACATCTGTTGCAAGGTTTCTGGATGGCTCCTCATACAGAGCACAGATCCTTATATTAAATTTGACTCTAGCTATGCTGGAAATGGTTTGCTGACCTCTACAGTAGCTGGGCCTGCTTTGCAGCAGAAAGAAGACACATGTGAGAGGTGGAAGGTAGGAAATCTGCCTTCTACTGCCTTCGTAGAACTTTTAAAGCGTAGTCCTTTCTTGGACTCCCACCTAAGCAATGGCATCAATATGATGGAAGACCTGAAGTGAGTTGTAAGAGTTTCCCTTTTCATGATCACTCTGAAGCAATGTGGGGTTGACTTCTTGACCAGACATTCTTCCTTGGAAACCACAGAAGAAAATGTAATATTTTTATTCAGTAAAGTGCCAGGGAATGAGACTTTGGTAATGCACAGACTCACTCTTTTGTGGACCATGAAATTTATGAGAGCTTTTGGAAACCCACAGAGACACAGAACACCTTTTCACTAAGTAAACCTTCAGCAAATTTCAGACAGAGTCATGTGTAAGAGTTGTCTGGGTTTTCTAGGGTTAGTTTTTCAATGTCTGATATGATATTTGATTTTGAGCTCATGCTTAATAGGTCTATGCTGTAAGAGAAAAAAACCCCAAAACACAATCCCAAACAATGCTGCTATTTGCCAAGGATTTATTCTTTTTATTTAAACAGAATGAAGTCAAATAAATAAATAAAAAATTCTTTATCCTTCCAGGGTACACTGAATCTTAAAATGGGAAGAAAATCTGACCATTCTGCTAATATTTAAACTTAAAATTGAAGTCCGGTAGACTTTATGTCATTGGACTAGAAGTACTTATGCAAAGATGAAATAAAAGGCTGCAAAGAAGCCAGGATCCTGGAGAACATTCTCTTGCAGGGCTGAGCCATTTCGTTAGTTCCCAAAGGAGTGTTACCTCTGAGGCATTAAGTAGTTAAGTATTTAACTGAATCTATGAGTCACAGTGATGCAGTTGGTCATGTGCTGCTATTTATTATGTTTCAGGCATGGCAGAATGACTATGTCAGCATCAAACCAGGCCTGACAGAAATAGGAGGGAATGTTGAAAGACTCTTTCATAGATCTTCTCTTTGAAGTCCTTAATTTATCTACAAAGCATAAAGCAAAATAAAAAGGACAGAGGCAGAGTTGGGGAGCTCATTGGGTGAAAGCAGTTTCTTGAGCATGACAGACAGCTCTCCAGGATAAAAGCAAGTAGGGTCACTAAGTTATGGAGGGGGGAAACAAGGGTGGGACATGACAGTAGCAAAACAGTCCTCAACAGAGTGAAGACCTTCGGAAGTAAAACCAAGATGAAGAATCAACTAGTCTGTTTTAATTTCAAAACAGAACTTCACAGTGCTTTTCCAGAGGGAGTCAGAGATGTGCAAGTGCCAATGAGCAGGATAGAAAGTGGGCCGATATAAACATCTCAAGGCATTATTGAGGATCTTGCTGTGATTCTATGTTTTGGTCAGGAATGTTAGGGACCTGGATGCTGGAGAATACCAGACATCTGGATGAGAAAGAGGCTTTTCCCTTCAGTTATTTTGGGTGAGCAAGCACCCTCTGTAAGTTTTTATGATTCTTGCTCTTTCATTTAGAAAATCACTTTAAAGGGTTAGGTTATGATATTCCTATGCTTGGAGATTTCCAAAACACAAGTGGGCAAGACTGTCTAGAGAGTCTGATTTAACTTTATAGCTAGCCTTGCTTAGAGAAGGTTTTTGATAAATGTCTCCAGACATCCCTTCCAGCTTGAAGTGTTCTTTGATTTAGCCATAGTCAGAGTCATGGTCAGGTATTCTGGACTTTTTACTGTGTGTTTTGCTCCTATATGCTTGGAAGCCACTGGTTTTCTCCACTAATATCTTCCTCAATTTAAAAAAAAAGAAAAGAAAATGAATGAATCATTGGGACTGCAGAGGCTGTGAAATTGACAAAGTGCAGTAGGGGAACACCTAAAGGCAGTTTGTCTCACATTGCCACTTAACACAGAGAAAAGAGGCAGGGTGCAGGGCAGTTCACTGTACAAACTGTGTCTTTGTCCTTGGTGGAAAGCTGATCTTAGGAGGTAAGGCAGACAGAGAAAGAGAATATAGGTTTGGATTTGTTTTCAGAAACATCCATTTCTCAAAAGACAGCAGAAAGTCAAGGGACTGCAGAGGTTTCTCAGTAGCAAACTGAAAAACCTCAATGGTCTGGTCTATCAGAGCTTTATGCTTGAACTCAGAAACTGGAGGTATCAATCATTAACTGAGCTTTTCAAAAAGTTCTGGACATGATGAGATTTTCTGCTAATGTCTTCTGTGAAATCTCAGGCTCTGTCCTTGAGATGTGTGAAGTAAAACAAGTGAGCTGGGATGTAGATGAGAAATAGTGCAATTAAAATCACTTTTGGGAGCTCATCAAGACCTCCCTGCTGCCTCTGTGACTCTGGCCATGCATGCAGCATAATCTCTTCCACGGCTCCCAAATGTTCAATGTGATGGTCTGTACCCATAGCCAAAAGATACAACACTAGTGCCTGAAGTGCTTCAGACCTTATTCTTTCAGCTAGTGATCCAGACCTGAGTTTACCAGCCCGTGTTGTGCACTATGGGGAAAAGAAATGAAGCACAGAAAAGAAATGAAGATCCGAAATGAGCAGATGATGTGCATGAGAGGGTATGTCCTAGGATTCCTTCCAAACCCTTGTCACCAAATTCCTGCATTGTGCCAGACATGTTTCAGTAGCCCACTTCCCTATACTTTCTTGTCTATCTTTGGAGGAAAAAGGAGGAGAGAAAGAGAAGGAAGATAAAGGTTGGTAGACCAAGCCATATTCAAAAGGCAGGGTCTGGCACTGCTTCAATTTATGTTTGTAATTGTTTAGGAATGGTAACCCCAAAATTTAGTCCCCTGTTCCCTGAGACTCCAAAACCACCTGCTGCTGCTCACTCATTCCTCTTCCCTTCTCTTCTGCCCATGAGCAAGCGGATTTGGAGGCACAAAAGACAAAGATCATGGGTTGAGATAGGGACAATTTACTGGGAAAAACAATGAGATAAGAAACTGAACAGAAACATCAGCAACAATACTCATAATAAAAGAGTACAAAAGAGGGTGATTTATGTGCAAAATGTCCACCAGACCCAGGACAATTAAACAATGGTGGACAGACCCTATGCCCACCAGGCTTGATCTCCTGACCAGAAAATGATATCCTTCTTGGAAGATGGAGAGAGTCCCTTTTCCCTGCACCTGACAATGAAGCAAGATAATACCAAATAGCATTTGAGCCTTTGCCATGCCTGCACAGCTCCAGGCATCACCCCCTCACGGACACTGTGAAAAATTAACCCTGTATTTGGCTGAAACTAGGACAACATTTTACATCAGTTCTGCAGGCTTTATTTTCACTTGTCCCTGTGATCCTTCTTCATCCATTGTTAAACCTTGTTCTTCTGTTGGTCAGTGTAATGTGGTGGCCCTTATCTACTGCTCTAAGATCACCCAAAAAACATTCTGTTGGTTTATTGTCAAGGATCTTGTAACAGAACCAGGAACCAGAAAAGTCCTGGTCTTTCCTCTCTTGGGGGCAAAATTTTAATTTTTGATTCAAATCAGATGAATTTGTGATGAAGCATTTCTGTAGAACAGATTTGGCGGAGCCTCCTGTTTTCAGGTGATAATAGGCTTGCATTCATAAGACTGGAGACCTACAAGTTCCTTTTCTTCCAGCATCTAAAGAAGTTTAGAATTGTTGTGCTTTCACTTCTGGACATTTAGACCTGGGTTTGGCAGCTGCACTAGTATTTCCAATACGTTTTAGCATTCAGTGACTCTCTCTGGAAGAAAACACTGCAAATTATTAAAAATAAATGCAATAAAAGACGTCTTCACTTATGATACAGTTGAATGCTCTTTTTTCAAGAACAATTCATCTGGAAATATTTGTTTGTCTGGACATGCCTCTTCCAGAATCAGTTGCAGTCCAGGGTAGCTTAATTCCCTTTAAAAGATTTTCTGCTTGACGCTTTCTATTTCTCTTTACGCAAGGGTGGGTTTGGGTGGAATATGCCATGCAGCCAGCAAGTTGCATTTTGTGGATGATGTTATTCTTACCAGTGATTAAAAGAACTGTTCATGGCTGCTATTAGCTGCTGAAAACCTGATGGTAATAGATTTTGCCACTGTGAGGCTTTTTTGTGTGTAAGTTTTGTTTTCTTTTAATAAAAGCATTTCTTCTTAGCAATGGAAATGAGATAATATGTGTGCATTTTAGAGTGATACGTAGGCAAACAACTATCTGCATACTGGTAAAACTGTAAAAACAGTAATTGAAAGCAGTTCAGCAAATGTTTTGTTTTGGAAAAGACACTTATCTTAGTGTCAGATTCTCTTTTCTTGCCTGATCAACATTCCCCCTTTCTTTTGAAAATGGTATGTGTGTGCTTTAAGTATTGAGCAAAAACTTCCAATGCATGCAATCCAGCAATAATTTTCTGGCAATAAATTAGAGTGAATTATGTGGATGTATGAGCAAAATAGAGTAAGCTAGCATAGAAAGGAAAACTCAACTCAGATGCAAAGGAAACCATGAAGAATTACCAAGTGGGCAAAGAGTAACACCTACTTTCTTCAATGACATCTGAGCTTGAAGGAATACATGCACAAGAAGGAACACATTAAGTAAATACTTTTACTGGAACAAATGGCACAGTCACAATGCATAAAACCGGTGAAATCTTTCATCCTAAGATAAGGAGAGCTTTTGCAAGATCTCAAAATTGCTGCCCAGGGAAATCTGAAAAAGTAAGATTGTGTTTTCATGGTATGTTATTTGAATACTGTGGGAAGTCTAGAAGAAAACTGATACTACATCCACAGTTCAGTGTTGAAAGGGAAAGAGGATGACCCAACTTCATCTGTGTGTTGAAAAGACCAAGAAAATGTCTGACACAAGGAAGGTAAGTGCATAATTTAATGCATGGGATTCAATCAATGCTAGTCAACATACATTTTCTTAAAATTGCATCGTGTCATACTAAGCCAAATCCATTTGGGAATGGGATGACATTCCAGACAGAGTTGCAGTATTGTTGCTACCCAATTAACTTAGTTTCTGGAACACAAGAAGGTAGGCACTGCTTGCTATTACTGAATATATTAGGATATCAAATTTTATTGAATACAGTTGGATATTCTGAAAGACTGAAGCTGAATCCTTGGTCTGCCTCAGAATACCCTTTTAAACAGAAGACATGAGTTTACCGTGTGCCCTCTTAGTTGACTGGCAAGGGAATGGCTGGTGAATCTATGCTAAATTGACAAAAGTAGATGTAAATCACCATGCTGCTGTTTGTTCAGCTGGTCTCATGACCCTGCAAAGTGCCACAAAAAATCTGCATTATTTGGATGGCACACTGCTGCCAGGTACTAAGTAATGGCTTAATGGCTTTCAGTGAGGATTAAGGCTGCTTGTACACAGATTTGCCAAGACTGCCCATTTTATTTGCAATATTCTTTTCAGGTGTATGATGGCTAGCTGCTTTTCAGCTAGTATTTTCAACAAGTAAATTAGCCAGGAGAGGTTTTGCAGCTTTTCTGGGATGCTGCAAGTGCAAAGACACATAATTTGGGAGAGGTGCATACCGAAGTCCATAACAGAAGGCTCAGATTTCATGTTCCATATTGACATGTTCATCTTACTGTTGGTGAAGAGAACTGATTGCCCAGCCTGTGAAAGATGGGGAACCTGAACTCTACCTCCCTATGGCTCCTTGGAGATTTGGTGGAAGCAGCAGAATGATCACTCTCTAACAATAGGATAGGGTTGGCTATGTTCTCTATAACGAAAACTTAAACAGGCCTACCATTCTGCTCAAGGGTAGAACTGTTTTCAAAGGCCTGCCTGTGCTTTGTGTTGGAAACAACTGAATTTTATATTAAACACAAGCCTCATTTAAAATGAAACTGTACTTCCAGCATGGTCAGAATTATCTTCCATCAGATAAGCATTCCCCATCCTCTCTTATCTTCTTATTCACCTCTGTGTAAAACTAGATGAAAAATGTCTTCTTGACCAGTATAGCAGTAAATATTAGCAGCTTTCTTTGCTTTGGGCTAGCAGTAAGATGGGAAAGTCCTTGCAAATATGTAAGTCTTTGCTTATCCTTTATCCTGCCTGATAATCCACATTAGGCTCAGACCAGACATTTTTCAAGGTACCTGGAGAAATACTCAAGAAAGGCTAGAAATATTGATGGAAGGAAGGGGCTCTGTCAAAAGAGCTGTGCTTTACATATTGTGAGCTACAGCCCAGCTAGTTGTAGATCAGGCTGCACCACGCCACTGTAGTTTGTTGTAGTTTGTAGTTTGTTTGTAGTAGTTTCCTTGAATGCAGCCTGACACGCAGAAAGAGGGTTGTATTTAGAGTTATTATGACAGTTGATTAGGGTTATAAATGTTGACAAGTTCATTGCATGGATTTTTGAGCTTAAAATGTAAGCTGCTATACCAGTAAATTATTTTTTAGCAATATCAGATTAATATTCAGAGTAGATTTCTCCAATGGCTGCATAAAAATCTTACCTACACTATAAATAAAGCTTTCATCAAGTCTGTCTTAGACCTTGTTCATGTTTTATATTACAGACAAGAAAAATGACAGAGGGAGGTAAAGCAAGCTGACATTGCAGGGAGATCAGCAGAAAGCTTGATGGTGCTTGTCAGCTAAATGTAATGTTTTAGAACTGATGATTAGTTTAAAACAAAAAAAAAAAGCTTGGGCAAATCAGGGAAAATCCCTTAATTTAACAGTTTGGGCAAGAAGGAGGGTTGTGATTTTTCCTGAATTTGTTAAGAACAAATGCATTTTGAGATGTGCCAGTAAATGACAAATAGAGTCAGTATGTCAAGCCCAGAAGATGTTCAAGGCTTTGTGTGTTTTGCCAGCAGCAAATGAGATGGAATGTTAGAATATGCTGAACTTCTTGAGAATAGGAAGGCTCTGCAGAGAGTTCAGGGCAGTGCTGAGGCCATTTGTAAAAGGATCCTGCTCTTGGATCACAACAGCCCCAGGCAGTGACACAGGCTGGGGACTGAAAAGTCACCCAGCTGAAAAGAACCTGGGGATGCTGGCTGACAGCTGGCTAAACTTGAGCCATCAAAAGCCCAAGTGGGCAAGAAGGCCAAAGGCATCCTGGCCTGTATCAGCAATAGTGGGGCAAGCAGGACCCAGGGCAGGGATTGTCCCTCTGTACTTGGCACTTGCGAGGCCACACCTTGAGTTGTGTCCAGTTCTGGGCCCTTCAATTCAGGAAGGACACTGAGGTGCTGGAGCATGTCCAGAGAAGGGCAATGGAGCTGGTAAAGGGTCTGGAGCACAAGCCTGATCAGCAGTGGCTAAGGGAGCTGGGAGTATTTAGCCTGGAGAAAAGGAAGCTCAGGGTTGACCGTATGTCTCTACAACTGCCTGAAAGGAGGTTTTAGCCAGGTGGGTGTTAGTCTCTTCTCCCAGGTAACAAGTGACAGGACAAGAGGGAATGGCCTTCAGTTGTTCCAGTGGAGGCTTGTCTTGGATATGGGCAAAAAGTTTGCCAGCAGGAGTGTTCTCAAGCATTGTATCAGACCAGTGAAATGGTGAAGTCAGCATCCCTGGGGGTATTTAAAAGACATGTGGATGTGGCATTTAGAGACATGTTGCTGGTAGATTAGACAATGTTAGGTTAGTAGTTGGAGTTGATGATGTAAAAATTGTTTTCCTACCTAAATGATTCTAAGATTCTAAGAAAAAAAAATATGTATGGACTGGAGAGGTTCCAGAAAAGGATCCCAAAGAGGATCAAAGGACAGAGGAACCTGTTATATGAGGAGCAGTTGAGACGGTTGGGTTTGTTCATCTTTGAGGAAAGAAGGTTTAGGGAAGAGCTTAAACCATGTTCCAGTATTTAAAGAGTGACAAAAAGAAGATGAAGACTCCTTTTCTAAATGAATCATGTGGAAAAGATGGAGAAGGGTACAAGGTACTCCTGGTGAGATTCCAATTGGCCACAGAGGAAAGTTTTTCACTATGAGAAAAATCAGCAATTGCAGTAATTTCCCCAGGACAGCAGTGGATACCCCAGCATTGGTGATTTTTAAGAGTAATTTGGATAGGCTAGCCTGTGCTTTTGTCAAGAAAGCTTTGGACCAAATGATATTTGAGGTTACTTTCAACCTGGTGTTCTATGCTCCTATGAAAAGCAAAAGGTGGAAGAGTACAGAGCAGGTATGCTGTGGTAACCTAGAAACTGGTCTTTCTCTAAGTTCTATGTTATGTGCTAGTTTGAAGGTGGTAAGTAATTGGTGGTCTGGGGGATCTGTGAAGGGATAATTGCTCCCAAGGCAGGAGGCACTGACGTCCAAAGGATTGGAGGAAAAGTTCAATTCTGGCATCTTCAGCCTAACCCAGAAATTGTGGCAGAAGTTAGCACTTCTTTTTCCCTCTCAGAATCCTGTTCAGCTGATAAGACCTGTTAGGCACTAGGCATCCTGTTATTAGGAAACCTGTGGTTTTATTTGTGCTCGCAGATGCAATATGTTCCACTGCACGCTGAAGGCAGTAAGTGTCTCTTCACTGTTTTTCTCTCTTCACAACTTTTGCTTCAGCATGAGTCAGACTTTCCCTAGCCTGAATGCTCACTGTGGCCTGAATAGGTTAGCAAGCTGCACTGCTTCTTCTGAAGATTGCCTCTATATATCACAAGAATCTTGGTCCTTCTGATGTCTATTTCCCCAGTTTCCTTAAACAAAGGCCCTCTGTGAGAGACTGCCTCTACAAACCCTAGCATTGTACAGAGAGATCTAAATGTTTTGTTTGTGATATTTCCATTTTGGAGCAGATTACGTGTTTTCTCTTTGTTTAGCCTGGCAGGGATAAGAACAAAGCTAGTTGTAAAGACTCTTTTCTTGATAGTCCTTAATGAGCTAGGAGGAACTGGAAAAAATATTCTGCCGGGAATGGTCTGTGGTGCTACTGATACTGGGACTAGATGGTTCATTATGGAGCAATCTTATGGAATAATTTGACATCCTTTTGTAGCCTTAGTGGCATTTGTGGTACCTGGGTCAGCAGGAAATCGCTATATCTAGCAACACTAACTGCTTTTGAAAATAGTCACTTAATACTAAGCTAGAGTCTCTTATTGTTGTAGCCTGGACTATACAATGGGGTAACTCAGAGTCTATTATTAGGCGACTGTATTTTGAATAGTTCCTAGTACTCTTGTACTAGGCAGTGTGGTCTCAATAAAAATTGCTAGATGAATTTGAAAGTATACCAGTATAATTGCCTAATTATATATTTACATAATTATGCTGATATTATGACTGCATTCAAAGACACAGTCAGGCTTTGTATCAAAGTGCCTTATACTCTTTTAACCTGGTCTTTTCTGGCCTGGAATCAGTTAATGGTGGATTGGAAACACCTTTATACTAGTGTGTATTTAATAGCAAGATTCCTTGTACAGCTGAATATATTGAAGGGTCAGAAAAGTGTCATTCATCTGCTTCATTGACACTGGAGGTCTCACAGACCAATAAAATTGGCCAATTCAGTTTTATAGTCACGCTGGACTACACCCACATGGTTGAAATTGAAGACTTTATGAAGATAATTTCTGGTAGGAAAAAGAAGGGACAGGAATTTATGCCTGAACATAATGAGTCCTAGCAATATTTATGTACACAGCAAAGAGGATTGCTTTTTGAAAAGAGCTTAATTGCTATGGGATTCTCGAGGCTTTTGAAAAATTGTTTGGTTTTATGTTCAGCCTCATATGTTGTGAAGCAAATAGTGCGAGATGTGGTTCCAAGGATGCTGACGTCCTCAATACAGCAATTTCTTGTCACAGGTTCACATCCATAGAAGCATAGGATGTATAGGTTTGGAAGGGACCTTAAAGATCCTCTAGTTCCAACCCCCTGCCATGTGCAGGGGGATACCATTCACTAAGTCAGGTTGCTTAGGACTCCATCCAGCCTGAACTGGAACACAGAGATGGGGCATCCACATCTTCTCACTGGTAACCTGTGCCAGTGCCTTACCACCCTCACAGTAAAGAATTCCTTCCTAACATCTAATCTAAAGCTGTCCTATGTCAGTTTAAAATTTTCAGTTTAATTGCCCCTTATCTGCCCATTTAAAATATCCCTCTCCCTGCTTTTTTATAAACCCCATAAAGGTACTGAAAGACTGTAATAAGGTCTCCTTGAAGCCTCTTCTCCAGGCTGAACAACTTCAGCTCTCTTGGACTGTCTACATAGGAATGTGCTCCATCCCTCTGATCACGTTTGTGTCCTTTTTCTGGACCTACTCCAATAGGTCCAAGTCTTGTGTTGAAGAACTCTGATTTGGACACAGTACTCCTTGTGGGTTTTCATGAGGGCAAAGTATAGGGGGAAAATCCCTTGACCAGCTGGCCACACTGCTTTTGTTGCAACCCAGAATGCAGTTGGTTTTTGAAGCTATGCAGACTCACTGGTGTCTCATGTCTGGCTTCTCATGCACAAGAGCCCCCAAGTCCTTCTCTGCAGGGCTGCTCTCAGTGAGTGAGTTCATCTCCCAGTCTGTATTTTTGTCTGGATTGATGACCCAGGTGCAGCACCTGGTGCTTGGACTTGTTGAAGTTCATGAAGTTCATAGGCCCACTTCTCCATTTTGTCCAGATCCCTCTGGAGATATCTCAACCTTCTTCCTTGTGCCAACAGAGAAGTCCTAGCTTTGTGTCCTCTCCAAACCTGCTGTGTCATTGATAAGAATATTGAAGGGCACTGGTCCCAAGAGAGAGCCCTGATGGACATCACTTGCCACCAGCTTCTAGCTCGGCATGGAGCACAAGTCTCTGGCTTCATTCATCCAGCCAATTCTTTATCCACTCACTATCAAATCCATGTCTCTCCAGTCTGGGGATAAAGATGTCATATGGGACTGTATTGATGTCCTTACAAAAGTCAAGGTAAGTGACATCTGTTAGTCTTGTCTTGTCTTGTCGGCCATCACAGCATCGTAGAAGGCCATCAGATTGGTCAGGCACAATTTGCCGACAGTAAAGGTATGCCGGTTGTCTCAAATCACTTTCTTGTCTATGTCTTAGTATATGTTCAAGGAGGACCTGCTCTATGATCTTCCCTGGCACAAAGATGATGCTCACCCATCTGTCTCCCCTTATTAAAAACTAGAGACGTAAATCCTTTTTCCAGTAACCAGGGACTTAGGCCACTATGACTTGTCAGATTTGAGGTAGAATGGTTTCGCAGCAACATCAGCCAGTTTCCTCATGTATGTCATCAGATTCTATAGACTTGTGGCTATGTAGCCTCATCAAGTGATCCTGAACCTGCTCTTTGCTTGTAGTGTGAGGGACTTCCCTCCCTACCACACTCACTCAGAGGATCAGGAATTTGAGAGAAGTGGGAAACGTGACTACTCATAAAGACTGAGGGAAAGAAGTTATTGATTACCTCAGCGTTCTCCATATCACTTGTTACCAGTTCATCCTTTTTGTATATCAATGGCGGTACACTCCTTTACCAAGTCCTGTTCCAGTATTGCCTTGGCTTTTCTGAGCCCATTTCTACACATTCAAATGGTATCCCTTTACTCTCCTCATGTCATCTGTCCCTGCTTCCACCATTTTTACATTTGCTTCTTATTCCTCAGTTTGAGGAACAAATCCTTGCTCAGCCATGCCAGTTTTCACCCTGCCAAGCTCAGTTTCCTACACACAGGAATGAAGAGCTCTTGTACCCTAAGAAAAGTGTCTTTGAAAAATTGCCCGCTCTAACCAGCTCTGTAGCGGTGGTTCAAGCTCAGAGAATGACGTATCCCCTGAGGAATTTGTGGGGGCCTAGAAAGTGAGGTCCCTCTAAGGTAGAGTTAGGTTTGGCCTTCGAAAGGGGGTCGAACTCCCCCCTCCCGTCCTTCAGTTAACAATGGTATCTTGTGTCTCACTCTCTCCTCCCTTACTCCTTCCCGATTAGGTCCTGACCCTCTGACCGTTTCCTCCCCTGTACTGTTATGAGATAAGTTGTAACCCTCAGAATAAAAGTCTGAGATTTCCCCTCTCCGGGGTCTTTCGCTCCTGAACCTGAGGAGAGCAGACCATGGTGTGTCGTGTCTGATTTGGGTTCTGGGCGAGGGAACACTCTCTCTCTCAGCAGCTCTCCGGCTTTTGGGACAGTGGCCACCATCCCAGGGAAGCCTGGCTCGTGGCAAGGGGAAAAGAAGTCCTTAGCTGAAGTTGACTTAACAAAAAGGAAACTTTCAGAATAAGCTGCCGAGCTGCTGCCTGTCCCTGTGGTCAGCTGTCTGGCCCTCAACCGGCCACACAGCTCCTCTGTCCTTAAGGAGTTTCTCAGGTGATCTCATCCACTAATGTTTTAAATATCTGGAAGTTCGCTCCTCCAAATTTTAGGATCTGGAGTTTCTCTTTGCTGCCTCTCATTCCTTGAGATCCTGCACTCACCCAGAGTGTGCAGCTACAGCCCTGGCTGCTTCCAACCATAACCTCTTCAATGAGCTCCTCCATTTCTAACCATAACCTCTTCAATGAGCTCCTCCACTTCCAACCGTAACCTCTTCAATGAACTCCTCCACTTCCAACCGTAACCTCTTCAATGAGCTCCTCCATTTCCAACTATAACCTCTTCAATGAGCTCCTTCATCCACAATCCAGGTGAGCTCCTGGCCAGGGAACACCTCACTTCTGGCTGGCTTGGCTGATACCTGGACCAGGAAGTTTTTCTCTACCTACTCCAGGAGTCTTCTGGTTTGTTCACTGACAGCTCTGCTGCTTTCCCAGCAGAGATAGTTGAAATCTTACATCAGGATGAGAGCTTAGAAGCATGATGCTTCCTCTATCTGTAGCAAGAAGCTATTTCAGCGTGCTTCCCCTGATCAGGTGGCCTGTAGTGGATCCCAGTCTTCAGGAAAGCAATGGAACGATTTGAAAAGGAATATCTGGGATTAAATGCAAGGATGGAGTAAGTGGGATGAATTGGGAATTCATCTAATTCTGCGACTGAAGGCAAAATATCCACTGGTGTGTATAATTTGATGAATAAAAGCAAAAATTTTTAGCCTGGCAGGGGACTCTTAAGCTACTTCTAGAAAAAAAAAAAAGATTTTGGGCCTCAGACTCTTTCATGACAAGATGACAAGTTTTTCTGCATCCACCTCAGCTGCACTGTGGAGCAGCATGTAGCAGTATGATCACAGGCAAATGTCACACATGTGAAGTTAGTACCTGGAAGGTACTAACTAAGGTTAGTAAGGAAATGCTGAAATAAAATACAGAGTAGAAAAATCCTGGATATAGACTTTCCTTCTTCCCTCTTCAGGGAGCAGTCCAGTAAGTGTAAATTCCTCTTTGAGGAGAGTTTGCATTAGATAAATAGCTCCACAAAATTTGCAATTCAAATCGGAAGTATTTGTGTCAGTGTTTGACAATGCATGACCAGTGGGGTGCCCTGCAATCCTGTCACTGAGCAGATGGGGAGATGAACAATTGCTGCTTGTTGTATTCCATATAGACAGCACACTGCACGTCACAGATGAACCCTCACAGCTGAAGTTTGACAACTGCTGATGGAAAAATACTGATGAGGTAAAGCGCACCCTATTGAAATGGTAGGCTTACATCATAGGATTTTTTTTTTTTACATAAAACTATTTTCAACCTTCTGGACTTTGCAGGATTAGAGACTGTATATTTATGTTCTTACAAAAAAAATGAAGTTTTAATGAATAATTTTATGAATTTTAAATGAAATTTTAATGAAATTTTAATGAATAACGTATCTTTTTTTTCTGTTCAATTAGAAAGTCTCTTTTTATGGAAAAATAAAGTATTTGGTGATAGGCTTGGAATGATGTCCTTGTCCTGCTACAAATTCTGATGGCATTCTTAACTTCATTTTAATTTCTCTTGTGACCTTCAGTTTTGCATTGAAGTACAGTGTTAGTCTATGTATTGAATTCCAAAAACCAGGAGTATTCTTGGGTATCTTGTTGATTTAGTTAATCCAAAGCCTCTTATTTGATAGAAGCATGTTCCACATGTAACAGAGAAATTGTTAACTCTCAAGGCAAAACAAAATTATGACAGAAATAGTTCTGTTTGGTTTTGAAGGTGCTATCTTCCAGACACTTTTCCTGAGTGACTAGGTTGCTTGTACACTTAAATTGCTAGCGGAAATAAATATCCAAATGCTTAATTTGAATGTCTGTAACCTGAGAGCTGATGACCTTGAAGAGTATGCTTATTTTCTTAAACTCCTAAACCATCATGTAACCTGATCCACATGCTAAATGAGAATATTCAGTCTAGCTCTATTTTTCACCCTCACTAACACTTATTTGACTATCACATGGTTTAGACCTCATTTATCTACATAGTTATCCACAAATGCAGTTCATATATGTGAAGTAGGAAAAAGAAAGCTAAAAGATTGTTCTTAATTACTCTGAAGAGATGAGGTCCATTTTAGCTATGTAAAGTCAGGCTGTCATTACATCTTCCTCACATTTTACATCCTTAGTGCTGGATACAGTTTCTTCCTGAGCAAGAAGGACAAAATAATCCCATTAGAAGTGGGTGCATTTGCAGGACAGGAAGGACTAGTTCAATTTCTAGCAAGAGACTTTTGTTGCAGCACTCAGTGAAAGTGATGTCAGCATGATCTTTCCTGTGACAGAGTAAATTCCTATGGCCTGCAGGAATTTATCCCCATCTGGGAAAGAAATGAAAGTGAACACTTTACTTGGTGAAGGATCTTTCTATGGTATGTCATAGACTTGGTATGTCAAAGTGATGGTAACAGCCCTTTTGAAACTTCCAAACACCAAAAAAATTATCCATGTCATGTAGCAACATCATAAAATACTCACACAAATATCCACAGATTGCTTTCACTATGGGAAATAAATGGCAAAAAAAAATCGTGTCTTGCTGAGACACAGAGAAATATGATGTGCCTCAGCTTCCATAAATTTTAATAGAATTTGTAACTTTTTTTTATTTGCTTATTTTGAATTTTTATTTATTTTTTTTCCTAAGAACTCTAACGCAAAGGCCTTAATTCCCATTCATTCTCTCATTCCCAGCCCAGACCTGAAACCTAATAACCTATGGATATAATTCTCAATTTTATGTTAATTCTAATCTAGCCTCGACATCCTGCATGGCTGGAACAGCAGTCCAGGAGGATCAAAGCACAGGTCATTTAAACTCCACACATTTGCTGCTTGTGGCTACTTGTGCCTGCTTATAGTGAAGGCTTTAAGGACAGAGAAAGCTTAGGATGCTGTATCCCAAAATATTTTCCCAGTTTCCAACCATTTTGGTTCAGGAACTTCTTGGACAGAAAACGGTTTCTTTATAATTAGCAGCCTTCTTTTTTTCTTCTGGAGCTTCTCTGTTCTCCTCTCCATGCCATGACAGTTTATTGGATTTGCAACATCCTGCATGAAGGAATTTCACAGGCCAGTTACTTCCTTTGAGAACAACCACATTCTTCTGTTTCTTAGGAGTTTTCCTCAGATTGTTTGAAACTGTTTGAAATTTGTTTTCTCCTTAAGTCCTGTGTAGGTCTTTTGTTTAAAGAGGCACTGAGGAGTCATTCTTTCTCCCAGTCTTCCCAATTCTGAGGAGCTCCAGCTCCAGTCAGGTGTTTTTCTCTCTGACTGGAAAGTTCCATCTATTAATAGTATCCTATAGCCAAGCTGTCACATTCCTATCATTCTTGATGACCTACTTTCGTGGCATCTCACTTACCTTGACAAGGTGCACAGACCTTTCGCGTAGTGCAGAAGGAGTAAACATTGCACATTTATGTGAATGTGCACCTATTCACAACAGATGCTATATGAATGCACACCCCAAAAAATCCACTGTTCGTCTCTTAGGTTACTCCTTCAGACTATTGCTGTTAGTGAATCCATAAACTTTATTCCATTGCCAGAAGATCTTTCCAAAGATCTTCTTTGTAGGATGCATTTTTTGATTTAATTTAAAATATGTTCATTTCTTTTAGTGGAGGATATATTACTGTTAATTTTTTTAATCACTTTTCCCCCTAAGAATTGAGTGAATGGTGGGCCCTTGGCTTTTCATAGGAAAAATGGGCAGCTTTTCAGTATTGCAGCCCATCTGTCTGCAAAAATGAGGTTGAATCCAGTTGCAGTTGCGATCGCAGATGGATTGAAAATAACAATCCCTCCTCCTGGTTCTTCTGGAAAGTGTTTATTGAATATCTCAATGCTGAAATTGTCCTTTAGATATCCCTCCTTCTGCCTGCAGTTCTGGGTAGTAAGTGAGGATCCTAAATATATTTCATTGGTTATTGGAGTGACCAGTATTTTTTTCTCTGTGCAGAACTTTTAATTGGTTCATTCCCCTCCTTTCCTCTGCATATGTCTGTGATACCTCATTACATGTCAGCAAGTACAGCAGGCTACATGTTGGATTATGTTTCAAACAGCAAACAAGCTATAACCTTGAAAGAACTCTGATTGTGCTGTCATGTCAGCCTTGCTCCAGTGACCTTTGATTCCAGAGCAAGTACTAAGGTCATAAAAAAAATCAGCCCTGAACAAGTCTCTTCATAGCAAATGATGCATTGTGTTTGCCAACACTGGGTTTCAGTGTGGAAGCATGGGTTTACTGCATTTCTGACACTGGAGCTAATACCTGTCTCTCCCAGTTGAAGCATGAGGGCCTGGGGTCTCTGTGTTTTACCTTTGGTCGTTGTACTCCCTTGGGTCTTAAGGTTTGTGGACATGGAGGCAAGGTAGTTTAATAGCTGGAGGCCCTCCAGGGATTAGGGGTTTTTAGGGGATGGTAAATCCCTGTTCTATCATAGTTAGTAGCTGTTAAAAATCCAGGTATTTTTTTCTCTTGGCCTGGGGTAGGGAAGAACATCACTAGCAGTGTACAGTTAATGCTCTAGTTCTGGATGCTAATGACTCTGGAGATAACCACAGATGTGTTGAAATGCTCTGGTATTTCCCTGCTCTGTCTTGAAAGTCTTGGGTGGCCAGAGGGCTCCCAGTTGGCTGGGAATCTCTGGGTTGAGCAGCACTTCCAACAAGAGCTTGGAAAAGAATGTGTTAGAGGACCTGTCTTAAATTTGTCTCATCTGGGTTAATTCAGGTGCATCAGTTTCATATTGTGAGCACATATCTAGGGCAGATGCAGGAGAAGGTCTGCAGCCACCAGAAATTCTGTCCTGACATTTGACAACAGTGTCCTCTCCTCTTTCCAACTGCTAATACTGCAGTGCTCAGAATCACAGCAAGGAGAGGTCAGTGTAACCAATGCTGTGTGTGGATTCTTCCTCAGTCCAGAGGACAGGTGACAGAACCATCAAACAGGACCAAACTCAGAGCTGCAGAATTTTCTGTTCAGGGTAAGCTATTGCCAGAGTCTCACACTATCTTCCAGTTAGTCCATTCTTAAGATTGAATTACACTATTTCTGGTTCTATTTTGGCAGCAATGTCATATTAAGCGCTATTTACATTCAGGAGAGTCCACAGAGGATATACTGTGAAAAAAATGGAAAAAGATAATTTGATAGTCATCTTTCCTCTAGGTTAGAGACCCTGCTGTGATGCTTCCCTTACACGATTAAGTTACTTGACAAACCACTGAAAACTGCACATTTGTAAAACAATTGGTTTGGTAGTAATTCAGATGTGAATCTATGAATACTAAGGACCAATGTGCCTGAATAGAATATCTATTTGCTACAAGAAAAAAACTGCAGCTCTTTAGCATGATATGGGAAGCAGTCATTTTATACACCAGATGAATATGATTTTCCTTTCTTCACAGCTCTGAGGGATTCTGCTGCCCCTACCTTCAAATGCTCAAAGAAGGATCTAATCCCTCTTGGTTGTGCTGGATTTGATGTCTGGGTATTTAGAACTATATATGATACTTCCTGCCCTAGCTGTACCAGAGTGTAGTATTTGGGCATGGCTGTTCTCTCAGAGGCTCTTTCAAACCCTGACTTTTCTGTTGCTCAGATTAGAAAACAGATGTGGCTGTGGCTTGTAAAGAGAGACTTGTGGAGGACTGCATTTTACGCTCCTGCTGTACCTTCCATTCAGAAAGCAAGAGGGACAGAATGTGTCTGGAGAATGGGTTTGGCAGACTTACAACAATAGACAACATTTCCCAAAGGAAAAATAAGGGTTTGCCTGAGCTATAGCTGTCTGTGCTGCCCTGACGGTCATTTGTAATCCTTCCTTTGGAGCACAGGAGAAGGTGATACTCACATGCAGGGTGAATGCAGCTGTGCTGCTTACCTAGTAAGCTTTCTCCATGTAAATCCAAATGAATTCAAGGAGTTAGAGCAGGAGTCTTACAAAACTCTTCCTTTGTCCTTTTCACTAAATAGGCATACATAAAAATAATTTTTTTGTTTGCTTTAGGACTGTATTGTTACCTTTTCACTTATGTAATATTTCTCTGAGTTGAGGTTAATACAGAGTTGCAAGCTCTTGAAATCTTGTTTTTGTCATCTTTCATCCCTAAATGAGGATGTGAAATCTCAAATTATGCAACAGTTTAAAGTCTTTCATAGAAAAGTTTTCAAAAACCATTTTCTTTTGGTTTAAAAGTGTTTCATGCCCTTCAATTTTCTTTTGACTCTCCTGAAGTAAAAAGTAAAAAGTACAGAAATTACATCAATTATTTTTCTTGTTCAATTATCTCCTGATCCCTTGAGCTTTTCTGAGTAATTCTATAGACTGAAGTAATTCCATACTATGCTGAAAAGTGCATGGATCAATAGCAGGCATGGCCTATATATTAAAAAAGAGTGAAAGAAAGAGCTGCTGATGGAAGACTAAAAATAGAACAAGCACATCTTGTTCAGTCAAGGCTACAAGGTGACTTGCAAGAGGTCTTTGCTTCCTGGGTGTTCATCAACGCTGTGGGGCTTTTGTCTCCTGAAGCAAATTACTGTAAAATTCTGCAAGAAAATTTACCTATCTTCCTTTAGGAATGTTTAGACTTAATCTTCATATTCAAAATGGGTTATGCAGTTCCTACTATGATGGAGACTGAACAAGACACCAGGATATGAAAGAGGCACCAAGAGCAAAGCTGAAGTACAGACTTCAGTAATTTTGGATAGCTGGAGTGGCCTTAGACTTGTCAACAAATGATAAAGCCTACCTGACAACTGTCTTACAAATCTATTTCTGTCCATGTAAAACAAAAGAGCAGCCTTTGTTTTGAGGGTGTGACTCATAGAGGTCTTCACGACCCATAATCACAAATGCTGGAGTGAAAGAAAAGGCTTGCCTGCAAGGCAGGAACATGTGCAACAGGTGTCGGTTTGGGAATATATGTTTCTTGCTCTTTCCAGACATTTTTAGGAAATGGACTTTCTTAGCCCTGAGAGAGAGTTTTCTGGGTGTCAGATTAGATTTACTACTCACAGTCTATGAGGAAGCTTTTTTGTTGAGGTGTTCAAAGGCCTGAGTTGCAAACTGCATAATGAGATCCTTGAAAAGCATTAGCAGGCAGTGAAAAAAGTGTGAAATCACCTTCACAGAGGGGAAGATAATGATGTAGAGTTCAGAGTTGTGTTAATCAACACTAAAGACTAAACTAGAGTGTGGTGTAGATGAAAAGAGACAATAACCATGGAGCAAATATGGGAGCTGTATTACCTGAGTCCAGAGGCACAGGGATTCACATTCTGACAGTCTTTAGCTACATTCTTGTGAAGGCAACATATTTATGGAAGTTTATGCAGCTCAGAGGTTTCATACTGAATCTGCATTTTGCCAGGACAAAGATTTTAGTTTGTAGATGAGAGTCAACCACCACAGAATAACCAGACAATGACAGTGTTGAAAACAACTTCACACATCTTACGTAATTATCATACTTGAAACATGAACAATAGTTCAGCAAACTTTTCCTATAAGTTATTTCTCTTGGTTTATTTTTATCCTTTATTTTTAAAAAATTATTTTCGACTTGGCATTTGCAACTCCAGTCTCTTAGAATATGACACAATGTAATACATTCATGACTGCCTTGTCATTGATTTTCCTTATTACTTTGTTTGGAGTAAACCCATAAGTCTTAGACTGAAAGTACTTAAGTTATTTTCTTCTCATGTCAGTTTTGGCATCTCAGATCTCTTGAAAGCTTTGATCGTTCAAGGGACCAAGTACTCTAGCAGTGCCGCTTCTCCTATTTTGGGTCCTTTTTTTTATTTTTGCAGCTTTCTGAAAATAGTCCACTAAATGGCATTGACAAAGAATTCTTAGTGATGTCATGTGATATCAAATCTGTTAATAAGCCTGTGGTGGACATGAGTGATTTGAGGAGAAGTCACATCTCTGAAGTAATTTTTTTTAAAATATAATTAAGAGAAGGTAATGACTTTTTCATAGCTTCTGTTCTGAAAGTCCTGGAGGCACACTTAGACATTTGGTCTCTAATTTTTCCTTCCAGATAGATTTGTCTGTTCCATCAGTGCTGCATCCTAGATGGAACTCCCACATAGAACTGAAATAACCCAAGCTGCAGGGAGAGGAGAGAGAGCTACTCTGGCTAGCAGATACAATGCTTGTGTGTTTGTGAGTGTGTATGCTATATTTCTGTCTGTGGGTGTATGAAGAAACTGCTGAGAGCAACCCAAATTTAAAGAGTCCTTCCTGGCACGATGTGTATGCAATCACTGGTATTTCTTCACTATGGAAATTCCACAGATTCTTATGAAAACCCTTTCTCCTCCAATCACAGCCTGCCTACTGGCCCTTGGGCTTCAGAAAAAATGACAGACCACTGACAGAAATTATGTTAACATTTCTTCAAAGAAAACTTGATTCTATTCAAGAAGATGGGGCTTACAAGCTCCTAACCTGAGTAAAAGCCCATTCCAAATAATGTTTTTCTCTGGTATAGTATCATCCCACTAAAATCACTGTAGCTACCAAGAAGCACCACACTACTCATGTAATGCTATGCTGCTGTTACCAAGCATCCACATTTCTTGAAGTATATTAAGAAAATTAGTGAAGTTGAAGTAATTTCTAAGGAGTTCCTACCTTTTCTGTTATGTAAGTATTTTTACCAGCTAAGCTCTATTAGAGCTGTTTAAACTTCTTTCACTGCTATGTAGAAATTACCAAAGACATCTTACCTTAAGAACTCAACTGCAAGGGAAAGCTCATAAAGATTCTTGAAGATTTGACTGAGTCTCTTTAGAACTTTCCTGTGTGAGGATGTTGTATTTCAGTGATGGTTCAGCTTATGGCTAGTCCCAGTGTCCTTATGCAGTGTCATTTTTTTCTGCCAATAATTTACTTTAGTCTATTTCAAGGAGGCGTGCCTTCTTAGAAAATCTGTGAGGGATCACGGAACAGTTTGTAATCGCCCACCCAAGTCCCTGAGGAAGCAACTGAGGCAGCCATAGTATATTGTTAACATGTCTGGTCTTCTGGATTTTTTAGTATTATTTAGTTTCAGATTTTTTGTGTTTTTTTTTTTTAATTTTTTGTTTTGTTTTGTTTTGTTTTGTTTTGTTTTAATAAAAAGAAGTTTTCTTCCTCTAAGTATAACTTAAAAAATTCATCTGGTTTGGTGCTAACATCATAGTGTTTTAAGGTATCTGGTAAGAAATCACACAATAGTATGTTGGAAGGAATTTTTTTTAAAAGGTCATCTAGTCCACATTTTCCTCCAACTCTGCCCCAGGAATAACATGAGTAATCTGGAACTTGGAAGTCCATATAGGAGCAGCACTTAGTGCCCCTCCATGGCAGCAGAGATGGGTGACTTGCTTCCCACCAGAAAGAAAAGGCATTTTCTTCTGACTTCCTTGGTCTCACAGCTGTGTCTTAAGTTTGTGCTGGCTGCCAATTGGCAAACATTTCATGTATATCTACTAAACGTATCACCAAATTTACTGCTGCTTGGTGTTGCTCCAGTCTCTGTTAGCCTTTCTTTAAAGCCACAGAGAGATTCCAGTCAGCAGGATTGTCTTACAGACTGATGTTTCTGGGCTTTCTTAATAGACTCATCATCCCTGACAGTCAGAAACAGTGGAGAAGACCATCATTTTCCAAGGCAACAGAGAAGGTCTGGAATCTGTCAGCAGGATGAATTTAGGAAATCTCTTAGAGCAGCAGAGATTTACACAGTTAGCAGTTTTTCATTTATTTATTTATTTATTTTATTCAGCTGTTCTTTCTGTGCCGAAGTGAATAATTTGTCTGAAGCTGGAAAGCAGGACTGGAGTGATCATAAATCACAGGCAAATAAATATTGTGGCAAGCAGATCTGTTTTCAAGTTCTTTTTTTTTTTCTGCTGGGACTACAAGCTGCATGTGACTAATGCCAGAATGCTGCAGTGCAGATCGGCTCATGTGAACAAGACGCCTAAATTTTCTCCATCAGTAGATATCAGGCAAGCAAGTCCAGGGGAGAATGCTCCTCCTAAAGTAGGTACATCCACTTGGTCTGAAGAATCTCATCTCAAGGTCTGTGACTAGCTGAAGTAGACCTCCATGGACTAGAAAGGGAATCTGTTCAGAGATTATTTTCCTCTACATCCTAGCTGGGTCATAGTGGTCAGGAGGGCAAGACAAGCACTTTCCAGGGATTATTGGTCAAAACTGGAACAGAAGCCACTGCATTTATGTTTTACAGGAAGTTGTTCCTGCTTTATGGTTGTGGGGTTGTGTGGAGTGTTCCCCTGAAAAGGGG
The DNA here is from genome assembly GCA_025920805.1 of Petroica traversi. NCBI lineage: Eukaryota > Metazoa > Chordata > Aves > Passeriformes > Petroicidae > Petroica > Petroica traversi. The sequence goes on along the minus strand of JAHLSL010013621.1, from coordinate 4,241,231 downwards.
ACTTCACCCTCCCAAGTGTAGATCTGTCTCAAAATTGTCTGTATCCAGAGGCTTTACTATGCAAACAATGAAGATCAACAAAATTCTTGAGAAGGAGAAATGGGAGTACCTCCCAAAGGTGCATGCAGCAGCTCTGGAACAGAGGGAGTAACAGAAACTTACATTATCTTAATTGCTGTAAATCTTCTTAATCTTTAAATATCTCTTAATCCCTTGCCAAGTAATGAAGAGCATCATCTTACCTTTTAGCGAAAAGATTTGTGCAGTAATTCAAAAGAACAGTGTGGACTGCTATTTTCATGTCATGCATCTGGAAATATATGTACACAATGTGCATGCAAGCAAGGCAGAGTGCTTTTTAACTAGGGTTGCACACACTTTGCACCCTAGTAAAAGTAAAAGACTGTGGCCTTCCAGGTATCTTGGAGTAGTAATGATCCCTCCAAATCAGAGTTAGATTTGCACTCTTCAGCTGGCAGCTCAGTCTGGTACCCCAGAATCTCTCTCCATTATATCTGCATCACTTTCATTTCTCTTCCTGTGCAAGCTGCCTGTAGCCAGTGGGGGCACAGTGGTTTAATATTCTCATAGAGCTGGGTGCTGAAGACTGATGATTGTTTTTGCTTCCAGTTTTTTGTTTTTTCCTCTTGCTGCCTTGTAGCAGAATTTAAGTGATAGGAGGTAGGGAAAAGGAGTCTCAGGAACCTGCCTGCTCTGTGTGTTGGTCTCAGGAACAAAGACACCTCCTCCAGACCCCTCTTTACACAGCTGTGGGATCTTGAAGGCTCACAACCTGGTGCTCTTCTGCAGTGGACGCAGGCATCAGTGTGGAATGGGGAAGGGAGAGTGCTTCTTCACGGTAGCTTTTTATTAAAATAGCTGCATGAAGATATGTGTTTAAGTAGCACACCAGTAACTACAAATTTGTCATAAAAGGAAACCCCTGGTGATGCACGTGCAGAGGTGAGTGTCAGCAGTGTAAACGGGTCAGCCTGACCCAAAAATGTGCCTTGGGCTGGGGGCACACCATCAGGTGTTTCTTTCTATGACAAGTTTGTAGTTACAGGTGTGCTACTTAAACACAAATCCACACTGAAATAAAACCTTGTTTAACAAACCTGGAATATACATTATGTTACTATTTTTTACCCAGTTGTCTGTTTTTATCTTTAACAGGACTTGCTTATGTGAGTTCACTACATTTCCAGACAATCTGTTTCCAATCAATGCAATTATTACTTTTATGAGTGACAGAAGCAATAGCTTATCCTAATGGCTGGTGTCTTCAAAGGCAGTGGCAGAAGTGCTTCACCATGGTTTCAGTGTTGCAGAATGATGCAGTCAGATGAAAATGAAACACATGCAGAGTGTGAGATGGTTTATGTATGGAACTGAAACTAGGTTTTTTTCATCTGCAAGGCCTTACCCTGCCCAGGCCAGAGGTAGCTGATAACCTTCTCACGGCTTCTGTCTTTGCATATTTGTTTTGCGTGTTTGTGTCAGTCATCTCATCATATACCACCATCTTGTAGTTCTCAGCATGAAATGGTGTCACCTTAGTGATGCCTTTTTCCTGGTGTTAGGAAAATGAAGCTAGACACGGTTAGAGGGGTTGGGATCTTTACCTCAGTATTTTAATCAGGATCCTGCTCAGTGCATCCACTTCAACCAGGTGAAGTGTGGCAAAATGCACACCCCCGCCAATCATACACACCAGTTATAGACTTTACACATTAGCATATCTAAAAGGGGGCCCAATAATGAGGTTGGGGTGGGCTAACCCCTAGTTTACAGAATCCTCCTGCCAGGAGACCTTGGGTTCCTGAGATAGAAGGAATATTTGGTCTCCCTGGCTCTGCAGTTCTGGGGTGTTCAGTCTCAGGCCTGCAGAACACTTACAAAACACTAAGCACTAAACTAAGTAAAAGGTTGCAAGTATGCATACTGCTAATACTTGTGGATACAGAGAACTGTGTAAAAGGCATATAAAAGAAAAGACAAAAATCATTCTGGCATCATTAGGATACTTATAATTATTTGGCATACACTTGTGTATCAGAAAATAATTGTTCATGCAGTCTTGTAGGCTTCATGAAAGTTCACAGAGCAGAAAGAGAATGAATGGGTCCATCAGAGAATATTAGAATACATTTCAACTAGGAAGTGTGCATTTTTTTTGTAGCAGAGGAGTTTTGCAAGCTAATGAATGAACTGAAGTGAATATTTCACTCCTCAGAGATATTAACTATACTAAATCAAAAGTGCATGGCACAGTGCAAGATAAGGAGAACGCTAACTCTGATGCATACAAATGAGATACAACTGACAAGCCATCAAGAGTGTTTGACATATTTCAGAAACTGATTATAAAATACAGTACCTGCTTCAACCTGGAAAAACACCTGTAGAATAGTTTTCAGGAACAGTTATGTCGTAGCCCAGGAGTGATTTCTCGTTGTGCCCAGCAGAGACTGAGAGCAGCTGAACATGAGCCAGGAGTGTGCCCAAGTGCCCTTAAGGCCTGTGGACCTGGTTGGTATCAGCAATAATGTGGCCAGCAGGACTAGGGCACTGATTGTCCCCCTGAACTCAGCACTGGTGAGGCCAAACCTTGAGTTCTGTGTCTGTTCTGGGCCCCCCTTGATAGGAAGGATGTTGGGGTGCTGGGGTGTGTCCAGAGAAGGGCAAAGGAGCTGGTGAAGGGTCTGGAGCACAAGTCCTGTGAGAAGCAGCTGAGAGCACTAGGCATATTTATCCTGCAGAAAAGGAGGCTCAGGGGGGACCTTATGTCTCTACAACTGCCTGAAAGGAGGTTTTAGCCAGGTGGGTGTTGGTCTCTTCCTTCAGGTAACTTGGGACAGGATAGGAGGAAATGACCTAAAGTTGTTCCAGTGGAGGTTTAGCTTGGATATGTGGAAAACGTTTGCCAGCAGAAGTGTTATCAAGCATTGGAACAGACTGTAACAATGAAGTGATAGAGTTCTGGAGGCATTTAAAATATATATAGACATGGCATTTAGGGACATGGTTGGTGGTGGACTTGGCAGTGTTAGGTTGATAGCTGGAGTTGATGGATTTAAAGGTCTTTTCCAAACTAAATGATCCTATGATTCCATGAAAAATAAGAGAGCTCTAAAGGTCCAGGATATTGGACTGCAGGTCTAAGATCAGATCAAATGAATGTCACCCAAAAATGATGTCTCCACATAAATTTCATAGGGAACTTTATTTTAATTTAAAGTTGTATTAAAAGGACATGATATCAGTGCAAAGAAATAAATAATACGCTAAGTAAAGAATTCACTAACAAACATGAATTGCTAGCTGTAATCTAGAAGGAGCCAATAGGAAAGGGATTTATCCACTTGTTGAACATATATGCAGGTACCAGGACATTGATGTTGGTTTGTGTGCAAGTACTGTCCTCTGTAGCCAGAAAGGAACTGTCTCTGTGCAGAGATGGAGACTTTGCAGAGATAAAACATGGAGACTAAGATTTTAGCTAAAAATTATTTTAATGAGGCTGACAGGTCTTCTAAAAACGTACTTCCCATTATCTGCCAACAAAGGCTATTCAGCAGCTTGTAAGGTAAGAAACATTTTTCTGTTAAAGTGGCTATCTACCTAATTGGATTTTTTGGCTTCAATATCCATCCGCAGAGTGAAACATAGGTCTTGCACATGGTACAACCTACTACTACCTCAAATGATGTGGGAAAAATAATTTCTAGAAAATTCAAAGTGCCTCTATCTGTCTTTGTACAAAGCTGGCAAAAGGCCATTCAACATCAGCCTTTAAAGTCTGCCTTGGTGTCTGCAAGGGGAATGAAGCATTACCACAGTGGTGATATTTCAAAATAACTGGAATTCTGAATACCTCCAAATACCCTTACTCTCCTGTACCTTTAGAGAGAATTTGCTCAGCTTACCAGTTTTGCTTCCCTGCAGGAAAAACAGTTTTGTTTGGCAATGCAGTTTGTCCAGGTTGGATACAGAGGGAGCGAGAAAGACTGAAGTAAAATACCAGAGACAGAGAAAGCTGAATCTGGGGAGAGGGAATGGCTGAAGCAAAGGATCCCAGTAGCAGACTTTATTTCACTAGTGTTATTTATAAACAAAGTGAACTGAAGCTTTGAGTGCTCCTTTTCTGCTCCTTCCTCTTACCCATTTGTGTTCTGCCACTATATAACTTGCACAGAAACCATGACCAATGGCTTATCACTTGGTGTGTTTAAATGAACCTCACAGAATCCTTCCAGTATCTTTCCCATGATATCACAGAAAAGTTAATATTGAAGCAGATAGGCTTCTCACTGACCTGGAAATAAGCATCAACTCATAGATTGTCCCAGGAAGCACAAATGCATACAAATCCTTGTGTAAGATTTGTGCTGGGTGGATCAGGAAAAGTAAGCAGAGAGAGATATCCATGTCTACTCTGAACTCTGAATTTCCTTGAACATTTCTTCATTTAGTAGAATGTTAATGATCCTTATCAGAGATCCCCACATTACCAAAAAGACCAGAAAATAACATTCTCCAAGACATTACGATGTCTCAAATAAGCGTCTCAAGTGAACTTGGCATCAGTTCTTTGTTTACAAAAGGAATCACTAATCCATTTCAGAACGTGTATTAATTTTAGCTAATTAATAAACTTTGATGGTTCCTTTGGAGCTATTCAGTACTTATAAACACGCCTTTTTGTTCATGGAAGTACCACTTTTGAATGTTACACAGTATCTTCCTGAAGATATTTCACTTTTATTGAAACTGTAGCAGGAAGAAATCAGATGTTTCTGTTGTTTTTTCAGACTTAAGCTTTGTATCATGGCCTTGATGATCTTCACTGATATCAACAAAACACACTTAGTTCTGGTTCTGAAGTGATTTTGCAAAAATGAGTGACCCATTCCTGCTCCAGAACAGGAGCAAACTTTATGATTACCTCCTTATGTTTGGATGATGTGATAAAGAGACATGCTGTGATTTAGAGACTCTTAAGAATCTGTTGTCCTGTCTGTTCAGTCTAAATATGGCTCAGCCACAAATAGTACTTCCAAAAAAAAAACAAACCAAAAACAAACAAACCAAAACCAAACCACCACGGTAAAATTTCCTCAGCGCATGCCTGTTTCAGGTATACCTTTGCTGTTTCTTCTGAAACCTGTGACTGAGAAGGAGAGCTCCTGTGCCATTCTCTGATCTAAGCATGCACACACACAGGCATTTTGAATGCGGAGTTTCAGTATTACTTGTCTACAATATAAAGTGAGATTTGTGCAAAGGAAAAGCTTTTGGTTTCATGTAATTATCTTACGTGAAACAATGATGTGTGCAAATTTCCATCATCATTTAATTACATCATTTAATAAATTAAGAAGGCCTAAGATGTTCCTACTTCTCCATTAGACATCCTTAGTAATCCTAATCCTGTAGTTTTTCCAGCACATTATTTTGCCTGCCATATTTAGGACTTTTTTTTTTTTAATCAAGTAGCAAATTCAGCCCTGCACTTGCAAGTTGATTTGTGAGTTTATGTTTTCTGTGTTAAAGCTGGATTGATGTCAGTAAGCTGTTGAGTTAGCTTACTCTTATTGTTATTGAAGGGTCGTGCTTTTGTAACAGAGGTCTGGCAGCTAAGAATTTACTGTTTTTCTGTTCAGATCCAAGATGTATTTGGGCGTGTACTCTTCACCATTTTCCTTGCAAAATTAACTTCAGTCACATTCAGATTTTATTCAAAACACTTACTTGTGAGGTCTCACAGAGTCACACAACATCTGAGGCTGGTGCTCATCTACAAGGGTTGTCTAGTCCAATCTCATCCTCAGACAGGGTTACCTACAGGAGGTTGCTCAGGGCTATGGCTTGTGGATTTTTTAATATCTCCAGATGGAGACTCCACAGTGACTTTCTGCAACTCAATTTATTTTTTTCTCATATTTAAATTGGATTCCCTGTACTTGAGTTTGTACACATTATCTCTTCTCCTGTCACTGGGTACCATTCTGACTCACTTGCATTCATTCTGCTTTGTTGTGTGTTTACACAAACCATTGAAACCCCCGAACTTTCTCTTCTCCAGGCTAAGCTGTCCCTGCTCTCTCAGGCTCTTCTTGTATCAAAGATTCTTGAGTATCCTAAATGTCTTCATGGCTGTGTCACTTTGCTATCTCACTCCAGTAGCTCCATCACTCTTTTGTATCTTGAAGCCCAGAACTGGGCGCATCACTCCAAATTTGCTCACGACAGGGCTGAGTGGATGGGAAGGATCCTTTAACCTCTTGCAGCAGTGCTCCTAACACTGCCTACAGGACTGTTAATCTTCTCTGCTGCAAGGACTGATTGTGAGCTCATGGTCAGCTTGTTGTCCACCACAATCCCAAAGCCTTTGCTGTAAAACTGCTTTCCAGACAGATGACCTGCTTTTCAGCTGTTTCAATGAGAAATGTCTCCCACATGTACCTGAACAGACATTTTACTCTTTTTCAGATGCATAATGACAATTTAACCCAGCAAAACTCACACAAACGCAAATGTGATGTGTTAACCCCAGCCAGCAGCCAAGCACCATCCAACTGCTCATTCACTCCCCCTCCAGCTAGAAAACTTGTGGGTTTGAGATAAAGGCAGCTTAATAGGGAAAGCAAAAACCGTACATGCAAGCAATGCTAAATAAGGAATTAATTTACTGCTTCTGATGGGCAGGCAGGTGTTTTGCATCTCCAGGAAAGCAGGGCCCCCTCATGCCTCACGGTGACTTGGAAAGACAAAGGACATCACTCGAATGTTCCATCCTTTGTCCTTCTTGCACCCAGCTTTAAATACTGCTCTGGAATATCTCTTTGGCCAGTTTGGGTCACCTGCTCTGGCCATGTGCCCTCCAAGTTTTTCATTCACCCACAGCTTCCTCATCAGTGTGGCAGTACAAAAACCAGAAAAGGTCTCTGTACAAGTCCTTCTCAGCAGTAACAAAAATGTATCTATTATCACTGTACTCATCACAAACCCAAAATGCAACCTATAAGTAGTTCTCTGTGAAAAAAAATTAATTCTACCTCAACCAAAACCAGCACATCATATCTGAGTGCACTCATAGTAGTTGACTTAACACCTGCTTGTTTAGCTATTTAGCCTACATGCATTAAGGGAATTGCTATTACTTTGAAATAACTGCCATGCCACTTGTTTTTGAAGCACACCACTTCTAGAATGGTTTTCCATATGGCAGTTTTTTATCCTTTGGGGGCAGGGCTGTTTGTAGCCAGAAAGTTGACAGTTGGCACATGTTGTTCTGGAGCTTTATCCATGTCTGTTTTCTTTCTGAAGATGTTAGAAATAATGTTGATTGAAACTCCTTACTGATTAGTGAATAGTGTGGCAGTCTCTGACTTCTCTTTGTATCAAGTTATATGTCATGATTGGGGAGTGAAAGACAAAAAGAGAAAATAATGACAAAACCCCATAAGTTTAGCACATGAATAGTTACTCAGTAAGTGTGTCCTTCCTCTGTTACCTTGGAAGCTTCAAAAGTGGGCTTGAGGACAGAACAACTGCTCTTCCCTTCAGCTTGTGCCCATAACTGAGGCACCTCTGTTGCTTGAAGATGAATTCTCTGGAATCTTCCCTGCTGAACGGCAAAACCAGAAGCTGTTATCCAGGGAATGTTAACAACAAAGTCTACAGTTCAGGATGAAGAACAAAGGAAATGGAAAAAAAGCTTTTCTAAGAGTAACACAAGAGTCCTTAGTTAAAATGTAGAGTAAAATTTTGGTTCTCATAGTACATTTCCTTCCAATTAGTTAATAGTGATATCACAGTGAAGCATTTTGAGCATTTAGAAGGTGATTTTGAAATCAGAAGTGAATGAAGAGAATCTATGAGGATCCTGACATTACATTCATGTTTGTCTAAGTGTCCTGTATGCTGTATGGCTGGAGAACAAAATGCCTTATGTATTTAAATGCTTGGTTTGTCTAAGAAATAAAGGAAAGTCATACAATTTCACTTCTCACATGATGAGTTGAGCTGACATTATAGCTTAATGATAGCCTAGAAGTAGTGCTTAGAGGGAAAAAAAAATCTTTCTGCTGCTGAGTTCTGTTTCCTAAGTAACTAGAGTATTATGCTGTCTGTGTAGCTGTAAATGGAAAGAAGCTAAAAAGAGATCAACTAGATAGATTATTGAACCCAAATGAGTTTGATCATCAGTGGAGAAATCTTTTGAGGGGGACCCAAAAATTAAAGGTGTCAGTGAGATTTGTGATCAATGATTGAACAATAAGGCTGCTTAGAGAGGTTCCTGCAGAAGGGATGTGTGATAAAACTAGGCTGTATTTCCTTTTTGCTTGCTTTGAAATTTTAGCTTACTTGCAATTTCAGTTAGCCTTCCTTGCACTACAGGAAAGAAATCACCAGATGGTCTGGGTAAATTTTCTGTCAATATGCAAGAGTTTCTGTACTACTCTGATCCTGCAATGAAGGATGCAAAATGGAAGTAGAAGAAGGCTGACAGTAGACAGGGACCATGAATATTCCAGGAGGGGTTTGTTTGGGGTCCCTAGGTGTCTTTTTGTTTTAAGCCACAGATTTCCTAACAATAGAAATGTCAAGAGGTTTGTGGTTAGACAGCTGAATAGAGACAGTCATGTTTACTGTTGTTATTTCCAAACAAACAAACAAAAAAAAAAACCAAAACCAAACAACCTGTATATTACAACCAGATCTCGTAAGGCTTAAAATTACCAGCTTCCCCATGCTTCTCTGTGGGAGATGTAATGGGGGCATTTCTCTGCCACATTTTTGGGGAATAGAGGGTAGTTTTTGATTCAGGGTTGCTTTCAATTTAGGACTCTGGGAAGATATGTAACCTGGAAAAGAAATGTGGAGAGAAAAGGGATCTGCTTACCTCTTTACAAATTCCTTGGTGGTTATTAGAAGCAATAGTTAATCTGATAAGTGCCATCACTGTGGCAATTCAGGAGGAATCATTCTGACATCTTGCAGATGTTTCTTCCCTTTGGGATCAAGGTTTCACAATCACTGTCCCAAGAACTGATGTGGAAAGTAAGAGCAGACACAGTCCTCCAGCAGTGCTGACACACTGAGGAGTAATTTATAGGGGTAATTTATAAGAGGTTGTGAGAACCTCTTTTCTTCACTTAGCCTTTGATAAGGCTAAAAAAAAATTTTGGCAGGTCTTTGATGGTGTTTCCTTCCAGCCAAAGCCTTTGTAAAGGCCAGAAAACTTTGCTTTACACAACACAAGAGCTGTTGAATATGTATAATTGTGAGTTGTGTGTAAGAACAAGGCTGTCTCAGATTAACTCAGTTAAATCTCAGCTGGCAATGAGCCAGTGTGGAGGTGTCCTGACTCAGCATCTAAGGACCTACAGCATTTTTCCAGGATGAAGGAACCTCTTTTAGTAAAAGATGCAGTGTTTTCCTGCTACAGGCAAGGTCCAACACTGCTTCCAAAGGGTATGTGCCTTCTCTTCATCCATGTAAGCAGGCTTGATCCTGCTGCAGCCTTCCAGTGCCCTGATGATGCTATATCACAGTAAATATTCTTCCCCTTTCCTCAGCAACTGTTTTTCTCCTTGGCTGGATGATTGACAGTCATTTGCTAATAAAAATGTATTTGAAATACAGGGTAAATTGGTTTATGCAGGACTTTGGGGATAAAGGGGCATGCAGGAAACCTCCTCTTCGTTTGCATGGTTGTGCAAGGGCTTTGCACAATAACAAAACTGCCTCAGGAACACAGAGGGACTGGAGATTTGGGAACAATGTGTATTCAGCAGTAGAAAGAGAGCAAGACAAAGCCATGATCGCACCTAGGTACGAAGCATTACAGACAGTGGTGTCCAAGAACTGATGAGAGACATGCAGAGATGCTGCTTCATTCTGATCAATGGTAGAAGCCTAGAATTCATCAACTCCAACTGTCTGCTAATGCCATGTGGTCCTACCTGTCATGGGATGTGTAATTTCTGGCAGCAATTAAGACTGTGATTACTCATCCCTGCAATCAAGATTTCAAATTCCTTTCCCAGCCCTGGTGTCATTTTTTTCTGGATGCATGACCTGCCTATTACATTAAAGACCCTTCAAAATCAATCTTCAGTCACTTGGCTGAGCTGATAAAGTGAAAATGTGGCGTGGATGCCAGGCTGTCTTTTTCAGGACTGCAAACAAACTGTGCTGCCATCGTGCAAATCTACAAATAAAGCCTCTTCCTTTTGCTGCTCTGCTTTTCCTGCCAGGGCCAGGTAACTTACCTGATCAGGTTGAGAGCTTTGCCCACCTCCTGCCTGGGGGAGACTGTGCTGCCTCCTCAGGGAAAGGAGGAACCTTTCCAGATGCAGAGGGAATGACAGATGGCCCTGAGTGTGGGAAAAGAGAGAGCTGTCATACTGAGGATTTTCACCACATTCTTACAGGGCTGATTTTCTCTTGTGCTTTCTCTAGGGGCCACCAAAGACATGGGAAAGATGTTGGGAGGGGATGAAGAGAAAGACCCAGATGCCGCTAAGAAGGAAGAGGAACGACAGGAAGCCCTTCGGCAACAAGAGGAAGAGAGGAAAGCCAAATATGCCAAGATGGAGGCTGAAAGAGAAGTTATGAGACAAGGGATTCGAGACAAGGTAGGTCACTGGCTTTCAACACACACTGGTCAGCTTGTAGTGCCCAGTGAAGAACACCTGTTTTCAGCTGATTTGTGGTAGGATAGGACCAGGTAACTACTCTGCCACACAGAACTTTCTAGTTTTGTGCACTCTTCCTCAAGCCGTGTTCCTGTTTGAATTCACCTCCCACAGAGCAAAACCCTGCAAATTTGAAACAGAGAGTGAAGGTGAGGGGTAAAATCCATCTATTTTTCCTCTTCATTTATTAAATGTTCATTATATAAAGTGTTAGAGGCTTCCTTTTCCATTTGCGGGTGCTTTCCAAGCTTGAATCTGTGGTTTGTGAGAAGAGTCATGATTCAGTGAGTTTCTGAGAGATATATTGCAGCTATCATCTGTATTGATTCCAAAGTTTTATTGTGTTGACCAGTGATATGGGACAAATATACTGTATTGTTAATATTTAGGTTTCTACTACTCACATGGGATTCATCTGGAAGAAAGCTTTTATACATTAACTATAAGGGATTGATGTGTGGAGGGAGAAGACACTTTCGATGCCTCATCCTCAAGGCCAGGTCAAAACTGTTTCTTCAGAATAACTTACATTTGTAACAAGATCCCTTGGTGTTCAGATGTCTTGGAAAGAAATGTGGGCAATGGCTGGGCAAGAGATTTCTAGTGCTGAAGGCCTGTCATGTGACTTCCATCACATGCAAAAGAAAATACCTGAAAATAAAATGAGAAAGTCTTGCTCAGTATAAGAGGGGTTCCTCTGTGCAGTTCCTACCTCTGTGCTCTAAGAATGTGTCTTAGAACAGACATAAACAAAACCAGATCTGCACTGAGCCAAACTTGTGACCCAATCCTTATGATTCAAAATGGAAGCATGAAAAAGGATGAATTTCTCTGGTGGCACAGTGCAGCATGCAAAGAGTAACTGAGAATAGTTGTGCAAATAAAGAAATTTGGGATTATGCATCTAAGGAAAGAAAGGACTCAGAGGGAATTGTCTACCCTTGACGCTGCCAGAGAAAGGTATCTATATGATCATTTGAAAGAGCGTACTTGTTGCTAGAGATGCAGAACCTCTACCTGGTCAAAAATTGTTGTTTTATAATCATAGAATCATAGAATTTTCAAATGGTTTGGATATTGGAAAGGACCTTAAAGATCATCTAGTTCCAGCCCCTCTGCCATGGAAAGGGACACTTTTTCACTAGACCAGGCTGCTCAGAGCCCCATCCAACCTGGCCTTTTACAATTCCAGAGACTGGGCAGCCACAGCTTCTCTGGACAACCTGTTCCAGGGCTTTACCACATCTGAGAAAAGAGTTCCTTCCTATCCTGTTCCAGTTTAAAAACACTGTCCTTGTCCTGTCACTATGTGACCACATAAAAAGTTCCTCTCCTTCCTTCTTGTAAGCCCGTTTAATGTGTGGAAGTTTGCAATGAAATCTCCCTGGAGCCTTCTCTTCTCCAGGCTGAACAACCCCAATAATGATATTAATGAATACATATCTAGAAAATCTAGTGTATTAATTTAAGCATGTCAATGCGTGCATAATATGTTTAATGTATGTTTACAGGTAGAAAATGTTTCTAAGTAATGACAAAAGCCACGAGGGAGAAAAAAAGAGTAGTAAATTTCTGAGTTGCAGGCAAATGAGCTAATGTCCTGTTTTCACTGGAGCCTATCTCTTCTGGGCCACTGAATTGTTCCCAGATGTAGATACAAGTTGCCTTTTTCTTGCTGTTGGGAAAACTGCTGTAAAAGCATTAAAAAAGTCTGAGATGTCCTCTGTCAAGGTAATCTCCTTCATAGTAGGATGCATACAGCCTGAGCTACAGCCAAAGGGGATTTCCCTATGATACTGGCAGCTGTCTGGACTCTGCTGAGCTGGCTGGGCACTGAGTGGCATGGTCTCTTAAAAAAGTACTGAATCCTAGAGTGATTTGGCAAGGAGTTTGGTCTGCAGAAAAGGAGAACAAGAATACCTGGAGGAACATTATTTTTTAACCTCAGTTAAAGCTCTGGATTGCAGCTTTTCTCGAATGTGTGGGGGAGTACCTCTGAGATTCAGGAAGTCCTACTTTGAGTAGGGCATCTGGATTGTGAGCTCATTTTCCTGTGTTTTTTATCCTGGGAGTAATCCCAGGTAGTATGCATTTGAAAGATGAAGGTGTTTTCTGCAGAATCAGAAAAAAATGGGTAAAGCTGTAGAAAGGAGCTGTATTTTTCCTCTCCTCTCCTCTCCTCTCCTCTCCTCTCCTCTCCTCTCCAAACCAAACCAAACCAAACCAAACCAAACCAAACCAAACCAAACCGGGTGGAAACATGGTCCAAATGGCTTGACTTTAAGACAGAATTTAGGTTTGAATTTATTCCATACTTGAGATGGAGCACGAGCTGCTTCAGTAGCTTTTATATACTCAGTTCTCGGAGTGAAAGGAGGAAGTGTCTCTGACCCAGCTTGTCTTTAACCAGCCCTACATGCTGGTCGTAGGCCTATAGCACACGGTTTATAGCACATGGATTATGTGCTATAAAGCAGAAAATCAGTTACATTAATAAGGATTCCTGTGCTTACATTATTAAGGATTCATGGCCTACAGAGCACATGGTTTACGTCCAATAAAGCAGAAGTTTAATTATATTATTAAGGATTTCTACCCTTCCAATGGAGCAGGAAATCTGCATGGAAAGTATGGAAAAGCATCAAATGGAAAATTCTAATCTGGAAGAATTAAGGTTAACTCTACAATTGTAATTGTCCTTGTTGGATGTAAAGGTTGTGCATGATCCTTTGTTTATGCTTTTAAGAACCTCAACTCTCCCATTTCATAAGACACAGTTAACTGTTTTCTTAATAAAAATATGTTCAGTATTTCATCTCAGATGTGCCTTACAATGTATGTTTCAAAGCTCATTTACTATGCAATATCAAAATTCTGATGGCCATATAATGAATTTCCTCATCTCTATTGCTATTATTATTACAATTTCACTAACATAGCTGAGTTCATCTCAGTCTCGGTTTCTCCTGATACTTATCAGGGTGGGGGACAGAGTTTAGTTTAGGTTTTTCTGTTTGCGAGGTATGAATGCAGAGATTAATCATTATGTGATTTAAGCTTTGGTGGCAGAAGAACAGTAACAGGTTGTTGCATCAGTGAACCTCAATGGCACAGCAAGAAATGCTCAGGACTGCTTGTGCCTTTGCAGGAAATAGAGGAAAGGCAAAATCTGGTTTTGAGGTTTGTTCCTGCAGGCAGAATATCACACAGCAAGAGAATGTGCAGTCCTTGCCCTGTTTGAATTCCTTCTGTCTCTGTGTGTGCTGCTAATTCTTCCCATATTTCTTATTGGGCCATTTAATGCTCTCAGTGATTAGGCAGTGAGATTCTCTGCAGTATTTGGAATTTTCCAAAGAATCACAGAAGGGTTTGGGTTGAAAGGCACCTTAAAGATCATCACGTTCCAACCCCCACCCTTTGTCAGGGACACCTACCACTAGACCAGGTTGCTCAAAGCCCCATCTAACCTGATGTTCAACACTGCGAAGATGGGGCATCCACAGCTTCTCTGAACAGCCTGTGCCAGTGCTTCACCACCCTCACAGCACAGAATTTCCACCTGTTCTCTCATGTGAACGTGCCCTCTTTCCAATTAAAGCCATTCCCCCTTGACCTATCATTCCAGGGCCTTGTTTATGACCCTCTCCAGACTTCTTGTGGCCCCCTTTCAGCACTGGAAGGATGCTCTCAGCGTCCCTAAAAAGCCTTCTTTTCTCCAGGCTGCAGAAGCCCAACCGTCCCAGCCTGTCTTCACAGGAGAGGTTCTTTAGCCCTTGTTTCTTCTCTTTGTGATCCTCCTCTGGACTCTCTTGAGTAGATCTGTGTCCTTCTCATGCTGGAGGCCCCAGAGCTGGACACAGCACTCTGTGTCCCAGGAAAACCATGAACACTATTCAGTTCCTTGTGGATATTTAAGACATTTTATTTCCTGGTCTTCCATGGCTCAAGGTAGATGATATTGGAATTTACCTTCTTTTGGAATATAGGAACATTTAGATTGCTGGCAACAGGGACAGCCCTAAATTAATGTCTTTAGTTTTTTCAGTAGGAAAGTGTTCTCATAATGAACCCTCTCTTTTTTTCTCTTTTCTTTCTTTTTTATTTTTTTCAAATCTGATTGCTGAACTTACTATTAGCACTAAATCACTCAGACAAAAAGGCAATCAAGATTTATAGCTGCAGTCCTGGATTTTTATGTCAGATAATCAAGATGCATCATCATATAATTATTTAATTTTAATATTTCATTAGCATATTTCCTTATGTAACTGGTGCATAGCTTCTAAAAGCCTGGTTTAGGGCAGGCGAAATAGCAGAATGTGAATTGGATCTGTTCTTCAGCAATATCAGAGCTTTGAAACTAAACTCCCAGCTCAGGAGTGCAAACTTAAATTTGATAAAACTTTGTTGATATAAAATAGCTTCACACTGTTAGCTAAACTCTTCGATGTTATGTGGTGTTTCATTCTTGTATAACTTCAGATGCAGATATTGCCAAGGGCTTTAAAAATCCCTGTGCAAAGGATTGAAATTTCATTGCCTGAAAATGTAATTTTGATAGTGCAATTTTGCCTTGTGAGCAAGAAACAGATAGTACATCTGTCGTTGGAGACTACTGGCAACTGAAAAAAATTGTATTATTTGCATGCCAAAATATGAAAGATCTCAAAGAAAATATTTTCCTCAGCAATGAATCACAATCTGTAATTCAAAAGATAAAAATCTTACGATGAACATGAAGATCTGTATGATCTCTTCCCTTTTAAATCATTGATATTGAACCAATGATGTAAATTTTTTTCCACCCTTTGATTTAATGAAGATTAATCTACTGTTCAGTACTAGGGCCTTGAAACAGATTTTCAGAGAACTATATGTATTGTGCAGATGGAGAGGTATCATTGACTGGACTTGTTTGCTTCTACTGTGGATTTTTTATAATTCAGGATAAAAACAAAAAAAAAATCCTGCTTGGTTTAGCTCAGTGCAGATTCTTTTTGTGGTATAGATAGAAGTGTTTACAACTGGGTCTCAGGTCCTCTGGCTATGAGAAAGCAAAAGACTTGGCTATGACACTCCCGGTGTGATTCTTTGCAAGACAGGGATTACATTGTGCCTTCCATGAAGTGAAATGGATGAGTGGGATGAGTGGGAACAGTCGTAACAGCACTAACGCTGAAAACTGATAACAACTGCACTCTTTGCAGCATTTAAATCACAGGCTGTCCTGGAAGAACATTGCAAGGACATCTTTTGGTGTTCTGCCCGCGTTTGATACACTGGTTATTGAGGACAGGCTGTAGGAAGTCCGGGCAGATTTGGAAGAAAGAAACACATTTGCATTGTGATTCAAGATCATTTGAATCATTTGCAGATCATTTTCACGTTGGTGTTCAGAGACTTCCAAGGGGATACAGTGATTTGACCTGAACTTGACTTCTGAGCTTCTGCCAGAACTTTTACCCCCAACCAGTTGTATGCAAGGATGTCCTGACTGGCCTATGTTACCTCTGAGTCAGATTCTGGAGTTTCTGTTATCAGTTTTTTCCATAGCTTTGATTACAGATTTTTAGCATCATACTTGTTTCTAAACTGCAGGCCTTTTCAATTTTACTAAATCACTCCCTTTGGAAATTTGAGACAAAATTTAATTTTCTGGTTTGTATCTTCAAAAGCATCCCCCATCTGTAAGGCAGTAACTGTTTACGTGAAAGGGTGAACCAACTGGCCTACTCCAGTAAGAGGAAAAACAATCACAAATTGAAAAAAATAATAAAGTTGTCTGGGTATGCCCAAGTTTAGCAGTATCTCTTGCATATAAAGACAAAAGTAGTGTCTCCCCATATGTGCTTTTCATCACAGAACAGGGATTGGTGTTCCTGTGAAGGACCTCAAAGACCACTATTAAACATAGTTATCTTCAGGGGAATTTTAGAGAATATGTTCCTACCTAAAGCTTCATCTTTATATTTCCTTAGAAGTCCCAGGATATACACCATGTCTTGCTCTTAGTGAATCCAATCTTGTAGATCTATAGAATTCCTTAGGTGGTCTGAATGAAAATGTGTGTTCCAGCCCTTATCTCTTGGCACTAAACTAACAGAACTTCCCTTAAGGGAAAAACTGCATGCATTCCTTCCTGTGCTGTAGCTGTAGGCCATTTTTCAAAATTAGTAGTGGGAAGGCATCTTTAGCAAACCATTGGAGCTCGGAAGAAAATTGGCATAGTTTTCATCTGCTGCCATAATAGTTAGAGGTTCAATTTTCCAGCAGAAGCCAGCAGGTGCTGACTACCCCACTAGTAAATTTGGGGCTCATTAGTCTGCTCCTTTTTGCAGCTCTGCCTGGCTTTAACTTGATTTCTGTGTTTTGCGCTAGTCCAAATCCGCACCAGTAGATGTCACTTTGGATACTTGCTAACGAAATCCCACTGGGTGATGCTTCTGCAGTTACTGAAATGTCTCTTGAAATGCAGCCTATTTTACTGTTACTCACCGATTGGGGTGTCCTGTACAGTGATTCAGCTGAAATCCTCGTTCAAACAACTTTCGTCTTGTTGACTGACAAAACCAGTGCACATTGCTGACATGGCACTGAGAATTTCAGTCACTCAGGACTGGGTGCAAAATAAACCCAAACGTATGACATACAGTTACTAAGGCTGTGATTTAACTAGGAAGGGTGTCTGAATGGTGTCTCAAACCTTCCTGGGGTGACTCATTAAAACTCCAAGCATTTGGCTCTTGTACTTGGAAAGACACAAAATATGTACCTCAACAAATGGTCATTTGCAAGTTCTTTCCCAGTATCAGTACAAATCTGCTTCACCTCTGAAATGCCTTTTAGCTCTGTTTCTGAGTTTTTGATACCTTTGTGATTGTAAATGTGGCTGAATCTTACTCACATCAGCCAGTAAGACCCAGCAGCATGAAGGAAGGGTTTTTTCCCAAAAGAACTCCAAAATCTAATTTTTATTATTAGTTAGTTTAAATATTTCTATTCTATATATGTAAATTATATAGATTATATAATATGATTAATAAAATACAGACTGCATTAAATAGTAAGTATTAATTCAATTAATAATGTGATTAATATTAATTTTTAATTAGCATAATTGTGTGTGATTTACAGATGGGGAAATTGAGCAGTTGGCCCAAAATCATGCAGTAGGGAATCACATTTCTGTGCTCAAGGCCTAGGGATGTAGTCTAACCCTTGTGTAAATAGGGTTTCTTCTCCTCCTTGAAAACATGGACCAGGAAGCAGACAGAAGAACTTGAAAATTAAGGCCATCCCAGAGTCTATATGACTCATGTTCCCATTGCCACTGATCTCTAGAATTGGTTGCCATGCCCATTCCTGTCCACTTGGAATTCCTTTAGCCAGTAGAACTAAGACTACATGGAATGTTTTCTTGGTTAAAACACGGGAAAACATCAAACAGCAGAGGAGATTATTTGCTGCTCTGCTGCTTTGGGGAATAAAATATGGTTTCCTTGATGGAAGAAAAAAAATCAGCCAGGAGTATAAAATTTGACTAAGTGGTAGGAGGAGCTCTTGAGTTTTTTCCAACACAGCCACTTCAAATCATTCAATTCTATCATTCAATTTTATCTTTAAAAGTAGACAGCTCTGCCTTTGGATCCTTCTGGATCATGTTGCTTGTGTCAGTCTCAAATTGCAGACAATTACAGGACAGTAATTTGATCAGTACCATTGCCTTTAATAAGTACAGCTGCACCATTTTTTTTTTCATGTAACTTTTTTTTTTTTCCTAGCTTACAAATCAGATGCAAGGGGAACGGCTGGTACATTTGTTGATTCTTTTTAATGACAAGCTAATTCAAGGACTGGGAAGGTCACCAAACAAGATTAAAAGGTCTGTTCCATTTTTGCTGCAGCCAAAGAGCTCCCATTAGTGCTTCAAATCAGGCAATAGCCACATTATGTCTCTTCTTTTGGCAGGTTGTTATCTGAGTCCTGAATGATCAGATAACTCACAGGAATTAATGAGACCAGTGGAGTTATGCCTGCTTGAGAATGCAGCCTGGCACCTTCATGGCTCACCTAATGGATGCATCATTCTTTTCTGATGAAAGTCATCAGAGCCAGGCTCAGCTTTTGAAATCTGGTACTTCCTTAGAGCAAGAAGTGACTTTGTCCTGGCATCAGCATGAAGTTCTGCATCTGTTCTGGCAGTGCTCTCAGTTTCATCAGCCTGGGATTTGAGACTGTCAGAGGGAATTAGTCAGCCCATGCCTGAAATAAGAAGGGCTCATCCAAGGCAAAGAATGAGTTCATGCATAGGACAGGGTGATAAAGTTTGAACCATTCTTTCCTTTCGCGGTTGCACAGTCTTGCCTGCTGTGTGTCTTCATTCCGTATAGATGTGTGTTGCTTGTGGTTAAGCTGGGACAGGAGAGGACACTTTGCATGCCCCATTAATAGTGACTAGCAATTCATGTGGCCTTCCTGAGGATCTCAAGAGTTCTCTTCCTCACTGGCCAGCTTTCAGACAGTCATGAGTAGAACCAACTTAATTTTATCTCCAGTGCAAAGTGTCCTCTCTGGGGCTCCAGACCAGATAATATTCTTGCTGAGGCAGAAGGAAGGCTGTGACCTTCCTCTGACCATGTGAAAATTTAGAGAAAACAGACTGGCTGCTGCTGGAAGCAGGAAATTTCGGGGAAACATTTGCTTTTTGATCATTTCCATTGTCTTTGGTTTTCTAGGGTTCTCTCCTTTCCCTTTCAGTACAGCCTTGAATCTTATCTTTCTGTCTCTCTTGTTGGGAAGCACCAACTCAGATTATTAATTTGAGAGGAAGGCTTCATGGAGGAATTTCTTTTTGTTGGTTAGGATGGAGGGAGGAAGAATGCAGCCTTTCATCCCCAGACCATCATGTTCAGTTTTCCCATCATTTCCTGAAACAGTTGGCATGGTCTTCACAAGGCTGTCAGCCTAAACCAAGTACTATGGCGTATGTACAGTGTTTTTATGCTCTTGGTCCTAAGGCAGCCCTCCCAGAAGCCCCTTAGAAATTTAGAGTCTTAACAGGGCTGATCTTACTTTTAAAACTGGCACAATTTAGGATCATAGGATCTCATTATTACTTTTACAGCTGCTGGATTATTTCTGTCATTCTCAGTTATAGGGATGTAAGTTCTGTCTCCTTGTTTAGCAGGCTGGCTATATTTTAGAAAAAGGATTCTTCAGCCAGAGATAGAAATAGTCCAAGGCCTGATGTGAGAAAAGCAGCTGATAAATTGCCTCTGGGATAATACAGAAAGCTCAACGGGGTTTTTAGGTGTTTTTTAATCAGGACTTACATGACTGATTGAAAGTTTATTCCAGCTGCTGCCAAGTTGTTTTGGGGATAGAGGTATCCCAGTGTACCTTTCTTGAAAATCCCTCAACCATTCTCTCATATTCTAAGGTTTCTGATGAATCCCTGGATGTTGAGTTGTGAATTGTGCTGAAAGTATTTCTTTCTTCTATTTAATGAGTGACTAAGTTATTTTAGGCAGAGCCTACCCATTTAAACCATAAACCTGGCCTGCAAAGGCAAAAGTGGAAAAACAGTGTTGCAGAAGATCAGCCACATCATGTCTGTGTGCTTAACAGAGCTGCTTATCTGGCTAGAAAATTCTCGCTTCCTACCTTCTGGTGTTGTAATCACAGTTTTCCATACACTGTAATTTGCAGGGATTAATGAGTTTGTTTGAAGGGAAGGATCTAGTGAGCTGCCTTCAATGAAGACAGGACAGAACCCTCTAATTTCTGCTGACCATTACTGGTTGAGTGACAAGGAAGACATTTCTGCCCCTGTCCACTTTGAGTTATTTTCCAGTAACAAGGGGGTTTAGCTCAACTTGGGAATTCAGATTTGTGGCTTAAATTTACTTGATTTTTAATCTGGAAGCAAGGCTGCAGGTTTTAGGAGACCAGGTCTTCTGAGACAGTTTCTATCCATGCCTCATTGCTAACAATACAACTCCTCTCTGCAATGTTTTTTCTTATGGTCAGCTCCAATAAGAGACCTGAAAGTTATAAAGAACAAACAGAGAAAGATATTTTTGAGGCATGCGTGAAGCTCTACAAAGCCTTGGACATGACACAGAGCCTTCAAGAAATTTGAGAGAACAGTTCCTTGACTTCACATAGGGCCCTATCAGTCTGATGCTGCTTAATAGAAGAATTTAAGTCCTGAGAGTTTGATGGTGCTTTGCAAAAAGAAAGTACATCACTCCTCCTATCCTATCCATTTACCATCTGGTCTTCCAGCCTATTCAAATCTGTCCTTTCAATTACAGAAAGTCAGTTTTCATCCTAACTTTCAATAAAAAAGACCACCTGTATGTGGTCCTAAAAGATTCTCTCAGTCTTGATGTGTGCTTTGGCTCTTTATTTCTTTCTCCCTTGCCTTAAGAAAGAAGATGGATTCCAGAGGAGGAATTGAGGACCACAGATCGAGCTGAGAGCTGCAAAGGGGGCACTTTTAAAGCTCTTGCTAGAGGAGTGTGATTTGGACAGTGAGAACACTGTACATCTTTCTACAGGTGTTTGAAAAGTGATCATCCCATACCAGAACAATGGTGTAAAATATGGGGTTAGCGTAAAAGTGTATGGTATATTTTTTTACAGGTTGTTGCCAAGGAAAGCAATGTGTTGTTGTCAAATTTCACTGCATGGTAAAAGTGTCCTTTCCTCCTCCAAGATGTTTGCTAGGGAAGGGTGATCTGCAAACTCAAACAAATGAAAAAGTGCTGATCCACCCTTGGATGAATGTCCACTCTTCAGACAGGGTGTCTGGCAAGTGGTTTAAGGCAACTTTGTGGTGCCATATGCTTTAAGTGTAGATTTGGAGGGAGGTAGGGGGTGCTTCAGGGTTTCCCTTTGAAGCTAGTGCAAGAATGTCAAATAAGAAGCTGGCAAGCTATGCCCAGAGATAAGGATATCCCTGTTCCTGCATGGCATCTGAAACTGGAGGGAAGGAGCATGAATTTAACTGGTTCAGGACTACTCTGAAGGCTCCTTCCCCTGATAGGTGTGCGCAGTTCTTCATTTAGGCTTAAATTTTCTCAGAGATTTAGCACCTGACCTTGTTTGACAGGCTCAGTGAATGTCAAGGAGAAAGGCCTGTCATAATCTGCCTCTCATTCTGACATGTCACAATGGAGCCTGTGTAAAAGGCATTTTGTGTCCTCTGGGGCCTTCCAGAAACTGGAGTCACAGGTCTGATCAGCAATATTTTTTACAAGAATCTGTGAGTGAATCTGGTTGGCAGGAGCCATCACAGTGATAGGGCAAAATAAATCACAGATTATGAGAGAACTCAACAGACCAACATTTTTATTGATTTTTCTCTTCTGCCTTCTGGTCATTCACTTGTGCGGTTCAAATAAAATGGTCAGTTCATGTTTCCTGCTCTGCTTCTGATCGCTTCTTGGCTTGGTAATGCAAAATCAGATTTCAAAATAAACAAGATTGTGTTCCTTTCCTTCTACTGACTGGTTCTGAGTTTTCAACAGGCAGCTTCTCTCTGCAAAACACAGCTATTTGTCAAGGTCAAACCGGGGACTTTTGAATACTGAGAGCACTTATAGAGACACTAGGATAAGGACGGAAGGCAGGCTTTAGATTCTACGCTCCCACACTTTGTCATAAGTGGTAATTGACCTGTCTAAACTCTTTGTCTCTTGTATTCAGTTTAATGACCCATACATGAATGCATTTATGTTAGAGGTGCTATGTAACAGGAAACCAGAGCAAATATCTAACAGTAACACAGAGTTTGAATTTACTAAAATAAATAAAACCCACTTAAGACAATTATGAAGCCATTCCTTAGATAAAACTTCTTCAGTGAAAGGTTTTAAGCTCTGTGATATTATGATTTTAAGAAGTCTCACCACTTGAGCAGTTTTGAGACAACTTGTTTTCCAGTCCCAGTGCTTTGGGCACCCCTTTTGTTTTCCTTTATTACTTATACGTGTTATTGAGGCAGACAAACCAATATTTGAAGTCCTGGTAGGAGATGATAGTGTGAAGCTCTTCATTGTCTAATTCTACAATGTGTATCTTGGCAAGTGTCTTAACCACAGAACTGGCATAACCACAATAGCTCTGTGAAAGATTATCTTTGATTTCTCATCTGCTTTTAGTAAGGGCATCCAAAAATGAAAAAAGTGTACCTCAAGTTTAGTGAATTTATTTATTCGGTTGACATGGAATATTTACGTCTTGTTGTGGAAAGAAATTTAGAAATAAATTTGAATTTTTTGTTCAAGCAGAGAAACCATTGCAGGTGCTTTGCCTGGCCTGATAGCACCAAAGAGCATGAATTCCATTCTGTTACTTCAGCCATACACAATGCAAGCTTTTAGTAAAAAAATGTAACTTCACTTTTTTAAGGAGAATTTCTTGACATTTGCTCAGTGATGACTCAGAAGCAGTGTGGTAAGATCTGCACTGTTGTGCACAAATAATTCTTTGTACACTGTTCTGACAAAGAAATCCAAAATAAAAAGTTCAAAACTTAACTCTAGGTAAGTACAGCTTTGAAGGAGTTTGGTAAAAGCCCCATAGGACAAAACTATGGCTCTTTCTACTGCAGTTATCTCACAACAGCATTGCACAGTGCCTGTTAGCCAAGTCTTCTGTAATCAGAGCATCATGATTGTGCAGTAAGGGAATTGCTTAAAAGATACTAAAAATGTCTCAGCTCCTCTAATTAAAATCAAACCTGAAAGCTCTGAAGTGTTGGCTAAGTGGAATAATAGTCATTAAAGCACCTGGGTCTCGCTAGGAGGTGCCAGGTCTCCCTGGCTTTACTGTTCTCAAGGGCACAGTGAAAAACATCACAATATGAATGAAAAATCAAACTGGAAGCTGCACAACGCAATGGCTGTGAAATAGACTAGTTTATAAGTTGGTGCAGAATTAACAAAAGGCTATGCTGGACTGTTTTATCTGGTTTTGATAACAGAACACAAAACTTATCACAAGTCTAATTAAAAGGATAATCTATGCACTTTCTACCAATTATGCTGTTTAATGCAGCTCAGCTCCTTTAAAAACCTCCAATCTTGCATGCAATATGGTCACAGTGGCTAAAACTTCTGATGGTTTCTGTTTTACAAAAGTAGAAATTTAAAGGCAAGAACCTCATTTGTAGTTATGGGTAGTGCTTGTGAAAATTCAGGAATTGCAGAAGTTTATAATCTGGGAATTGCAATGAATTCCACTCCAGTAAGCAGTCTCAGGGTTATACAGCCACCAAAACAGAAGTTATGGTGGCTGTGTTATGTCACATTCACCTCGGCATAGCCTGGAGAAGAGGATCCCTGGAAGTGTTAAAGACTTGTGGATGTGGCACCTGGGGATATGGTTTAGAGGTGTACACAGAGGTGCTAAGCAAATAGTTGGACTGTTGATATGGGAAGTCTTTTTCTTAATGACTCCATGATTCTGTGATCTCAGAACTGGCTTCTGTTTCTGTCTCTTGTCTGAGATAAGGCTATAAGATGGTTGATGTGCTCTCCTGAGTCCTTCAGGGGAAGGGCAGCATATGCTTCTTGCCAAGATTCCCTGCCCTGTGGGCACTGCTAGAGAGCTGGGAAAAGTGGTAGGAAAAGCAGATGCAGAGAGGGGGTGGTGTGGTCTAGGTACATGACAGGGCTTGTGCTAGAAATTAGTCATTTCTTCCCTTCATTTGAACAACTTGTTTATGATGCAGCAGGTCTTCTCTGGCTCCTTTATTCAGCAGGTTGCCTTGAGCTGGAAGGCAGAACATTTTAGGAAGATGATACCACAGCTGAGAGGAAAATACCCCGACAGGGAAGTGTTGTTAATCATTCTGCTAAAGAGTACTATCCTAATAACGACAGCAAACTTAAATCTGTCATGCTTCCTATCCCTTGAGCTACCCCATTCACTTAAGAAGACATCCCACTGTGGAGGCCATCACAGAGCATAGCAAGAACAGGTACAAGCTTCTTTTGAGCCTGTGACCCTTATCATATTTGGATTCCACACCACCCCCCAGAGCAGGGGAAAAAAAAAAAAAGAATGCCATTTAATTCAAAGTTAACAGTAGGTTGCTGATTATAAGCTTAAAAAGGATAATAAATGCATGGATATTTTTCCACTTAGAAAAACCAACCCAGAATATTATCTACAATTCAAAATAACTGACAATTTTGTTAATAATTTTGTTTAGAAACTGCAAAGAAACGTCCTACAGTTAAGGCAAATTTATAGATCAATACATGAACAATTGTATTATTATGCTAACCCAAATATTTTTTGTTTTTACTGTTTTTTCCTGTCTGTTGAATCTAGAAAAACTGCTGTGCTCTGATTCTTTGTTCTGAACCAGCCTATTCTTTGGGAAAAAGTGCAGGGTTATTTCGCCATGTACATTGCATGTAGTGCAAAGGACTATTCTAGAACATCATATTTAACTAGGAAAACATAATCGGTAATTTGAAAAAAATTTTTTCATGTACATGCCCATATTATAAAAAAATCTTGACAGTCTTGGAGGGAAAAATTCAGTATTAAAAATAGAAAACTCACTGTAATGAAGAAAATTGAAAGAATAGTACCCTCAAGGTTATTATTAAAATGAACCAGAATTTGAAATGGAAGAATAAGAGCAGTAGCAGAACTCTAGAACTGGAAGAATTAAAGACCACATGATATTTATTTAAAAAAAACCCAGTTCCCAAAAAGAATAGTTACAATAATATTAATTGACTATTACATGAATTTTGCATAACTAATTATAATGCTGGAAGTTTTTTTCCAGATACTGAAGACACAAACAATGTGTGTGAGATGAAAATTTTTAGAAGTCATTCACAGTGAAAGATGATGCTAGATAACAGCACTGAAGTGAAAAGAGGAAACTTGGATGACTAAGACTGTAGATACTAGATATCAGGCCCACTGTGTGGGTACATCAGGAGCAGAAATAACAATACATAGAGCCAGTAAGCTTGCATTTGATGATACGAGGCTAGAAGAATTGATTCTTGTATGATGTAAAGTTTGTCTGACACTATAATAGGACATTCTTAGGCTTGGTGTATTATCTCTTCTGAATTGTTAGCCTGAAATACTTACTAAAGACATAAAGGTTTTGTCAATGGAATCCTTGTAAAATGGGTAGCTTTTAAGTCTTTTGGATGATTAGTCCTTGGCTCTAGACCTAATGAATTTTTTTATTAAGGAGACAGACTGTTGTGTATAGAAAGGGCAGAATATCTTTTTTCTTCTCTGCAGTACAGATTAAGAGCTATTACATCCCATGAAAAATTCATGTGAATCATCATGTGACATAACAATGGCTGTGGATTTCATTTCAGCCATCAAGCCTGTGGTTCAGTGATGGAAATAAAGGCAGATTCAATTCTTTCAAAAATTGCAGCTTTACTGAGAACCATTGTGGAATCTCATTAAAATTATATATTATTTTTAAAAGAAAGAAAAGGCAGAAAAAGGCATTTAATAATAAAAATGTTTCCTACAGTAGGAAATTGCTTTGCATTCTCTCAGAAAAAAAAGGAAAGAATGAAACACTAAATTATGTTTTGGATGATGTTAGGATAGGAGACCAGCTCTGCTTACTAATGACTTCTCACTTAGCTGCCCCTAGGCCATTGATGCTACCAGAATTGAATCACCAACCTTTCTGAAATATGAATGGGTTTCAGGTTGCTTTTCCCCTTTCCTGGTATGAGTGAAGAGAGGGAATGAACTGAAAATTTGCAGCCTCATTGGATCAAATTCTTTGCCTGTCCAAGAGAAGCAGAGAAGTGCAGTTTTAGACAAATTTAAACTGAGTACCTAAAGTGTATATCTGCTCTGGTCAAAGGAGCCTTAGAAGCCTAAAACAAAATCAGAGTTCAGCAAAAACGGACATATGCAGTGATATCTCTGAAAGTCCCATCACCCCCTCCCCTCTCCCCCCTTGCCAGGGAAGAAAATGTTGCTGAGAACACTGATGTTGATGACCCTTGAAGAAAATACATCAGTTGGAAAGAGATTTGATCTAGCAAGAGAAGAACCAAATGCTTGTGGCCTGATGATGCATCCCTGTCTCAGGAAACAGTTCTCTGTAACACTGAAGTAGCTCTTCAAATAAGGACTTGTTGACAGCAAGTAGAAAGATCAGTGTAAGTGGAATGTCCTGATTTTACTAAAACAGATCAGGCTCTTAGGATGGAAAAAAATCAAATATGAAAAGTTGCTTTTCAAAACAATGGAAATTTGAAGATTTTGTTAAAGCCAATGGTAAAGCAAAAGTACCATTGACTTCTGTGGTGTTAGGGAATGTAAAAAAAAAAACAACTGTTCATAAGGAACTCAGGATAGCTGAGTAAAGACAAAAAACATAGAAGCAAAATGAGTAAAGTGACATCATCAGGATGACACAGCAATTTAGTGGCAAAGCTGGAAAAACTCCATGTTCCTTGAACACCTCTGCCTGCTTAACTGTATGGCTTTTCAGCATGAGTAGGTAATCCCAGTGCTTTCCAGCAGAAAGAAGGAATCTGATTGAGACACTATTCATTCAGTGTGGAGAAAGGCAAAGCACTCGTGTACATTAGATCTTGGCAGACGAGGCAAAACAGACTGCTTTGTGCAAGTGCTCTGAGGAGATTAGCAGAGTAATATTCGTAAAAATTATTCAACTCAATAGAGATGAGGAGAAGAAATAGGAGAGTCCCAATACTGATCCCCTGCTCAGAGAAATCACTGAGAGACTTTAATTAATGTTAATTGGAATGTATTCATCTTTTTTGAGCATTAACTTAGCTTGAAACCACAGCTGAAAATGAAATCTTACATAAAAAAATATATTAAGAAATAAAAGTTTGTATGAAGATCAGAGGACACAAAGTAATAAATAAAATATGGCCCCAGTGTCTTTAATATTTATAAAATGTAAATTGGTAAAGGATATGGATGTGGTTACCTCAGAAAAGAGTAAGCATAGCAATTAGAAATAAGTACATCTAGAAAATTAGAAAATAATTTATGATCCGTGTCTATGTATTCAGATTAGTATTGAGTAAGTTCAGTAAAGTCTTAATATGACAACACAACTTAATTATTAAGAACAGCATGGTATATATATAGGATAGATGTTATGTTTATTTAGTATGTATTTAGTGAAATGCCAAAAGCTTTTTCTTCTTTCTAATTATACACTTCCAAAACATAGCAAAGAGCTGATGAGGTTCTAAGCTTTTTCTTTATTTTCTTTTTTTTATTTTTTTATTTTTTTATTTTTTTTGTAAATTACCAGTATTCATGACATACTGGACATGTCACAACTATGGCACAACCAGTTTTGCCTAGAAAAAAAAGAACACAAATGAAAGAACTGATTTCACTAAACATTTCAGAGTCACTCGATTTTTAGAAGATCTTTAAAAATTTAAAATACACAGAATAGGAAGATTGTGCACCAAAGTGTTTCTCTAAGCATATGTCCCAACTCTGCAGTACAGCTTTAAAAGAGAGAAACCAGTTAGAAAGCATGTCCTCCAGGACTCAATCTTTGCTGAGCCTGATAAAGGTAGAACTCAGATTTTCATGTGGCTGTAGATTTAGCCCTGTCCATATATCTTTGAAAAAATATAATGAACTAATAAAAGAATATCTCATTGTGCTGTATTTGGTTGAATAATAACCTTTTCAGTGAACAAGTGCTCATTCAGATGAGAGTGGTCGCATCCACCCACAACACTCACTCTCCTTCCTGCTCTCTGAAATTTAAGCTTAATGCAGTAGTAGAGTCTCTAGCTGTTGTTGAAAGAGCACCTGAGGGGTGATGCTGCAAAATGAAAGCTCAGAGGGATGTATGACAATTGCACCCATCTCAGCCAGCTCTCAGAGATGCCCAGTAAGAGTGGAATTTGGCAAGTCACCCGTCAGAGGAGGAGAGAGGTAAGGCTTTGCAGATCTTACGAAATCCTTGTCACAGTTTCAGGTGTGTTGCAGTGCAGGTTTCAAGCATCATGTCTGAAGTCTTTAAATAGAATTGAGAATGAGAAATATAACAGGATTAAAAAGAAAATTACATCCATTCATGCAGAAGAGACAAATATGACAACCCAAATGCAAGCTTGGTTTCATGATGTCCCTAAACTGCTGATGGTTGAAAGTAGTTGCTGCCAGAGGCAGAATCATTTAATATTATCCTAATTCTTGCAATCCTCCTCAGAGCAGCAGCTTCTGGCTATCTAACTGGACCCTTGTTGTAACATAGTATTTACATTTTCCTATGCCACTGCATTCCTGCTACACATTTTCAGCTGTGGAGGGGTTTTTTTCTCCTTTCTTCTCCATCTGGGTCCAGACTGGGATTTATCTCTACTGCATGTAAAGAAAGGAGCAAGTCTGGGCTGTTAATACTAGGAAGGGGAGGGGAGGGGAGGAGAGGGGAGAGGAGGGGAGGGGAGGGGAGGGAGTCACACGTGTTAAGAGCCAGGCACATTTGTTGCTCTAAGCCCAGTAGAACACCATGTTATGATTTTAATCTTCTGCAGTGAAGGAAACAGTTGTTAGGGGAGTGCCAGGACTGGAAAGAACTTGGGATGCAGAGACAGGGCTATAAAATTTTAATGTAATGGTTGGAAGACAAAGGCACTTCTACATACCAGAAAAAATACTAAGGGAATAATATTTTTACACAGCATTTTGCTCTGTCTTTCTGCACTTGACTGTATAACCTTCACACACTCTGCCCAAGACTCCTTTCTCTTTTAGTCTTATTCTCCCCCTGCTGCAAGAAACACAAATGCTATTCCATTTCAGACTGTCCCAACACACAGCTACTGGCATAATTTCTTCAGATTGTCATAAAGTGACACCTGATGAAACCTTATTATTGGAGTAATATCTTAATTCTCATCAGAAAGAGAAAATTGTCTCCAAAACAATTAGCCAGAGAGATTTAAATACCCTGCAGCCATGCAAAGCTTAAAACCCACTAGCTCCTTTAGAGGAGGCAGTCTGTGAGGGCCTCAGATTATTGGAGAGCAGTGGTGGCAGGCCAGAACCCAAAGAAAAGAGCTAGAAGATGACTCTTACTGCACTGTGGCTCAGGATATGCAGAGAAAAACATTCCAAGCTTGTTCCTTGACTTTTTCCTGGAAGGAATTATGCAGTTTAGCAGCAGCACTGAAAAAGATCCACAGATGGAGTGGGACAGGGATATTTAGTGGGACATTAAGCTTTGTTATTGCTAGGGCTCATCTATTCCTACTGTACATTCCCCTGCTGAAATTATCCTTTTGGGCAGGTAGGGAATATTATCACCCTGACTGGAAGCCCATTAACTCTGTGAAAGGTCTCTCCTATTAGTCCTCAGAGCTAGTGGCACTGATCTTTGGTGTGCTCAAAGTGATAGGCACTACATTTGTAAAGAGCTAAGTGTCTGGTATGCAACAAAAAGGTGTTGTATGGAAATGAGAATTGCAGGAAGACTATCTCACTGCTATTGCCATCTTTCATTAGCTGAACCCAAATTTATGGTTGTTTCCATTTCTGTAGAAGGAATGGATTATGCCTAAGGGGAGATGGGGTGGGGAAGAGAGAGAGAGAGGGAGGGAGAAAACGAAAGAAGAACCTCAATTCTTTCTAGTTTAATAAATTGATCAGAATGAGAATGGGTAATTAAGAGTCTGTTTAAAAAAAAAATAAAGAACTTCACAATGGGCACCTAGAGAGATTTGAGTGAGAAAGAGATAAACTCAGGTGAGGAGGAAAGTTTGGGAGTATTTGGGATCACTATAGGAATAACTAGATTCACCAATGAGTTTGCCTTACCAGCCTTTAGCTACCAAACTGTTTATTGTCTCCACCTGAGCTGGCAGTAATTTCTTCCTGGTGCTCAGTGGGGAGAAATGCATACCTCAGGTGCATGCCTTAAAATGGGATGTACTGCTCTCCACTCTGTGTGCCTCTCCCCACTAACTACAGGAGCTCAGAACAGATGCTTAACTTGTAGCTATCATGTGCTCACTCTTCTTCTATTACCAGGTTCATTGCAAAGGCCTTATGTAGAGGAGTGTGCAAAATGGGCATCATGCTAAATAGGCAGCTTAGTTAATCTTAGTCATGGCCTTAAAACAGTTGCAGTCTGTTTCTCCCTCTGGAGATGCCTGGCAAAGGGCAGCCCTTGAATTCTTGTCACAGAGGCCACCCATGTAAGACTCCTGCTGTCAGCACTTGGACATATGAATGTCCAATGCTGTGCAGCTTCACAGACTCTGTCTCTTCTGCTGTAGAAATGCCCTGCATTTCTAAGGTAAGGTTCAGAGGGTAATTGCTCTATTGTCTGGAGTTTTGTTTTTTGTTTTAAATACCCTTTTCAGATTGTATCAAACAGGAAAGTCCACAGGGTAAAGTGGAAAAATATTGTTAATGTTTTCTAATTAAATTCATTGAAGCAAATAATTTTTCTGTTTCCTGCATTCTCCATTGTCTGTGGTGTTTCTTTGTCTCCTGCAGTGTGAGCTGGCACCTTCTTCTCCTGAGAGCCACACACTTGCTCTGATAAAGGCTGATGAAGTTAGTGCCCCAGAAAACTCATTTAAAAACAAGGCTGAATATCCAGACAAATAATATTTTCACACAGCATTACTGAATAATAACACAGAGTCCTCAGGCTTGCAGTGGCTGCACAGGGAAGCAGGTGAGAGATGGAATATTGATGGGCAGTTTAGAGAGCCAGCAGGTGCTTTTAGAGCCAGCTATGATCATGTTATGTCAGTGAGTTGTGCTTGTTTTCAGACAGTCAGAGGCTGGGTCTCTCTAAGACATGTTTTTTTTTTCTCCTGACACATAAGTAGGAGGGGCTAGTTTCTTTCTGTGGTGAGAATGAAGTCAAACAAGAGCAGGAACTGGGGCTGAGGAACCTGCCACATTGGGAAAGTGACAGGCAAGCTGTTACCAGTAAGGATGCTGAGAATGCATGAATGTATAAATAAAAGGGAGGTTTTCTATCAGCAAAGAGATACACACCATGTTTCCCACTCTTCTTGAAAGTACTCCAGAATTAGAAGCTTGTGCCCAACTTAAAAATCTGCACACTAGTTTTTTGCCAATGTGCAAACTTCTACCCTCCCACACTAAAAATCTCTTTGACAAAAATCCTGCAGATCATGGATTTCCACCCTCAAAGCACATAAGGTCAAGAACAATAAGTACCTGAACTCACATACATCAGCATCTGCTGAGCAAGACCTAAAAGGTAATCACATGGTTTATACTTGCTTGACCTGTTGCCTTGGTGCCTTGGTCCATCAGTGGGCACGAAACATCTCTTCAGTCCTTCAGCGCAGCCAACTCCGACACAGAGACGTGTTTTTGCTTTTTCTATTTCTTCTGCCCAGGCTCTAGTCTGGGCTGAGCTTGTTGGTGGCTTCTCTGTTCTTCACGCTTAGAACCCTTTCTTTCAGGGGCTTCTCAAAGGCCACAGCGTTCATTCTCTCAGTATCAGAGTTCTTGGGTTTGCCACTGAGTTTGTGCTAGCTTCTTCTGCGTATACTTGCATGGTAGTAAGTTTCAAAGAGCCCTTGTTAGTAAAAGGCTTGCTTCCATTAGCACAGGACCTATTTTGTGGCAGCAAACACTGAGATTTGAAAGGGCTTTTTTTCCTAGCTTCCCAACAAAAACTGCTACATGAAAAAATTGCAGGTTTTAGCAGCAATTTGAAAAAATAGGGCATTACCAAAAAGGCTGAGACTTTGGCCAAAAACTCCTACCAGCTGATCCAAAAAAACTCCTGTGATCTCAAAATACCTAGTCAAGTGTATTCTTACTTGATCTTTTTAATTACTCCCTTTTTACATTTGAAGAATAATTATTCATTAATGGCCTGAAGCAATGTAATTCTCTTAAGTAATAGAATTCCTAGTGGCTCATGGTGTTGTTAGGCATATACAGATATTTTATGATGGGAAGGAACTAAATGGTGGTTGGGGTACAGAACAGCACAGAATCAGCTGAGCATGTTGGTGATGTGCATTGTCACATTTCATTACAGGTACTGTAAACACAGGTACTGATGTGCTCCCTTCCAACACTCCTTGTCCCTTGCGGTCATCCAAGGTGTGATTTCAGATCTATCTGCCCCTCTTCCCCTGCCTCCCACAGCCCACACTCTGGAAGTTTCATTAATGATGCTGAAGTACTCAGACAATGTGAAAATAAAATAGAGCTTCCCTTTGCCTAGCTTGAGGAGGGTAAGATGAGCATGGCCAAGTATCAATTACACCATAAGTAAATTCTATGAACAGCAGGTTTCTGACATGGGCACAACAAAAATTCAACATGCTGCATGCATCCCATTCATTACTGTGCCAGAAAAAACCCCACCCAATTAGATCAAGAAAGAGAAAGAAATTGAGCTTGTTACTCTTTCCTTGACTCACTGTCTGGAGAATGAATGCTTCCATGCAGTAGGACGTTAACACTTAAGCTGTTCCACACCCTCCTGTCTGAATTGCTATGAGATCCTGCCTATATGGAGAGGGCAAGAAAAACTCGAGACCCCAAGCAAGACCTTGAGAACTTTTGAAATTTTATTAAAATTATTAAAAAGACTTTGAAAAGGCTTCATTTGGTACTTTAGTGAGTTGATGCTGGTAGGAGATGAAATGCCTTTGCCATAGAGCAAAGGTATGCCTGGGAGAAAGGGTTCATCTCCCCCTTCTGCTGTACAGTTCTTAGCTTGATGTGTGCTGTGAGTTCCATGGGCTCTGCCCCTGCTCTCTTATCCCTGACAAAACATTTATTCTCTGACCATGGCCAGCCAAAAAAAAGGATGAGCAAATCTCAACAACTGCTGATTCCACACAGAGGAAATAAGAAACATGCACCTCGCCTCTCAAATGGCTTTTGAGCTATCAGCCTAAGCTGGTTCCTTGCTGTTGCAATGGTCTGAGTTTTTTTTATGCCATAGCTGTTTCAGAGGTGAAAACAGTTCTTCAGGTTTGTTGTAGCAACTCAACACTGCAACACTATACAGACTGAGTGGGTCTCTCACTTCGACACCATTATTGCTGTTTGGGTGGATTGTTAAGATTAACAAGATATTTTCCCTTACCAACTATCGCTACAAACATGTCTTTGCTAGTCTCTTGGAAGCAAGAGAATGACCTGCAGTTATGCAAGGAAGAGGCTGATGTGCCAGTTCAAAAAGGGCTAGAGATAAAGAAGTGACTTGCCCTTCACTTTTTCATGTCTTTCTGAAAAGCTGGAGCATATGAATTAACACTCATAATTTCCTACTCACTCTTTTGGATGTCAAAAGTTTTCTTCCTATTTTTAAAGCATTTTGATGTCAGAGTTCTCACCTCTGTTGCCAGTTAATGGGATTGAGAAATACTCTTTGCACTTCAGAGGGAAGAGTGTGTCAAAGGTTTGAAACTAATTGATTAACTACCTTTGATTTTACTGAGCCTTGGCTCAGAGTTTGTGACAATGCCTTCGTCTCCACAAATGTACTGGCAGGGTGGCTGTGCTAATTAGATCCTAGCTCCAATGGCAGGATTTATTCCACACAGAAGGATCCCCAAGGAATTGATGACAACAATTAAATAGTCTCAAAGCAAGGACTAAAGATAATCACCTAACTAATCTTTCCTGATCTCTTACTATTGCTGAATTACATTATCTTGTGCTGTCAACAAAGTCAGCATTTGCAACTTTGGCATAATTACTTAAAAAAAATTCTTACTGAAAAGTTTGAGTCAGTTTATTGCCCTGAATTTATGTGAGATTCATCCTATCAGCCTAGGGGAGTTACTGAGGACAGTATAAACATGAAAATGGCCCAGAAAAAAACTTCATGTATTTCAGTGTGGCATCATTGTAAGCAATGGCTGTGTTCCAGAGAAGACTCACTGCAGCCTCTTTAGAAAGGTAAAACTTACTTAAATTCTCTGTTCACCAAGAAAAAAATTAATTGTCTCCCATATGGTCACACAGAAAGTTGGGAAAGATTGCAGATGCATACCTAAATGTTAATCCAAGGGACTCTTTTCCTCCCAGGTTAGCTCCCAGAATTCTCAGCAGTAGTGATATGAGGGCTACTTTTATATCTAGGACTGTTGGTTGACTCTATTCTAATTTATCTTTTTTGTTGTTCGTTTGGGTTTTTGTTTTGTTGTTTTTTTTTTGTGCGTGCAAAACAATTATGTTTATGTTCTGTTTATTTTTTTAAATTATTAGAAGATATTAGGAAATTATCTTTTTCATTTCCCTCAAACCTCCTAAGAAACCTCTAAGAGAAAAGTACAACAAATGCAACTGTCCCTCACAGTGCTGAGCTACCCTAGGGAACATATATTTACTAGAAGCATACTTTCCATCACGTATGAAGGTATCTTTCTAAGTTCCTTCCTGCTCTGCTGTGATGACCTCTGTTAACCTATTACTTTGCTGACAACACCATCCTACACATTAATGAGCACTTTTTAATGTACTACAAAATGCAAAGGAGTGTCCAAAGTTTCAAAATAACTGTAGCTATTTTGTGCAGATACAAATGTTCTGACAATATGCTAGAAACAAAACCGACAGGAGGAAACCGTTTTTTTAAAAATCTGCCTTTTATGGTTTCCCAAAGGTTTGCAGAGATGAGACGCAGAGAGCTCACACAGTTTACCTACTGAAAGCTGAACTTTTAATGAATCAGCCATTTAGAGCTCAACCTCTGAATTTTCAGCTGGTTCAAGCTCTAATCTGCCAAAGTGCTTACAATCAATAAGGCAATGAAATGCTGAACCTCACCAAGACCAAACCTAGCAAGGCAGGATAATAATAAATTTTTAAGCCTCATGAGCAAGCAATGAGTTCCGTATTGCCCTGGAGAGTACAAACTGTATTTCTTTTGGCAAACTGTATTTCTTCATCATGCTTTGCACTCCAAGAAAAAATATTACTCCTCATCCTGTGGAGAACCACTCCTTATCCTCTCAAGCACTGGAACTGGACTAGAGCTTTCAAAATAAGATTTAATGATGCAAAAATAAAAACTAACCCAAAAATCTAAACCAAACAAGAACTGGAACAAAAAAGAGCTGTCACATGTGGTAAACACAGGCTATAGAAAAGAAATAGTTGCGTCTAATCTAAATTGCTTCAGGGGAGATAATTTTACCAGCCTTGTACAAAAAGGAAGGCTTTCATTTAGCAAAGAAAATAAATGCAGGAGACAGAAAGAAGGATGAGCAGCTTATACTCCTTTTTCTGATCTTACCCAGTGTGCACATAAAGAAAGATATATCCTATGGATTTATTTATGCTATCAGATATGTAGCTATAACATTAATTCTTCTAGACTCACACAAGCAACTGCATTTATCCATTTCCAGGACCCTGCCTTTGGCTTCTGGGAAGTTTTTCTTGGGGAAAACTAAATGTAGGCTTTGGAAACAGAAGAAATCATAACCTGCTTTGGCTAGGAGCACACCTGCTCTGCATCACTGGAAAATGCCTCTGTTCTCATGGGAACCCTCTGCAGCTTGACCCGATCCTCGTGATCATGGAGCAAATCTAAACTTCTACTGTAACTTATGAGCAATTAAACTGCAGTTCTTATTGTGGAATATGTAAATTTTCTCTCTTCTTATCCTGCTTAACTGCTTTGAAGGATAGAATTGACCCAGATTTTCTTAACTGAAGCTGCAAGTTGGATTCTGAGGGAGAGATTTTTTCACAGGACCCAACAGGCTTAGGATTACAGTATGTACTGTACTTATCTTGGGCCCTGTGGTCATGACTCAGTGCACTGATTTCAGTTCACCCTCCAGGTACCTAAAATCAGTATTTTGGAGCCTCTGATCTGATGCTCTTCTTCATGACTCAGATATTCTGTGCTTACTCCGGAGATTTCTTCTCTGATTACAAGATGGAAGAACTTTGGTAGTCAGCAGTAATTTAATTATCTCCATTCCTGAAGCTTTCAAGACCTCATTCGCTCTCACTTAGGCTGACCATATTACAGAAAGGCATTGTTTTAATACAGATGCTGCATACACTAAAGGAAGAAAATAAACATTTGCAAACACAGAGGAAATGAAGACATGTTTTCTGCTGAATATTCTGAAAAATTCATGGTATGTGGTACCTATGTATGTTCTTTCTCAGAGTCTTGGTTTCCAAAGGGTAGTAAGTTTGTCCACAAATTATAGTTCACACTGCCTGTATGTAGTAATGGGAAAAGAAGGCATTTGACTGGAAAAACTTAGCACAGTCCAGTGACTTGAGCAGTGAGCAATGGCCAGTTTGCTTTGGCAGAGTCAGTGTAGGAGATTAAGCCAAAATGTGTTTCGCATCTGCCTCCATGCAAACACACCCAGCATGGGGACAAAACAAGAGGAGTTAGAGATGCAGGCATGCCTGCAAGGCCAGGTTCTTATTGGCATCACAGAGATGTGGTGGATGACTTCTGTAACTGGGTGTCAGGAGAGCAGACTTTAGCCTCTTCAGAGATCTGCTTGGTAGAACCAATGGGATAGAGTCCTCAAGTGAATAGGAGCTCAAAAAAGCTGTTCAGTATTCCCAGATCTCCACCTCCAAACTCAGGAACAATGAAACCTAGCAAAGGTGGCCAGCAAGATCATGGAGAAGATCCTCTAAACTGAAGAGACATGGATTTGATGGCTGGACCACTTGGTGGTTAAGGAATAGTTTGGATGGACACAAAGAGCTGTGGTGTAACATCTCATCCTTAAGGGGAAGGGAGCATGCAAGATTCAAAAATGCTGGTGGTCAAAAGTAATAACAAAAGTCAGAGGGTCTACAAAAACTCAGAAAGTTTTATTAGTAAATTACATGCTTGGCATGGAAACCGAAAGGTCTCTGACCTGCTCAATGTCCAAGTGGACACCAGAGATGAGTGGTGTCCTCAGGGTTCAGTGTTGAGCTGGCACTGTTCAGCATCTTTGTCAGTGACACAGACAGAGGGATTGAGGGCACCCTCAGCAAGTTTGCCTCTGACACCAAGCTGTGTGGGGCAGCCAAAAGGCTGCAGAGAAGGGATGCCATCCAGAGGGACCTGAGCAGCCTGGAGAGTGGGGCTGTGCAAACCCCGTGAAGGTCAGCAAGGCCAAGTGCAAGGTCCTATACCTGGGTCAGGGCAATCCCAAGCACAAAGACAGACTGGGCGGAGAAAGGACTGACAGCAGCCTTGAGGAGAAGGACTTGAGGGTGAATGAGTACTTTGGCATGACTTGGTGTCCTGGCAATGTGCTCTTGCAGTCCAGAAAATCACCCTATCCTGGGCTGCATTAAAAGCAGCGTGGCCAGGAGATCTAATGAAGTGATTCTATCCTTCTGTTGTGCTTTTGTGAGACCTATCTGGAGCACTGTGTCCAGCACTGGGATCCTCAAGATGAGAAGGACATGAACCTGTTGGAGCAAGTCCGGAGTTCCTGAGGAGGGTCACAGGGCTGGAACCTCTCCTCTCTCCCACAGTTGGATGGAACTCTAAGCAAACTGGTCTAGTGGAAGGTGTCCCTGCTTGTAGGGGCCTTGGGGTGATTTAGATATATTTATAAGGTCCCTTCCAGCCCAAGCCATTCTATATTCCTATGATCCCTTTCTTTTAGCTAGATTTGTCTGGGCTGGTCTCCACTGAAACCAATGAAACTATTCCCCTTGATCTGAGTTTTCAGAAAATTCAGAGATAGCTTCTGCAACCAGGAGCCTGATGCAGTTCTGTTTATCACTTAAACAACAACAGTGGACAGATATGATGTTGTTTTCAATCAAATTAAACAAACAAAGCTTGTTGAGTATAGACCTGATCTCCGTCAGAGAGCAGTGCTTTATCTTGCACTCCATCTGTTGTGGAGCAGCAGAAAAGCAAATTTCATATCTATTGTTTAGGGTAGCACTACTCTTGGATGCTCGGCACACTGGGTATTTACGCAGGATTGTTCTGCAGTTCCACAGCTAACTGGAATGGAAACAGGGGTGTGGTTCTCCGGCAGCAGTATTGCCATGGGGCAGAAGGAAAGACTGTTCGATTCACGCAGTGTCTCCAGAAGTGATGCTGATGGGGTCCAGGTGAAGATCAGATGAGCCCTTTTAAAGTCTGCACTGCATCTGATCTTTGTTCTTGATGCAAGAAAAAGCCTGTAGGCCCCTGTCTTTGCTGTGGGAGCCCCCTGAGAGAAACAGGGGGATAAGACTGAAGAGCATACTGAAAGACCTGAAAAAAGACAGGTCATGCAAGAAAAATTGCTGTGATTTTCACGGAGCTGAAAGCCTGAGCTAGCAGCAGCAATGCATGTGTAGTCACAGGGAACTTATGGGGAGATGGAACCTTGGATGAGGTAAAGGATTCAAAGAACATGAGCCAGGTTTACAAATAACTGCTGCTTGAAAACTGCCTGAAAAACTCTGACGGCCCCCAAGGAGATGATTTTGGAACATCTTTTCCAGGAGAGACGAGGCCCCTACCTGTAGTTTAATTGTCCTCCTTTCTTTCTCTCTGCCACCTCTCTCCTGAGCTGTGCTCCTGTTTGGCTCACATGCAATTGAACAATGTGATTTAGGACTGCAGTTGCCAGACTTTGCCTTGTTCTTTTCCATTATTAATCAGCTGTCTTCCACTAACACATTGACAGGGTCAGCAGAGCTGTGCAGCAGCATGAAGCGACAAGAAAACGCCCACACTGACTCCACACAGATCCCCCAGCACACACCCCCCACAGCCCTCAGTGGTGTGGCACGGACTGAGACACCCAGAATTCCCTCTCATACCTTTCATTCCTTGCCACAGCTTGAAATTTGCATTGTT
Organism: Petroica traversi; assembly: GCA_025920805.1. Lineage (NCBI taxonomy): Eukaryota > Metazoa > Chordata > Aves > Passeriformes > Petroicidae > Petroica > Petroica traversi. Next base: position 4,201,685 of record JAHLSL010013621.1, on the reverse strand, counting down.
GCCCATGAGGCAGGTTGTGATTCTTTGTTCATTACTCTCAGAAAGCACAGAGATTATCTAGGGCCAGTGTGTCTGAGTTGCCTGAAACAGTCTGTATAATTCTAGCACTGCAGAGCAGACCTTGCCATTAACTGGATTACTTGAGAGACAAAGAGAGGGTCCTCCTTTCGTATGTGTTAAAAGACTCCCCCACAAGTTTTTTGGGGACTAATCCCCTCTATCAAGCTCAGGATAAATGAACTGATTAGAAAGACAAGAAGACCAACGAAACCAAACAAGAAAAAAGAGCCAAATTTAAGACAAAATTAAATCAGCAGATTTGAGGTGACAGAAAATCCAGGGCACATTTTTGGGCAGATCTGCATCAAAGTAGGCTCTGGGCTTTAAAGAGCAGTAAGAACAGTGTAGTTGGGGCTCTGGGTTTCAGCACCCTCACCTCCTCTGTTTGACAGCCTGTTCACTCACAGAGAGACCAAAGAAATCCTGAAGAAAGACTTCCAAGTTTTTATAAATCAAATAAAATGGGAGTCTTTTTCTGTACCCTAGACTCTCACAGTTGTGGAACTAAAGGTCAGTGCTGAACTCCACCTCTTGCTCTCGATTTGTTTCAGTCCTACAATGCTCTGGGCAGAAAATTTCATGCATTAATGATGGAAAGATTTAAATTGGGCTGATGTTCTGTTTGGTAATGGAACAGAAAAAAATAACTTTGCACAATTGATAAATAATGTCCAAATGGATAGATTAAAGAAAAACTTTTTGGGGTAGCTGCATATTTTCAATTTTCATTTTTTTTAACTATATCATGACGAATCACATTAGACATGAGGAGAAATGTTTTAATTGCAAAGGGTAGTTAAGTTCCAGAGCAGGTGAGAGGTTTTCAGTATGTGAAGTCTCTAAAAAAAAAAGATTAATTCAGGTCAAGGTAACTATTGAGATAAAATGGTGTGCATGTTGCCCTTCCAGTGTCTTTTCTAACCATATGCTTTCAAGTCTGGCTGATTTTTTTTTTCTTTTTTGCATTTAGGTTTAGAATATGAATGAAATTTAACAGACAGAGGTGTTAGAATAGACTCCCATAACTTTTATAGGAAGCAAGATAAGGAATAAGCAATTAAGTCTTTCAGTAGCTTTTCAAATCTTAGCTGGTAAATAAAATAGAAATTCCAAAGATGGCTGTATTTGCCTCAGCTGTTCAGACATCGTTTCAGTACTACCTGCAGCTATGCAAAACCTCTGAGAAGTAAAATTCCCTGGAGAGAGATGTAACCAGTATAATTCACATGCCAACCTTTTCCCAGAAAATAAAGTTCACTGGTATTAACACACTGTATTAATTCATACAGTGGTATTTCATATGCAGTAATATTTGTGCTGAGGTCCAGTTTTAAGCTCTCAGAGCGTCTTGAGAGGAAGAATTGTTTCCTGACCTCTCTGTTCCCCCATATAGTCTTTGAGTTGTCTTTGTATCCCCGATAAAACTCCATTTTTAGTTCATTAGCTTTTTCAGGTAAATAACTGGTTTCTAAGTAGGCCGTCCCAAATCTGATCCAAGGAAAACCACTCACTTGCCCGATGATTGCAGCTGTCTTCCTGCAGAGTCAGTTCCACACCTGACCAAAGATGCGCCGTCACTTCTGCAAGTGTCTTAACTAGGATATTACTGTTTATTCATTCCATGGCCTAGATATATGCTAGACAAACATGTTCGTTTTTAGAAATAACTTTTGGTTTGTCATAAGAAGTTGTAACTTTATTTATGGTAGGTTCACATTTTAGGCTGCATATCCCATTGGCTCCTCTACTCCCTGACACTCTTAACTGTCATCAGAGCAAATTTCCCGAATGTTTCTTGCTCATGCACCTACTTTGACTTGTGAAAAACTTGGGGAATAGGGAGGAAAAGAGATGGGGAGGAAGTTGATGTTGTATGTTCATGTGTTAGTCTGTTTTTTTCCTTTCATGCAGTCAGTGAGTGTGGGTTAAGCCAAGGACCCACATATTTTTTCCCTACTCTTCCCACTTGACTGAGGACTCCAGGCTAACAGTATTTTGATAACATGATCCAGTGACAGCAATCCTCATGTGGCCACAGAGTAATAACTGTATGAGTGGCAAGAGGATACACATACTAAAAATGTGTCAGTATATTCCTGGGTTAGGTCCATAATTCTGCATATAGTAGAAGGCATGACTATGTGACTGAAGGTCAAGCAGGTAATGATACAACTTCTGATATAAAATTTTGTGGGGTTGAACCTTGAATTAAAATGAAACTATTCTCATCCTTCACTTAGTTTGGAAGTAATGCAATATTTCCTATACCCAGGAAAAACTGAGTGCTAGAAAGATTATTTTTAGTCTTATTTTAAAAATTATTTATTGACTTCTCCGAAATTATTCAATGTGAAGACACTATTTTAAAATTCTGCTTATTTTAAGACTTTCTATCATTTTATTTCCTCTGAAACTATTTCAAACCTAAAGTATGCCACTTTATTCACCTATGAATCTCCACAGCTTACATTTTTGTTAACATATAAAGCATTACAAAATACTACCAAATTTAAATGATAATACTGAATTCTCATAACTCGTTGGTTTTGTTCCACTCTTTCCTGTAAGCTGGATGATTGTTCAGCAAGTTCCTGAGACAGAGGATCAACACAACTTGAGCAGATATTTGTTTTGAGATGGAGGATTTGAAAGCATGCAGGGCTATCCCCGTGTTACCATGATTTGTGTTGTGTGCACAACTGTTGTCCTCTAGCTGGCAAAGAAGGGCACAGTCTGCATATAAATTACACTGGGAATCACCTGGAGATATCTGCCTGTGGCCTGAGGGGGAGAATGGAGTCAATACAGCCATGCAGGCTGACCACAGTCTAGCATTGCATGTCATTCTGTCTGTGTGGTAGCTGGTCCTGTGTTGAATCTCCTTTGTGTTGTACAGCCCTGTGACTACAAGTCGATCAAATTCTGTCTTTGTCTCTCGTGTGTGTGAATGGAGATATCATTTGTCTTTAATATCTTTCCCATGAAATCAGGTGTGACCAGCACCCAGTAGGTATGAAAATTGTAAGACAAATGTCCCTAATGAACATTTTGGCATGAAAGTATTGATTTAGAGAACTAGAGTTTTGAAGCCACTGCTTTCAACTTTGCAAGCTGTCATCTTAAATAGAAAATGATGATGAAGAAAGGAATGAAAAATAATGCCTCTTCTCAGAAATATTTAGAAGGAAAAGTCACACCAAGCAGCTTTCTGAAATCAAAAAGTTATGAAAGTGGCAGTGCACTTTTGGTTTTACTAGTTAACAATTTGTACTGACCTTAGTAGAAAAAAATGAAATGGAAAAATAATGAAAATAGCTTCTAATTCATGTCTATTCAGCAGTAAGGTTTTATTGGTACTTGAAAATACTGAGTACATAGTACCGGCATAATTCTTTGATGTTTTTGAAATCATATTTAATTTTCTTTTCAACATTCTTTTCAAGTGTATTCATGCAAAATGAATTGTAAGCAATTGTGCAGGTGCTTGTGAGGTGACTGGGGCCTGAAAAGCTGATAGTGAGCAGCCATGAAGGTGGCTTTTCAAAAGGTAAAAAGGATAAGCAGAAGAATATCGCTGCCAGACAGGAAGCTGTGAGCCTGGAGACTGCAAGCATCCTTGAAAAGTACATCTGGCCTGTTTGAAGCACAGCTGGGCACTGAGAAATGGGGCACTTCCTGAGTATGCATCATGATCACAACACCAAGAAAGTTTAACCTCCATTTATCATCAGAAAAAGTGGAAGCAGTCTTAGAAATTTGAATTGGCTTGATTAAACAGAGCAGGTCTCTGTACAACCTGGCCTAGCTGGAAATGCGCCTACTCACTGCTTGGGCTAGATGACCTTGATATGTACCTTCCAGCCCAAAGCATTCTATGATTTGATGATACAGAGGATAGCTTGCAGGTATACTTCTTGCCCTAGATTTGCATGTGACAGTTTGAGTTGATTTTTTTTTAAATTGTGTATTACCTTAATCTCTGAAACAGTGCAAACCCTTATGGGAAGAGCAGCATATGCATGTGTTCAGTCCTGTATTAAGTCTAGCCTCTTGAATGTAATCTCATAGAATAAGATTCTGGTTTCTCATGTAATGTCTTAGTGGTGTGCTGCTAATTCTTAGTCAAAGTAGCAAATTTCAAGAACCCATTTTACTCACATAGGTAAGAGTCTTCAAATAGTACGAGTCAGCTGATTTTCTTATGAAGGTTTATTTTCAGAGAGGTCTTTCTGTCCTCTGAAAGAACATGGATGAATGGTATAGGATATTCCCACATGAGAATATCTAAAACTCTTGTCTTCACTGCTGTCCTATTTTTCCTGACCCATTTGCTTTCTTTAGTTGATAACTAGATTTTCCCTGGAGTTTTGCCACGTCTATAATCCATAGCTGTAAAATGATGTAGATGGACTTCCAAAATCATTGTGGATGATGGACTTGAGCATCAGACTTGTTAACAGAAAAGAGGAGGATCAGCGCCACTGTAATGCCACCCTAACACTTTACTAATACAGAGCTTATATTCTCTTTATTAGAGACCCACGCCTGCATAGTCCCAGTTTCTTCCTGTGCTTGCTTCTGAGTGATCTCAGCATCTTGTCTTGTGAAGGCTATCCATTCACTGGGCTAAACTTACTAGAGGGTTGTTAGGATGGATATTTTTGATGTCTGTGTAAAAGAGCAAAATGGGAATGTGTGATGTTCTTTCTGCAGAATGAGGCTCCACATGCAATGGCTGGCTTCATCAGCCTTCCTGTTCAGCAGATGTGTTATTTCTCATATTATGATTCAGACAATGTGTTATCTCTCCCCTGCAGTATGGGATAAAGAAGAAGGAAGAAAAGGAAGCAGAGGCCCAGGCTGCACTGGAAGCTAATGCTGAAGGGAGTCTGACGCGCCCAAAGAAGGCAATCCCTCCTGGCTGTGGGGATGAGGAGGAGGAAGAAGAAGAGAGCATCCTAGACACAGTCATCAAATACTTGCCAGGGCCCCTGCAGGACATGTTCAAGAAGTAATAGCTGCAGACTGTTAGATGGGCATAAACAGTACTGCAAAGGATTTCTCTTTTGCCCAATGGGGATTTACAATCTTGCCATTCTTCCCGCACTCCTCCCCACCTCTGTCCTCTACTGCTCACTAGGAGTCCCTTTGCTTCCCATTCCCTTCTGACTGCCTCTTTCCTTTTCCCCCACCCCAGACTCATCCATTCCTTAATTTTGTACATAGTCACATCCAGTAGATGCCTCTGAATGGATGTAAAGATTAAAAAGCTGCAGACTACACAACTTTTATTATAAGCCATAGTAATATGTATGTTAAATAAGGCAACTGCACATCAAGCATAGAAAAGGAACAGTCTCATTTCCACCCAATGCAAGAAGGAGTGTTCACTAAGTATGAACAGTGGCCTCTTTAATTTTTTAAAAATTATCTTATTTTTATTATTGATAATAATTAGCCATTATTATAATGTTCCTATTGATTGGGTCACATTAGCCATTTTTTGTTGAGCACGTCTGCTCTTGGAAGGAATATCTCAGTTCTCCCATGGAAGCAGAGCTTTTCTGTTTTAATTCCATCCGTGACATAAATAAAAGATTGTTTGGAAAGTAAATCATGCATGACTTACACAGCTGACATCACTCAGAACTGTGGAAGAAGTGAGTCATCTGCCCTCAGATGCTGTAGAAGTTAAATGCCTCAGAATCTAAGCAAGAGTCATGTTACTTTGGGAATTAGCCATACATTTACCTTGAATGAGCAAATTGGCCAGGCATTTGCCATACAGAGAGCTGAAACAATAGAAGAGCCCACAGTGCTCTGGTAGAGGACCTCCCCAACCCCTCAGAAGCCAATGACAAGGGTATTTGCTGCTCTGTTTAACCAATCTTCCTCTTTCTGCCATATTCAACCATCCCATTTCCAGCAGTGCTTGCAGGTTGGACATTTGGGTTCCAGAATATTGTCATGGCTGTGTCCTGACCACCCTTTCCTGCATGGTGTGGGAGTGTAGGGTGGCCTGAATGTTAGTCATGGCAGATCTGTAAATATCCATGATGTTTATTGTGATAAATTACTGCATTGCCTTGGTGAGGTCACTTATTTTCTGCCCCATTGAGCTTTTACACCTGTAAAATGTAGGTTTCATTCTCCACCTACTGTAAAGGCATAAAGTGAGGATGCTTCTCTAGTGCTGTGCAGGAGCTAATTAATATTACAGTAGTGTGTGGTATCCCTTGATGCTAGAAGGGTGGGAGAAGATTTTTTCTCACCATTGTCTTTGTGGCCTTTTGCAGACACAGGTACAGAGGTCTCCTTAACGAAACACTGTAGCTGTCACAAATTGCATAAGAAAATCCCAATTCTGTGATGAAGTTGACTTGCTAATACATACATAGAATCAATACATAGATAGACCTATTCTGAGTGCAGGCTCTCATGATCTGGTTTGTCATCTGAAGCGTTAATTCTGGAATTTTGCATCTGGATAGGTCTCTGTAGTCAATGCTGTGAGAGTGTCATGCCATGTCAGTCTCACAGTCTTATCAGGAGAATCAGGGTTTGTCTGGCAGAACTAGCACTGCTTGTCCCTGTCCTGAGAACAACGAAAATTTCCTAACTACATGGGCGAGATTTGAAAATATATATAAATTTTCTACTGGCAAGGAAAGGAGGGTAATCTCAGACACTTCATTATGCACCCAAATTAAGCATTTTACTTCAATAGATCTTCTTTGCACTGGTTCCGTGTAACTGAGTTTAGGTGAATATCTCAGTATTTTCCTGAATAAGATATTTCAGAAGACATTTATCACCTTTCCAGGTCAGCAGAAGAAATCTGTACCATGGTTAAGGAATTGAGCATTAGAACTCTGTACCTTCCAGAAGCATCTGTTATGATAGGGAGAAAGTATTCTGAACAAGAATAAATGTAATATGCCCTTCTTGCACAATTTTTATTCAGATGTTACAGTCCTCCCTTCTCTCAAAAAATTTCAAACATAACTTTCTATTGAATCCAAGGCAGAGGCTGAAGAGGTTTGACTGATCTACAAATCAGAACAAATTGATAAAGATGCAACTTGTTTCAGGCTGGATCTATGAACAAGATTTGTTTGTTCAAGTACAAGCTGCCAAGGGCTACCCAGAGGAAAGAGAAGGCATATTTTACTCATTTGTGTGATGTCAGTGGGACTTTTTTCCTCCTAACTTTTATTTAAAGCAACATGAGTGCTTCCCTCCTGAGACTTTTAATGACCCAGAACACTGTATAAATCAGTGCTTGGGTATAGCATGGTAGCGTTGAACAATTTACCATTTTCTAGGAAGAGTGTCCTACTCACCCCATGCAAATTTAGCAACTAGTAATTTGAGGCTATTTAAGTAAATCTCACAGAATTGAAAACTCTCTTTCTGTCACAAGGGCAGCAGCTCATTTTGATGCTTTGCCACAGAGTACCCAACATCCCTGAAAGCTAAAAGGCAGAGCCTGGCTCTTTGTTTCAGCCACTCATTGGTAGCTAGATCTCCTAACTTAGGAGATACTGACATACAGACATCAATAGTTTTGAAGTGCCCTGATTAATCTCTGTGGCATGCATCCTCTAATACATAAGTAGAACCAGCAGAAAAGTGCCTGGGCTAAAATGAATATATCCATTCATACATTCCCCTGGCCTTGTTTTGGAGAACCCTGAAAACAAACAAACCAACAAACAAACAAAAAGAGAAGATAAGCTTATTCCGCTTTTCTTTGGCTTTTCTCTACCACTTACTTGCTGACCTTTCCCTAATTCCCACTGCTGACTCCCTTCCTCATCCAACCAAACCCTATTCCTGATGTAAGATCAGAATTTTCTGCCTAGCATTCTCCTTGCAGAATGTTAATGCTGATTGCTTTCACAGTCTCTCTGGCAGCTCGATGTGCATGTTTGTGCACACATCTGTGGAAGGTGAGGAAATTGGAGAAGACAGAGAGAAGAGAGAGATAGGAAGACTGTTGGGTACTGTTTTAGATAATTGTGCCTCAGCAGCTGTGACATTAAATGACTGGTCTAAGTCAGGATCTTGTGAAGATGGTACTAAAATTTCTTAAGCAGGTAGTGCTATCCCTATCAGAACACTAAAAATACTGCCCTTGTGAGCTGAGCTCCAGAGCTGTGTGAACATCTGGACTGAACCCCTGAAAAGGGACATAGGCTCTTTATACTGAGTCTGGTAGGCCTCATTCCAGGCTCACAAAGCAGGAGGCAAAGCAGAGGTGGTTTGTTAAACATAGTTTACTGACTTTCATTGTGGGAGCCTCCCAGCTCAGCCATTTCATCGCTTCTGTATCTCAACTCACCACACCTTCAGCAGTCCTTCCTCCACCAACAGCAGGGAGTTCATCCAGGTAGTTCCCATTTTCCTTTTCTTGCCATAAGAAACATGACAGAAGATCTACCACAGGTACTGGATAGGTTTTGCTTGGTTTTGCCTCACATAACTTTTGGCACATTGCATGAGTAGTGGACCTCTCCTCAAGTCATTCCATGGTCCCAAAGTGCCTAAGCCATGCTGAACAGACTCGAGAGCAAGGCACTCTCCCTTCTCTTCTGCCCATCTATTTCCCTTCCCACTCAGAACTGGTAACAAGGGACACAGACACCTTTGACTCACGTATGGAAGTCAGAAGTATTGTCTCACACACTTTTCCCCTTGGCACTCAAGCAGGTGATGAAGCACTTAAACAAGAGACCAAAGAGAAGCATGGTTCATTGTTTGGATTCTGAATATCGTTTTGTCTTTCATGACATTGTTTTATTTGCATCACTGGTCTGTTCAATCTCAGGTAAATGAGGTATTTTGGTTTTATAACTAGTTTTTATTTACACAGAAAGGTTGTTGGCTAGACACTGCAGTCATTTTCCCTCACAGCTCCAAGACCTTACTGGTTAGTAAAAAAATAGTCAAAGGGCCTTCACATTTAGAGGGTAAATGATTTAGTTTGCCATTGACCTTGTGAACTCACATTTATATGTAGAGAAAGCCATATGAAATCAGACTGCAATATTAATTATCAATGCTACTCTTGTGTTTAAAATGAATTAAAAAAAATAAGATCATGTGCTTAATCACTTTGGAGTTCCTCTGTCTATGTTTCTAGTATCATACATTGGCTTAGATCCCTCCCAGACTCTCTCCTTCATCAAGAAAGATCATACCAGTGCTGCTGAATACATCTTTTTGCCAAGCTTTTTGTGCTAGAAAAGCATTGTTAGAAATTAGCTGTTGTGATCTAAATGTAACGTCTTATGTATCTGAAAGTTGTCTGTATTTGTTCTGAATATATGTTATCAAGATAACTGTTTCTTCATGCACTGAGTTAGTAAAATGTTTCAGTACTGTCATTAAAAAAATTGCCTGTTTTCTCTCTTTCTCTTTCACACACACAGAGCAAAATTTAACATAGTCATGCATTTTCTAGTAGAAATGCTCCCCAGCTTTCTTTCAGATGCATGCAGTACTTCAGGATGATTTAAAGTAGAGACATTGTGAATGTGATTTTAATTTGTTATTTTCCTGGTATTTTTTCCTGCATGATGTGGGTAAATGGTATGATGTTCTTTTAAAATGGAATCACAGCCAATAAAAAACCCCAGTGATTTCATAAATTGTTTGCAATGCTTTCCTGTGAAATTCCTACCAGGCTTAATTTGGAAATCGAAGCATGGTTGCTCATATACCAATAGAATGGTGACAGAATTGAGGAGTAACATGGATGTTACTTGAATAAATATGCTCATTTTTTCATTTGTTAAAAACACTGATGAGGTTTGATGTTCACAGGTGAATATCAAATTTTAAATAAGTTTGGCTGCTAGGAATTAGTTTTCCTTAGGAAGAGCAGGATAACACTCCTTTGAAAGAAACACAGACATTTAGCTATGGTTTAGTGAGAATATATTTATGTCTTAAGACAAAAAAGATAAATCACTGATTTGCAATGACACAAAATGTATCTCAGGATCCAGAATTTGTGATATATACAAAACTCTTTGGATGGCATGTTTCACACAGCTAAGCCTCATTATACTTGCCCGGGTACAAATCATTAGTTGTTATATTCAGCATGAAAGTGTTGCATCATGTTAGAAAAAGATATTAGCATTCATCTCATAGGAAAAGCCGATGCCCTTTTGCCTACCCTTCCTTAGTTCCACTGCTTGATCATTCAGTTTTCTGGGAGTGTTTACTAACAGAAGCAGCCACAGGACTGTCACAGAGAATCAACCCCTATTATTTACGTGCCAGAGCACCTACTCAGAATTTGAGCCCAACTCTGTTGAGGCTGCAGACTGGGAGTTCAAGGGCAGGCTCTCCATGTACTTCAGGTTCCAGGCAATGTCTGTGTTTGAGGAAGATAACAGCGCAAGAAAATACTTTTCACTGGTTTCCCCAAGAAACAGACAGCTTAAGGGAACCAGAATTATCATATCAGACAAATGCTGGGGACAAGATCTGGATTCTGAAGAAGGAAAGCAGGTTATTTTGACAGGCTTAATTTTGCAATGGGGATAAATTATTATTTTGAAACAGCCTCTGTTTTCTTATTAAAAAAAATATAGATAAATTCCAGTGATTAGGCTGGTGCAACCTACCTTTTCCTATTTTAAAAGTACACTTTGTCAGGTAAAACCCTCTCCAGTGGAAAACAAAAAAAAGAAATCAGGAGGCCTCTGGAGTGAAAAATTACTCCAGTTATGAAGATGCATTAGGGATTTATTTCTCAGTGATTCAGGGATACAATGATTAGCCCTACTGCAAGCTCCCACTCTTCGCTGACAGCAGTGGTGGCATGGACTACATACTTGGGGCAGATATTAAACTTCCAAATTAAAATCTGGGTGAAAAGATATTCACCATGCTCCTGATTAAGTCCATTTTAATGTCTTAATTTCATTTTCTTCCTGAAGTGCTGGAGATGATCTAGGGTCCATAAAGCTGTCTCTGAAAATGTGATTTGAACGAAGGCTACTGAACAATGCTGGCACAATGCTGTACTGTGTATTGGCACTCCAGGAGGTTTGTGGCAACCTTAAACATCACCAGTTAAAACATCCCAACTGAGATTTTTTATTTCTTCTGTAACTGGCCCTCCCCTTTTCAGTAAAAAAACACCCCAAGAAACAAACAAACAAGCAAAAAAACCCCAACAAACCCCCCACAAAAAACCACCAAAAAACCATCATCACCACCACCACTAAAAAACCCACCAAAACCCCCACACTAACAATGTAACTGCATTGGGGTATTTCTTATCGAAGATAAGTCTGCCTGTCCCTGTGATTTTACAGGCAATTTGAGATTGGTGGTAAAAGTATATCTGAAAATGACAAATGGCTGGAACATGTGATGTCAAACACTCATGCTTTCCTGAGCCTTTGGTATTGAGAAGCTGAATTCTACTAGTGCTGTGAGATGGAAACAATTTTTTCATTTGAGATTTGCTTTTCTCAGAAAGCTTATTTTTGTATGAGAGGGTCAGATATAACATTGTATTTGGGAACCTCGAGCTGCAGCAGCTGAGTGTATTTTGAATTAGAAAAGGACTTATTTAAAACCGTGTGGTGAACATTTCAGCTGGGCTGTGAGAGGTTTAGACCATCACAAACAACAACTGTCTGACTGAAAGTATAGCTCAAATTTCTATCAAATTTTTAATGAAAAAATATTTTAAAATTTATACAAAATAGAACAACCTTTCCAAGTTGTCTCCACAAAAAGGGAGAATGTGTACTGAATTGTAATTAAGGTATTAATGCTTCATATTCTGTTTCACTTTACACTTCACTTTTGCTGAAAATAGCCAAAGTATGCATACAATCATTTCAAATTTGTTTATGTGTGTTATCGAGCTGAAGCCGGTGCATGGCTTATATGGGAGTATCCGTTTCATAGCTGGATAAGCTGTGAATTTTCTGATATAGAAGCCAAATATCTAGAATCTTGCTTTTAAATTATTGAAATTGAGATGCATTTTCAGATTTCCATATCTTATCAAGAGCTGAACAGATGCTTATGAGATATCCAGCCCTCAACCACAAAGAAACCTCTTTTTTTTGTGAAGACTGAGCTTGGCAAATCATAGAAGGAAAAGACTTTTATGGTCATCAAGCCCAGTCATCAATGTAACTCCACCACTATGTTTAGTATTAAACTATATCCTCAAGGGCCATATCTAGGAGTTTTTTTGAACACTTCCAGGAATGGTGACTTTACCCACTACTTCCTTGTTCCAGTCAATTCCAATGTTCTACAATTCTTTCTGGGGCAGGGGGAAAAATTTAAAAATCTTAATACCTAGTCTAGACCTTCCTTGGGGCAACTGGAGACCATTTCCTCTCACCCTGCCACTTGCTACTTGGGAGGAGAGACCCACACCTACCTGGGTACACCCTCCTTTTAGGCACTTGTAGAGAGTCATAAGGTCTCCCCTGAGCCTCCTTTTCTCCAGGCTAAATACCCCCAGCTCCCTCAACTGCTCCTCATAGGACTTGTGCTGCAGACCCTTCCCCAGCTCCATTGCTCTTCTCTGGACCTGCTCATCCAGGTATCAGTGAAGAGGACCAGCCCCAAAACTGAATCCTGAGGAGCCCCACTCTCTGGACCATCCTGCCCACACCATGGTTTCACCAGGCTGGTTTTCATGCTGTGGGAATCTCAGAGTAAATCTGAACATTTTAAAGTGAATATACTTAGAAATAAATAGATTAAGAGGAATTGATTTTCTGAAAAAATATCTTGCTACTGAAGCTTATGTGGGACACTTGGGGACAAAACCCATTATTATCTCTTTCAAAGTAATATTTGAAGAAATTCCAACAAATATATTGCCAACTGTTAGCAGACAATCAAGTTTCAGATGGAAAGCACTTCTTATTTAGATGATTAAATAAAGAACTGGGTTTCTGCTAAATGGAAATGAGATGTAAGGTATTTGGAAATTTTTCACCTTTTTTATAGTATAGTGTTAGGAAACTCCTAATTTTTACCTGAAAATTAAAATAATTCCTTTTTTTGGGGTGGTATTTGAGCCTTTTTTAGTGTGAACATGAGCCCAGACTAGCCTAACAGGCTATGACAAAGAGAGAATACCCACAACACATTTAAAATAATGGGCAAGCAGATGGTAATTGCTCATGGATTTGGAATTTTTTTTGGTCAACTCAACAGAACTCTGCACTGCATCTTGGTGAGAAAAATGAGAGAAGAACATTTTAGTGGAAATTTCCTAGGCAGACTATACAAGTTCACTTATTTACTGTGTTTATAAAGGACAGCTCAGCATGAACACTAAAATTGCACACAAGAGCAGGTTGTGGAAATCCACCCTCATGCAAAGTAAAAAGAGAGAACACTGCCCATTGTCTACTTCCCTTGCCTGAGCAGAGGAAGCTAGAGCAACAGAGTTAATAATTTTTACCCACTGTTGAAGTAAGAATAATGATACTGACCAATCTTTGAGCTATTTCAGTAAGACACATCATCTTTACATCAGCAGCCTTCTCTGAGGACTCTTGAAACAGAAGTGACCAATATTGAAAGGATCTATGTCAGGAAGACTCCTGGGAATGATGAGATGAAACAGATTAAAAAGATACCACTTACCAAATGTTGCTGCAGGTTATAACACCAAGAAGATTAGTTAGAGCAACCTAGCTGATAGTCAGATATTTAAATACATACATTTTTAAATGGCAATCTATTTACCTAGTGTAAATCCTACTACATACTTATGTAGTGGAGCACATGGAGTGCCCCCTTAAAGAAGCTTAGCAAACAGGAGAGACATAGTCAGTTCAATACAATTAAATGTTCACTGATGGTAAAACTTACCTGTTGGTGACTTCTTTCCTGTCTTAGATGAGTTGATCTAAGCCTCTTTAAAGGTGACAAGAGAGTGACCATGTTTCACTTGGAAGTTTTTTATTTCTCAGGGACTAAGAGTGTTTTCCACTAAAAAATTTCTTTCAGTCCTCATTTCCTCTTTTAAATGCTGAGAGAAGAAAGTCCTGTATCACTCACTCAAGGAATTCAGCAGATATTGCATGGTTGTTAAATCTCAGCAGAAGTAGAATATCAAGTACCCCTACATGAGTCCTTCTTCCAAGTCAGGGCCAAAGACCTTCTAAGAAGAGCGAGAGGACAAAATTCTTTGCTTTTAAAACATTTTTTTCAAAGCAGATAAAGAATAAAACTCTAAAGACTTTGGATATTAGTAAATAATGTAAGAGATAACAAAGAGCAAAACTTTCTCAGGATGCGCTCCTGCCTCTTTCCCATTAATAACTCTGAGTGAGGGTGCAAGAGAGGCTCTAGTCAGCATAGAATGCATAGTACAGAACAAAGCCAAGTTCACTGTGAGTGATGTTCCTCAGCCCCATGACTGGTCATGATCACTGTCAGACAGGTGACAGGAAGCCTCCAGTGGAGAGCAGCTCCCCATGGAAGCAGGCTGGGCTGCACCCAGGGTTTCAGATATCGGGTACCAGCTGCAGTGGGCACAGAGGCACAGGCCTGTCAAGATCCCACTGCCCAGCAGATCTCCTGTGCCAGAACTTGATTATGTGGTCAAGAGAACAGAAATGAGTGAGAGACAGAGAGCATTGCATTGAGAAAGTGATTTACTGTGTTAAAACACATTTCTGCACTGATGACCATAAAAGACCTCTTAGGCCCTGACTGCCCTGGCTTGTAAATTCTTGGCTTGCTTCTCTCCAGGGTACACAGATTTAATGACTAAATAAAGGCAAAAGATGTGATGAAGGGCACAAACATAAAATAATGGTGATGCGGCCTGTAATGAAATGGGGAATGTCCACTCAGCAAGGCTGAGGAACCCTTAAAATCTTCTGGAGAGGCAAGGCTAGGGCACATACCTCTCCTTTCTGAAGTTTGAGTCTCTGCAGTCTCTCTTGGCAGTGCTTCTGTTTGCTGACAGTGAAGGACTTGCAGTGGGTAGGGTAAAGGTCTCATAAACCTGGGAAGCTCAGTGATTGGCTATGAAAATATTGGAAGAGCTTTCTAGAGCTGCAGCTGATATGTTGGGCTCTCACATCAAGTAATCTCTGCCAGAAAACACATTTGCCTTCCTTGTCTAGCAAAGAAAGCTGTTTCCTGCTTTGCCTAGTGACCACATGGCCTACTCCAAATCCCAGACCTACACATCACATAGTTTGCTTTCCAAACCTCTCTCCTTTTTACCTGGAAATATGAATGATGAGACATTTCCAGGTGCAAACATTTTTGGCCAGTTCCGCCCTTGCATAAAGTGACTCAAAGCTCCACTCAAAGCCATGTTTGCAGGATTCATTCCTTCTGTGTCTGTCTGTTGATGTGGAGCTGGGACCTCTGCCCTCACTACCACCAATTCACAAGATTAGTAGCTTCTTAGTTCCCTTGTCACTTATGACAGCCATACCAGGCAGGCTAGAAGCTTTTCCCAGGCAGAAAAGAAGCTGGTGAGGATTAAGTTTCAGGCAGGGGAGCAGAAGGTTCAGCCCAGCCTTCAATGGCAGCTTGGCAAGCTGATGTCCACCTATGTTCTGAGAGACCACCTCAGAAACTGCACACTCTGCCAGCAGGTTCCCCAGCTCTCACTGGAACACAGAAGGTCAGTGACAGCATACAGCATCTTCCTACATTGCTTTCTGCTGCCAAACTTCTTTCCTTCCGCCTAATGTCATCGTGATTATTTGGTTATCAATATGTTTGGTGAGAACCTGGGGCCTTCTCTGACTTCTGGGTATTAGTGGGCCAAAAAGAGAAATTTGAAACAGATCCTTCCCCTCAAATAGGACACCTGAGCTCTCACTGAGCTTCCCTGCTTTTGGGTAAAAATGCCAGGACATTCCTTTTGCCTAGGAGCCTAGCATTTATTTATTGTGAGTGGCAGGCTTAAGAAACATATTTCTCTGCCAGGCTTGCTCCATTTCTTTCCCAGGAGTGAGAGCTTTACCCAGGCTCATGCAACGTTTTTAAGTGCAGTCACCATGGAATGTTTAAGTAAGAAAAATAACAGCCACATCTGTAAGCTCATTTTTGGAGGTAATGCACATCCACTTTTCCCCAGTGTGTTTCTGTTTGGCAGAGAATGTCTGGCTCTGGTCCACCCTAGGTCCTAGCACATTTAGCAGTGCTCTGGTTCATTAATTGGTGGAGACTTAAGCTTACATCTTTCACAGATTGCCTTGCTATTGCCAATAGACTTTGGCAGTTGACAGTGGAGAAACTCTACTTATGCTTCTCCAAGGAAGACCTTCATGTTCATGGAGGGGAAAAAAGCAACCACTCTCATCTTCAAGAGGATTAACTACACTAAGCTTTCCATGCTCTTGGGATGATATTAATGTGATGAAAAATGACAGATCAACAAGAAATTTACCCATATTAATAAGCCCAAAGATGACTTGGCTGTGGGGAAATTAATTTTAATTGATTCATCAAACAGTGCACACTTCCTACCATTTCCCAGTGGGATCAGAGATACTTATCTGACAAAACCCTCCGATGCCTAAAACTTTGAGTTGTCTAAACAAAAAATGCACTGCATCCGACACCAGGTGTTTGGGTTCAAAGCCATTCTGAGTGGCACTGAGGTCATGTGAGCAGACACCATCTCAGCATGATAGTGCTCAGTGGCACCATCTCTCATCCTCTGGAATCAGACTTTATAGAGAAGCACATTCCTGCAGGACCATGGGTGCCTTGGGACTGCAGAGTATCCTTGTGCTAAATAGAAGCTGTTATGTTAGTGGCTGCAAGGCAGCAATGTAGGCAGAATGTGGTACAAATAACATTGAGATTAGACAAGAAAAAGGAGAACCAGGCAGCACTGGGAACCTACTAGCTTTTGCAGTCCAGCTGCTAAAGAGAAATTGCTTCCCAAGGAGTTGTTGCCAGTGAACATATTCCAGCTGTGCCATGAGCTCTTGTGGAAGGTTAAGGCAGAAGATGCATGGCTATGGTACACCACTGAGACTTGACTCCATAGAGCAGGGATTCCTTCCATAACTCCCTCCTCCTAATCTCCCCCTGTGGTCAGACTTGTTGTGGAAATGTCTTTTCAGGAAGGGAATACTTAATTATATCTCTGTGACTCATCAGATAAGGCTTGGCTCTTCTTTGGCAAGAAGACCTAGAGAAAACACAGCAAAAAACATTCTTATTTGAAATAGCAAATGTCTTCCAAAAGAATATGAGATGAGGTGGAGCAGAGGACAAAGAAATTCAAAATAAAAAGGTACACTATCCTTGAAGTCCTGCACATTTTCGGTGAACTCATGTTCTAAAGCTAAGAAAAAGTGACAAATTGAAGCCTCAGTTAGCAATGTTTTCCCCGTAATTTCCACAAAACCACATCTGTCAATTTACTTGGCAATTACTCATCAATTTTCTTTTAAAGTCAAGATCAGATATAAAGCAATGGAAGATTTCTAATAACATTTAAAATGGTAAATAACATATAAAATGGTAAAAAATTAATGGATAGATTTTCCTTTTAGCCTCTGCCTTAGACATACAAAACATACATACAAAACACACAGTAAAAAGCAGGGCTTGTTCACAGTGAGAGTGTTGGGTAAAACACAATAACCAAACCATATTCACTCAACATGAAAATAACTTCTGAATGCAGTGTTACTATCAAGCACTAATATTTTAGTAGCAATCACCACAGGAAAGAGTCCAGTGTGTGGGGCCACAACATTCAAGCTGGGCATTGCTTTGAATTGTAGCATTATGGCTTGCCAGTCCTTTAAGAGAACCCTGGTTACTTTTGTGACTGGACAAAAGTTAAACTGTTCACCACAAAGGGGGTGAGGGCAGGGGGGAAGGCAGGACAGATCAACAAATGAGGTCTGGGTTTAATTGCAGTCACAGTTTTGAGGATGAAAACCTGTAGGCAAGCGTAGATTTGTCACTGTCAAGGAACTGCATGAAAATAACAATTACAACTGATGGGAGCAGTGGAGGAACTAATCCCACAGCAATAAACACAGCCTTGAAAACCTCTCTCCCATACTAAAGACAGGAACTGAATAAATACTGCGGAGCTAATAGGAAGCTGCAATTGAAAGTACTTGTCAGAGCTGGCTATGAGTGAACCTGACCTATTCAAATTACCCAGAAAGTCCACAAGCCGCGTGAAGTTCCTGGGAGAAAAGGCTGCTATAGAATGTGCAATCAATCAAACACACGCCGATACTCACAAATGCCAAACAAAATATCCCAGCCCACTAAAAAAGCTGCTAAAGTTATGTCACAAACACTGAGCTCTTGCTAACAAAATTCTCCTTTCTCATTGACAAACATGGCATGAGTGCTTATTTCTCCTTGAACATTTTTCTCAGCTTTAAGATCTGGCTTTCAAAAGGTGCCACTAAAATAAGATGAAGATTCAGTATTTGATGTCTCATCTGGCTCTCAAGATACTCTGTGGCTGAGACAAAACCAGACTGAATGAGTACAGAGTGATAGAGGAACAATGTTCTCTTCTTTGTGCCCTGGGGAGGAACTGGCTTGTTCCAGTGGTGGTGAATTGCAGCACAGAAGAAGAATGCTGGAGTGTCACTAGCTTGGAGAAAAACAAGTTGACTAGGAGTTAGGTCACCTAAACAGGCTTGGCTTGCTTTTCTCTGCCTCTTCTTTTTGTTTGCTTTCACCTTGAATTTAGGAATTTTGCATTAACGTTTTTTTCAGGTGCTGTGTGCCACTGTGGCTTAAGGTGTTTGGGACTATAAGACGCTTCTGGAATACAAATTATGATATAGATATTTATTTACATTCAAGAAGAAAACTGCCAAGACAGAGTTGAACCTGCTTTTAAAATAAGACAAATTGAAATCCATAGAAACTGAGTGTTTATATCCTATGGCATGGATTAATTATTCCTCTTGCAAGGAAAAAGCAACCATCTGAGACTCCAAGGAGATTTCCTTCTGCAGAAGCTACCAGAAAGAGACTGTTTCAAACTGAAATCTGCATGAATTATAAATGCAAAATATATGAGGGTATCAAATTTTTAAAGCTATCAAAATGCTCAAGGGGATGCTTCCACATCTAGAGGAATGTTCTCTCATCTTTATGTTACATGCTGGAAGATGGGACTTGTACAAAAAAATAAACATAAAATTTGGATATATAATCAATAACCACCAAGACTTTTTTAGGGAAAGAGAGATCCACAGACAGCAAAAAGTTTTTCTGACAAAACTTGGGCAGAACTGGATTTTAACCACATGCTTATTGTGCATTTTAATGTGCTGCATGTTAAGAAATGACAGTGCTATCTTAAATTGATGAGAATTCCAGACTAAAGATACAGTCACACAGCCCAACTGCAGCAGAGCAAAGAGAGGCTCTTTAGTTAATGAGCTATAGAATATGGGGTGAGAAAATGGAAATAGAAAACTTGCATTTCTGATGATTCAGAGAGACAGTAACTTACTGAAATTTTCCTCTTACTAATCAAGCAATATTTAATTTTTGTGTCAAATATTATTTTTGGGGGGTGATCTAATTTATAAAATTATGCATATGATAGTGAGGTAAACGATAGAAAACTGAAATATCTTCAAACTTTGTAAACATTGGATAAATTTCCTTCTACAGCTTTTTTAAGTGTGGCTTATGATGCTAGCAGATTCCATAGAGGAGTTTAGTAGAACAGTATTTTTGTGCATTAACTGAATTAAAAACGTGAACATGTTTACAGGGGTTAAGAATATTCTTAATCCCTGTTGCTGCTAAGTGCTTTCTCTATCTTCTAATAACTTAATTGTTCATTGCTTTTCAGAGCTGCCTCTCTGCAGTAAAAAATTGGTGGAGGGTTTATACTGATCTTACATCCCTTACCTTGAAAGCTCTGAACTCCTGCTTCAACAGCTCTTACTCTGCTGCCTTCAGGTCTGCTATGTGCTCTTTCTGAACCCCTTTTCAGTCCTCTTCCTCAAGGATAAAGCCTGATGCCTTACTAAAAATCCAGCTTCTGTCATTTTCTGTTCTCTCCCTCCTCCAGTCCTAGTTTGCAGGGGATTTAACCTTGCTTTGAGCTCGTGCTGGGCTAACTAGTGGGGATTACACCAGGTCTGTCTCAAACAGTGCTGTGCTCAGTTCTCATCCCACAGCAGAGTGAAGAAGAGGAAGTTCTTGTAAAGCAAACTAAGATGGCATGCTGTCAAATTTGGATCAGCATCATTCCCAAGCTAATCTTACCTGAAACAACTCTCTGAGGACACAATGAATCACTGCACTCCTAGCACGTGAAAAATAATTCCAGCTGAGCATTTACTTCCTAGAATCAATGGGTTACAGCAGTGACATCCCCACAAAGATGCAGATACTCTAAGAAATAAAGTTTTAAATTGGTGTTTAAAGGGTGTTGTTTCAGCACAGCTGAGAACATTTATAACAGGTTCTCAACTGTCTTTGGAGGGACCGTTTTTCTAATTGTACTTCTCAAGAAAATGGTTAGCAAAAGCTGACATCATTTAATTGGCTGAAAGTAACTTCATATCATTTAGGAAAGACATTGGTTTAATCTGCCTTTTTTTCTTTCTTAATTAAATTTGTCACAGTGATATATTTGCACTATTAAATCTTCTTGAATTTGCAAGAAGATTTAAAAACCAATGTATTTTTAGAATGACTCATTTTCAATCAATCATCTGAATGGGCCTGCCAGTAGAAAGCAGGCTATGGAAGGCACAGCAGGGACAGTGGTCTCCCAGAAGAGAATATATATAGTTTTATGAAATGTGCACCATGTTAATCCTCCAACTCAGCTATAGTAAGGCAAAAGTTAAAACTGAAAAGTTACTTAAAGTGTCTTAAGGCCATCAAAGGAAGGATATTTTCATTGTCTGATAAAAGAGTTTTTTTTTAAACCTACATAGTTCTTTGCTTTTCAGGTCTTTCATCCAAAAAGTGAAAGATAATCCAGTAGGAGTTTTATAAGTAGTTCAGTAGTCACTACTGAGTGGGTTGTCCAACAATTCTGACAAACTGCTCCCTGTCATTAGTCACTCGTCTTGTGGAAATTGGAGATCAGTGCATACTGTTTTTCTGTTAACTTGTTTTCCATGGACTTAATGTAAAAATGCCTGGTCTAGGTATTGCTTTGAGAAAAAGATTTTTTTTTACCTTGGGTTTCCTTGCTCTACTTTCCCCCCTTAACCAGAAGAAATTTTTATTTGTTCTCTCAGACTTTCAGTGACCCCGTACTCCTTGCTTACAGATGTGGAGAAAGAGTGAAAATCTGTCATCTTAAAGCAGTGTTCAACTTAATTTCTGTCTTGTTTCGCACTTTTTCTCAGAGTGGTAGCACTGAGATTTTGAATGAAAGGTTAATAGATTTTTCAGACAAGGTAATCAAGAAAAAAGTTTCAGCATTTCTTAAATAGCTTTGAAAATTACAGCCTTGAAATGCTATTCAGAATGGGCTTTACTGCCTCCAGATATTTTTACAGACAGTTACATGAAGTTGCCATTTCACATTAGTGCTTTCTTTATAATTTGCATTTATCTGTGGCTTTTTTAAGTAAAGTGAAACAATGAATATTATGTTTCCATCAAAACAAATTCATTTTCCTTGAAGACGTGAAGTATTCAAAGGACTAGTGAGGAGGGAAGAAAATTCAGCTTTGAGCCTTTTGTTGTTCTCCTGCTTAATTAAAGCCTCAATTGTAGAACTCGTTGATTCTTTCTCATTTTGAGTCCTTTTCAATAGTTCATTTTGCGACAGCCATCATGATGACCACAGTGCATTTCTATGTTGTCTATGAATTGCTTCTCTTCCTGCTAATGTGGATGCTTGCATTCCTGTAGGACTGGGAGTTTCATAGGTGAGACAGGTGTTTTTCACCCACCAACATCTTGAGAAATTAACTACAAACAGGCAGGCTGTAAGAAGATTGGGTAGAATATGTGGATGGCAAAATAAAAATATTTGTTGTTATGTGATGTAGAAATAGACAAAGACAAGGGCTCTTGTGATGTGGTCAGAAAATCAATTTCTTGTAACTTGCATGAGCTTTGCCCAGATCCTTCTGGAAACATTTTCAAAGTATATTTTCTTGTAGTACAGCTGCTAATCAAGGATTATCTTGTATTCTGGCCCCACAGAATAACGCTGTGAACAGGATTGTGAGCATGGACTCTCCTACCTGGCAACTGTAGAAAAATCCTTAGCCCTTTGTTTGTCACAAACTACCAACTATGCCTGCTTCTTCAGGCAGATGAAATTACTTCCTGGTCCTTCTGGTGACATTCTTTATTCCTATTCATTAATTTGTTATCCTTTTGTCTAACAAGGATGAATAATATCAAGCAAAACCTGATGCAAGAGCGCAGGTTTTGTACATGTTTTTAATAGTGGTACACAGCAGGCAAATTCATCACTACATAGGAGATAAAATTGCAAAACTAATTTTAAGATATCAGCTTTTATAAAAAATGGTGCTTTAAAAGCTCTTGTGGAAAATTGATTGCTTAGTTCATCTTGTACAGAATACAGCTAATTCTTTGACCCTTACAGCATTACATGCAGAGGCAGTGAAGTGTAAGTCTATACTAAGTAGTGAGGTCATTTGCTGACATTAATATCATTGAGGCTTGCTCTGATCTTTCAGTACAGGGAAGTACAGCTACAGCAAAAGCCTGATCCCATCCTTGAGCAAATGTTAATTGCTTTGTTCCCTGGAAACCAGAAGTTGGAGCCCCTGATAAACTAAGCTTTTTCAGGCTTTAGGGCCTTAATCATTTTCATGTCAGTTTGGGAAATCTGACCCTTCTCTCTTTGCAATCCTGTTGTTTCTGAGAGTATGTACACGTTAGTCTGTCACCACCCACCAAGGTGGTGACAGTGTTCTAAAGAGTTTTTTGTTCTTCAAATCCAAGGACTTTCTTCAGTTTCAGCTCCTGAACTGGAACAGTTCAGGTAGGAGACATTTGAGAGTACTCATCAGGATCCATGTATTTCTTAAAATTAATATACAAAAAGAAACAACATGCTACATCAAAGTAATATTAAACACAAATATTTTGGAAGCATAGCTGAAGAATCTGCTGCAGCCACCTGTTCCTGCTAGGTTCCCTAATGACTTTTCATCACTGCATTTCACAGGAAAAAGTTCTCAAAGATGTTGGTCTCAGAGGGCCTGTGCCAAGCTTTACAGGGAACGAAATGAATTAATCAAATTAGCTCACACTAAAAGACTCCATCAGATATTTAGCCTTGTAAATCCCAGTTGTACTGGATAATAAATTATCTTAGGAATGCTGCTATGCTCAACAGGGCCATCGCAGCCCCAGTGGG
This sequence comes from Petroica traversi, assembly GCA_025920805.1. Lineage (NCBI taxonomy): Eukaryota > Metazoa > Chordata > Aves > Passeriformes > Petroicidae > Petroica > Petroica traversi. The sequence goes on along the minus strand of JAHLSL010013621.1, from coordinate 4,178,266 downwards.
ACATCTACTCCCCAATTCAAGGTTATGATATGTCTCCCATTGCTTCAGTTCATGCTTATTGTTTACAGTAACTTCTGCTTAAAGCAGACATGTGAGTAAGGAGAGAAGGTTTGGAGAAAAAAAGAAACCCTTCATTTCTAGGTAGCCTGTTTTCATTTTCCAATTCCATAGTAGAAGAAGATGGGTTTGGTGGGCCCATGTTGAGTGACACTACTCTAGGCACTCACTTTCATGCAGGCAAGAAGAAGAGGGCATGATTCCTGCATGGGATACTATTGGACCTTACCAGCCTGAGACATCAAAGGCATCTGGATAGGTTACCTCCTAGATGCCAGTAAAAGGGCATATACTACATGCAATTCTGAGCACATGAAGGAAGGAGCTGGAGGCTTCTCTCAAGACATGAAAGCATGGTAGAGTGCCTTCCTAAGTGAAGCTTGAATCTGGGGACAAGAGAAATCACCTTGTAGCAAAGGCATACTGGCTCAAGTACATTTCAGGTCTCCTTCGACTGATTTCTCTGAAGGTGGAGCAAGTCAAAGAGCTACAGGAGGAGCTGCAGGTGCCCAGAGATTATGTCTCTGAACTCTCTTGTGGCAGTTTTTTTTGCAGAATTCATTCAGATGAAATAAACTGGGTCATGCACTCTGTCAAGAATTCATATGCAAGACTGTTGAGTGCATGCGGTATTGTTTGGTTTAGCACCATCACTTATTTGGTTAGCTCAGCAAAGTAAACACCAGGGAAGGTCCTTTCACACTGGAAGATTTATCCCAGAAACATCAATGTCTTTGGAATGCTCTGAACTGGTTAAAAACATTCATTTTAATATGAAAGAATTTTCTGGATTTTAGAGTTAGTAGAAAGAATCTTATCAGAGGCAATGAGAGTTCTTTCACAATACTTATTCTCTTCTGAGTTTTCAGACAAGATGAAAGAATATGAAAAGGGAATATGCTTGTTGCAGTTTTTCAGTAGCAGCATCAAAAGTGTTCTTGATCTTTTGGTAAATATTTCAGCTTTATTTTGGTAAATATTTCATGCCAGTTGAGAATTTACTGTATCCTCTTTAGTGAGGAAACTTGCCAGTCAAAAGTTCCTTTTTCCCATAAATTCAAGCAAAATGAAATTCCCCTCTGGAAACTGATAGTGAAAGAAAATGCTAATTTCATCAAGACATTATACAAAAACCCCAAACAACCTAATACTTAATTCTTTACTGTTGAGAAGAAAACAGTCTTTTTTTTCTTCCAGGCAACTCCATTACCAGGGAAAGCTAAGAGCAAAACCGAACTATAGAAACACCCTCAGAACATCTGCTAATTATGTAGTGGCCATGACCTGCCTTCTTCCTTTTGAGAGAAGCAGAGAATCGGATGAAGGAAAATAAATTGTGTTTTTTCTAGAGAGCTGTTTCAGTACACAATACAACAATTGGTACAGTGCTCCAGAGCACACCTGACAGACATACTTGACTAGCCTGCTCCAAATAATTTTCATTTATCCACTTCTAGGAAATAAGATTCTGCTTGCACAGACATGATCAGTTATTTCCTGCTGTTTCCACCAACTTCTAGCCTCAAATGGGTGATTCATGGATGTCTAATTGGCACGATTGTTCACCCTTTTATACACAATCAGATATCAAGTCTCAACTGCATAGTCAATGTATCTTTATATAATTTACACTGTGCATTGTCCCCAGATAAAAGGTGTGTGAACTCTTCTCTCTCTTGAAATAATTCTTTAAAGCAGGAAAGCAGGCTTTTTTCTATGTCTTGATGTGACTATACTTAACATTGTCTGGTTGACCTCCCATTTTAACTGTTCTGTACCTTTAAAAGACATGGAAATCTGGGTGATTTATACTGTTAGCAGAAATGTTCAAAATACACAGTTACATGAATAGCAATTTGTTTTAATTGTATGGAAGAGAAAAATAAATCAATCTCACTATTTTTTAGTTACACCTGGTCAGGAATTTTTTGATTGCCTGTTTCTTCCCCCGGCAAAGCAATAAAAAATTCCTGAAGAAAATATTTTTCATAAATAGAAACCTGTTTTTCATTCAGAAGCAACTTTCACTGGGAAATATAACCACTTCTTCTGCAAAACTGAGCTCCTAAAATGTTTGAAGTTTTCAAATTTTTCCATCTCAAAAATGTTGATACTTCATCCCATTCCATCGCAAAGCTGCGATGTTATTTTTCTATATGTTAGTCAAAGTACAGCAATGGAGATGGTTTAATTACCTTGTTCATATATTCTTAAGGATACCCCTAAACTTTCTTTTAACTTTCTATCTTTACATATGCATTCCATTAGTGCAAAAAATGAACTTATTAATGAAGTTTTATTATTAAAAATGAGCTTAATTGACAAAGTTTTCATGACAAGGTCAACACTTTCTGTAGCAAATACTGATTCTTCTATCCTGTCCTCTTCAGAATTTGGTGTTTCAAGACATTCCTCAACTCTTTATCCCTGTGAATTCCTTCATTTCTGTCCCCAGAGTCCTGCCACTTTGCCTTTTTTCTTAGAAAACTGCAGCATTGCCTTTTCTACTTGGTGTGCATTAATAGCACTGCCTGCCACAAATGCTCTGATGTGCCTTCCCAGTGCCAAACATAAATAGCCCAGTGTAATCTGATCTCTGTCCCAAACTGTGTAAACTTGTTTGTTGTGAAAGGTACAGCAAATCAGGGAGTACTGGACATCTGCATGTGTTCTCTCAGCCACAGAAATGCAAACCTCCCTTTATACATGAACACTGGGTCCGCTTTCAGTTGCAGAAGCAAACAATGTAGAACTGCAAGACTATTTTCCTCCCTCTTAATTCCTCTACCTTTTATGACCAAAGGTGTCTGGGTTTTTGATGTGTTGAGCCTGACAAACAAATAAATGACTTTAATACTCTCTTTGATTGTGCAATCTTTTGGTATTAAAGTCAAACTTCAAAGAAACCTTATAGCTCAAAAATAATGTTTCAAATCTTATATGCACCCTTTCTCTTGATTTTTTTTTCTTTTCTAAGCAATGATATTTTTCAATTAAGCATGATTCTTTTATTCTTTGGAAACTGTACTTTTCTTACAATGAGGCTTTTCACTCATCAGTACTAAACAGAGCACCTCACGACCAGTTTGAAGCTAAAGATAGCCTAAGAGTCCCACATGGACCTAATCTGCAAGGCAGGTCTCTCTGTAACTCCAAAATTTACCTCTCAATTTCCTCCCTTCCTGTTGAAGCCTACTTGGTAAATCTGTCCTCAGGGAACCTGGAATGAAGCTTGTCTCCACAGATGTTATGAAGAAACATGATAAAGGGGAAAAATTCTAGAATAACCTCTTTTTTCTTTTATTATGATATCGTCATCAAGAGCTGTTTTTCCTTCTTGACAAATTCCCATCCAGTTGCTTTGGAGGGAATGCATAAATTCTTTGCTATAACCAAGAGCTTGATGGAAGAAAAGGAGTAGAATAAAAAGAAAGGAGAAGAAAGGGAAAAACATGAAGCCTTCAGGGCCGTAGACTGGAGGAAGAGGAGAGTCTTATAGGCAGCAATCATGAAAAAGAAAATGTTTTCCTTATTCTTGCTTCTTTCTTTCCTTGGTCTCACCCTGCAAAACTGCAGAAAAATTAAGACTTTCTGAAGACAAAGTCAGGACCAGGGACTCAGGTTTTTTTTGTTTTTTCTTCTGACAGATGACAGAAAAGGCCTACTGGTTGAGCAGGAAGATCTCAATATACAGGTTATAATTTTTCATCATACTCTTCAGACTAAAACCAAATAATCTTAACTTGCTGAAAGCAGAGGCACCAGCCATCATTGGTGAGACGTACTAAAGGAAATAAAGAGAAACCCTAGGACTGCAGACTGCCTATTCCAATGGAGAGGAATTCCATGAGAGGAGACATGAAGCTTTGTATAGAAAACTGAGGCAAAGTCAAATAGGTTAGATTCATAGAATCATAAATGTTAAGAGTTGGAAGGGACCTAAAAGATCATCACCCTGCTCAGGCACTCCTGCTGCTTTGGGAGGTCCTGCTAGTTGGGACCTCCACAACTTCCCTGGGCAACCTGTGTCTCACCATCCTCGGAGTAAAGAATTTTTTCCCAATATCTAACTTAAATTTTCCCTTTATCAGTTTTTACCCATTACTTCTTGTCCTATCACTTCAGTTCCTGATGCAGAGTCAAATACTTTGCATCACGTCTCTAACTCCCTGTGTGCACAATCCAGATTCCATTAAACAAGCACCAATTGGCTTCATATTCGACAAAACTCTGCAAAATGGGGACAGGGCTCTTCTAATTCAGACTTAGGGGTATTTTTCCAAGCAGGTTTGCTGTATATGATTAACAATTTTCCATAATAGCAAAAGATATCCTATACATAATATTGCTTCACCGAAAGTATCATTGTGGGAGGATGATCTCTGTAGATCTCTATGATCTACTGTCATAATGTAGATCAGTTACACTTACCCCTAAACATTTCTTGAGTGTCAGTTATGGCTTGTTTCTTGTCTTGTCTACAAAAAAATTAATTCTAGCGAGAAGAATCTTCTGAATTAAAAGCACTTATACCAAACTTGCTTAAACCAAATAGGCCACACAACATCAGTCAGGTAAGTATATACACTTATCTGCTGCCTATTGCCTACTCTACACACATGTCTGATGACCAGAATCTTAATAAAAATCCTCAAGAAGCCATCTGGATGAATCCCCATACATATTCTGAAGAAAGTAAAAGGTCAGCTCATCAGCTCTTTAGACAAGCAGACGTGACCCGGCTGAGTGTGACCACATTGTCTCTGTATTCTTCACTTGAGCAAAAGCTGACCTGACTGAAGAAGTCTTCTCACGTGAAGTCATTCCTGATCATCACTGTGGCATATGCTGATCAGAGATGATAGGTCAGAATTCCTAAACAGGGAAGCACCTGGAACAAGGAGCTATGACAGTCACCTTCACTAAAAAAAAAAAAAAAAGTTTTCTGGTGTTTCATGAACCTGTAACACCTGCAGACATGAGGGAATGAGCATTGTTGTGGTAAGGGACTGTCTCTTGTACCTCCACCCAGTAGGTACCATGCCAGTGGAAATGTATTTCATATCCATTTTTATATGTAATGAATAATCTTGCAATAAGAAAACCCTGTTGAAGAGTAGGAATCTGAAACTGTTCTCCAGCTCAGACTTGCAATTAATACCAATTCTCTCATACAAGATTTGCAAGCCATCTGTGCTGTCACTTTGTGGGCGTTTACTTTTTAAGATTGGGCCAACAACAAGATTGGTCTTTAATTTTCTTACATTAGTCTGAAAAACTGCAAATATTACTTCTCCATCAATGTCATAGATCTAAACTGCTTCCAGTTACTCTGATTAACAATTTACACTTGAAGTTCCACAGTCTGCAATATGCATTAGCCTGAAACATCTCATTGAAAATGACATATAAAATGGTTGTGCCACCAAGTCATTTAAGATATTCGGCTGTCTTTGGAGAGGAACTACATGTGATTATTCCTAGTGAATTAACTGGAGCTGAGTCTGTGGCCTAGACATGATAGCAAAATAGCAAAAACATCGGAAAAATAAGTGTAATTGACGTGGCGTGCAGTGATTTGGTGGACCTGTGCCATGTGTGTTCCTGCAGTGTCCCTCGAGGAGCCACCCAGGCTACTTCCATTCAAATTCTCCAGTTTCTCTTATTTTCCCATATATGTCTTAACCATATCAGCCCAAATCCTAACAAGGGGAAAGCAGCTAATAAAGCAACACAAAAGGAATGCAAGATAGTGAGGGTATGTTCTTGTCTTTCCTCTCAGAGAGCTGTTCTACTAGTCTGTTATGACCTTACTAGCCACACTTAATGTTTGCCCCATCGGTTCCTCACATTTTGCATTTTTATAGCATCACATCTGCATTTTTATTGGTAATCTTATCTTCAGGAGAATCTCCTTTCCACTGATGGAAGCCTCACAACTGTTACTACAAATGTTACCCTAGAGGCTCAAAAGCTACAGTACCATAATATAAACAGGGAGGAATATGTATGAGACGTGTGAGAAGGCAATGAAAAAATATTTTTTAAGAAAAACAGAATATTCGAAAGCAAAGTATAGATCTGTTACTACAGGAGAAAAGAGAGCAAACAATGCATATATTGCCCTTATTTTTCTCTCTCGCTAACTCTCTCAACAAAACTGTCACCAGACAACATTACAGTGCAAAAAACCACTGGCTAAAGTAAGGGAAAGAAAAGGATAAGAATACTGTGAAACCTGGCCAAGTTTTGACAAAGGTGAAGGAAGCAGCCAAAATAATCATAAAGATTGCTGTTTTTGAGAAGTAGTAGAGGAAATGTGAAGCCCTGTAAAAGTGCAGGGCAAACATACATCCACTTTTGTAAAAGAGAAATCTGATCCTTTGAGAGCTCTGAGGTAATCACTCTGCCTTCAGCCACAGAAACCACAGAATTTGGGACTAAACAGAGCTCACTGTAGAGGAAAGGAAGACAAAAACAGGAAGAAGGCATTTGTCAAGGATGGAGTAGCTGGCCTCACTTGTAAGGGCACACTCAGTGGATATAATATGTATCAGTTTCAGTAAACCTGCACATCTCTTCCTTGTTAGCGCACAATGAACCCATGGTTCTAGGGAGCTGTCTAGGGAACAGGGACCTGGCTGGATGGTGGTCTGCTTGTTTCTTAGAAGACAGTCAGAACAGTTATTGAAGATTCACTGCAATTTGTGGGAAGAGATGCAAATTGGTTCCCATGGGGGTCTGTGTGAGCCTTGTGTAATTCAATTGTTTCACTAATGACTAGGAAGATGAAGAGTAAGTGCATTTACAGTATTTGCAGATGACACAAGCTGTAAGGTGCATGCAGGAGGACTGGAGCAGAATTCAAAATGATCTCTACAAATTGGATAGGTGACCTGGGGTCAACAAGATGAAATGCCACAGAGGCAAGTGATATATTTTGAGAGGAAAATGCCAAATGTCACAGATGGGAAAGGCAACCAGGTGGCTAGTATAATGTTAGGGATTTGAGGTGAAACAAACTCACAAAGAGCAGCAAGATTCTGCTGCACCTCTTTGGGATGTGTTAATTGGAATATTGAATAGACATTCCAGGGGAGGGGAAAAAGTTTCATGTGGAGTATTGTATCTAGAATGGACCACTATATTTTGAGAAAAATGAATATTGTCTGGATTAGTTCTTGTCTGTAAATGTGACTTTAAGAGGTATTATAAGACACTGCAGTCCCCACATGGCCTCCAGCTAAAGTCATATAGCAATCCACAGGTATAAAACTTGGCAAAATACAAGATTACTGCTTCCCTAGATTGTACCTCTTTGGATATGTTTTTAATATAATTTGTCATTTTAGTCTTGTAGCTGACATAAGGATGTCCTCAGGTTCCAAGCTTCAGTAAATACGATATTTTTCTGAAACATGGATGGCCTCTGCATTCTGCACCCCTCCCTCTGAATTCTGCTTTGTCCTGTAAAGAAGTCTGCAAAAACACTGCTCTTTGCTTGCCACGTGATCAGCAATATACCTTTTGTGTCTACCTAAGACAAGTGCACTTCAAATAAGTTCAAGTGGCTTAGCCCTTCTTCCCTCCACACATGCTTTTTATGACTTCTTTTTTTTCTTTTTGTAAACAATTCTGCTGCTTCACTTTCATTTCACTTCCAATAGAGGACTGTGTTTTTTGTAGAAGCAAGAACTTCAATGGCATTTCAAAGCCACAGTGACAGGGACACTGCCTAATTTTTCTGGGATTTGTTTTTTATAACACATCATAATTTTGTTTTTTTGTTATTTTCCTGGAGTTGATCACAGACAAAGTTTCCCCTGGACGAAGATCTGGATGCTCAGAAAGTTTCTATGTTTTTCAGTTGTTCAGTTTTTGTTTGTTAGGGTTTTGTGTGGTTTTGTTTTCTTGTTTGTTTTTTAAATTCTTTCCCCAGACTATCACCAGTCACGGAAAACAAAAATCTTGTATTTCCATCATTAACTGTGAGTCTTTTGATTAATTTTCAAGGCTTTGCCAGAGCAAAGACTTTTGTATCAAGACCAGTTGCCCTTCATATAGAGTTAAGTATTAGTGCATCTGTTTTCTTTTATCCTTTAATATCAGAAATCTAATTAACAACACCATCAGACAGAATATATGCAGATACAGTGAATGCTAGAGACATTCAAAAGCCAGATGTAACAAATCTTTTCAGATGCTGAGAGAAGGTATGGGAAATGACTCCCAGCAGCTGAATCTTAGTTCAGTTTTTCAAAACTGTAGGAATTGCTGATAATGGAGCACCCTCCCACTCAGAAGTTATTAGAGTAAGCCTGTAAATTTTCACACCCCTTACTTCCTTCTCTTCGTTTAATTCAGAATACTTTTTTTTTCTGTCTGAAACAAAATTTGTCCTGTCTATTGATAACCGTACATTCTACTTGAGTCTTGGTGACTTGGCAAAAAGCCCAGAATATCTGGAATTCTGATGCATGTATATTATAATTCCTTGCTACCATGATTTCTCACTAAGTCTTCATAAGAGCCATAGTAAACACTTTACATGTTAGGCTTAGTTTTGTTCCTAAGTGTTCCTGTGCTGCAGGAAGTCACTGTGTAGGTATTGGTATTACAGAGTTTGCATAGAGATACAGCTTGAACTTAAATGTAACATTTGGATAAAGCTAGTAAAATAGCTTTCTGTTGCACAGAAAGAAAAAATAGCACAGTGGCAAATTTTACCTACCCTGAACTTCAAAAGGGTTTCAGGACTTGCCACCAATAATATCATCTCTCTGAAAGAAGGTTGATTGCCATTCTTGGAGAAAAATGGTACTGAGAGGAGTACCTAGAATGAAAGTTAACCTGGTCCATGGTGCTGCACTGAGCAAATTGTGCCTGTTGATTCCTGCTCCAGCATCTTTGGCGTAGTTTTTTGGAGTGGAGCAATGCCACCAGAAGAAAGGTGACAAACGTTAGCTCCAGCCTCATTCACGCCCATCAGTATGAAAGACAGATACGCCTCTCAACTCCCAGGACAGGTGAGGTCCATAAATAAATATTTCAGACAATGATATTCAGTGTCTTATTTGCAACATCACCATTTCAAACACTTGTGTATTGGAATAATGTTCCCAAGTTCTTTTAATTCATTTCTGTTCCTAGCTGGCATGGAATAAGGATACATCCTGGTATGTCTCTTCTTAATAATCTTTCACAGCTCTGAGTGACCCTCAGAAAATATGTAATCCTTCTGAAAATAATTAGACAAGTCATTCTTCCCTTTTAAACAGCTTGGGACCACAGGTTGTTCGTGTCTCATTTGCCTGGAGTGAATAAAATACATCTCAGAGATGGACCTGAAGATCCAGTGTCAGGTTGTTTTCATGTTGGAGTTTTTTGTATCCTCCCTGAGAAGTGATCCCTGACAGGAGTCTCCCCAGCAGCTTTACTCCTTCTCTCAGACTTTGGGAGGCTTGTGCATTTTCCATCTCATCTGACTACACTTTCTACCCTCTATAGAGAGCTCCAGCTCTGGCTGGAGAACTACTTTACTACCCATAGGAAGGGAAACACTAAGTCCTTCAGCCCCACTGGCTCAGGATTACTGCATGAAACCAGCTCAGTGCTCTCCATCAATGACCCAGGAATGGCTCTCTCACTCCTGGCTGCTGCCAATATATGAAAAACTGAGGGAAAAAGCGTACTGCATAGAGTAGTCATTGGAAATGCACTGACATATGAATAATTATTATTTTGGGAATCTGCATGTGTCAGCAGAAAGATACCACAGTATATAGAGGACAGAATGTAACTAGAATTTGGCAAAGCATAAGGAATGAACAGAGAATGCATTTATATTTAAAAGACAAAATGCAAATAATTTCAACAAATGCTTTTGTCAAGACCAATTTTTTTTCATAAATTTATCACAAGCTCACAAAATGAGTAAGATCAGAAGACGCCACAGTGGGCCACCTGGTCCAACCTTCCTGCTCAAGTTTCAAGTAGAGTCATCCTAGAGTAAATTGCACAGCATTTCATCCAGATGTTTCTTGAATATCTCCAGTGACAAAGACTCCACAACCTCTCTGGGCAACCTGTTCTACTGCATGGTCACCTGCACAATACAGAAACTCTTCCTCATGTTCACGTGGAACTTCCTATACATCAGTTTCTGCTCAATGCCTCTGCTCTTTTTCTTCTGAGAAGAGCCTGGCTCTCTTCTCTAACACCCTCCCTTCAGAGACTGATAGACATGGGTGGGGTCCCCTCTCAGTTGTCTCTTCAGTTGAACAGCCCCCTCAGCCTTTCTTTGTAAGAGAGATGCTGCAGTTCCTCAAACATCTTTGTAGCCCTCTTCTGGACTTGTTCCAGAAGCTCCATATCTCTCTTGTACTGAAGAGCCCAGAACTGGACACAGCTCTCCAGATGTTCCTCACTAAGGCTTGGTATAGAGGCAGGATCACCTGCCAGGTTTTCTAAGCTGACCTTTGTTTTCAGTCAATAAAAATGTTTTTCTGGGTGTTTTTTGTGCAAGTAAATGACATTCCTTTATTTACATGTGGTGCTTGTCATCTCTCTTCAATTAATAGCAGAAGTAATGCTTTCTAGAAAGGCTTACATAATTGAAATTCTTATGAAACATCAAAAATCTGTACAAGACAGGCTGAAGTCATAAGGATCTGTGTTCTCATTTAGGAAATGAAACACTTGTTCTGTTAGATTCTCTGCATTTCTCCTCCGTTTAATTGAATCAGCCACAGAATCATGACCTTTGAGTCAAAAATGCTAAAAAGTATCCCAAAGTGGTATAAAAAAGTTTCATCTCATTAGGGAGAAATTGAGCAATAAAAGCCAAATGAAAAAAGATTGTCTTTTGCATGAAGGAAACCCCTAAGGACACTTGAAATGCTCACAAGTAGAGGGCACAATGGCACCAGGTCCTGTTATTTTCCTTAATCCATTAAAATGTAAGGCAGAACAACTGCAATGTCTAGAAAATGAACAAGCTGTACAAAGAAATCTAAACGTTATTAAAAAAGCAGAAAGTTAACATGAAAGGATGTTCTGCATAAATAGACAGAATCTGTTCTGAAAACACCAGAACCAGACAGATACCACACATGGCTTCAAGTAGGGATGACTGGGGAATCTAAATACACTTCTCTGTATCCATGCATTTTAATAAAATCAGTTACAAAGCTGATTGAATTGGCCTAGTGCCTGTAAACTACTGGAAATAATGATGTCCCAGGATACATACGCAATGATAGCACTCTGCAGGTGACTGGAGGCAAAAAAGTGGATGGATTTGGAAGGTCCAAAACATGATTTGGATAAAATATCCCATAGGAATAAAAACAGTGCTGCATGTAAATGGGGACCACCTGGAGTGTGTCAGGCATGCAGAGGATCAGATACATGGTGTTCCATATAAAGATTCCCATCTATCTGTAAGTGCTCTTTCTGGACCGCAGGGCTTATGAAAAATATTAAAAAAAAATTTAAAGTGAAACCCTTCAGATATTTCAAAAAGATTTTGATTTGGGGCTTTGAAAAGCAGTGGCTTTGTCATTTTTCAGGAATTTTTAGTGGTTTTCTAAAGTTTTTGTCTTGCTACTTCAAAGACAAGAAAAATGAAAGAACGAAAGAACAAAAAACCAAAAGAATGAAATAAAGAATGAAAGAATGAAAGAAAGAATGAAAGGAAGGAAAATATTTTTGAAAGGGATAATCTATTTTCTGGTTGGTGAAAAGATCCACAGATCCACTTCGAAGGTCTGTAGTGGGATAAACAAAGAGAAACAAATGAGAATGCAGAGAACAAGAGACAGCATTTTTATTACAGTGGTCATCATAGTTATGCATAAAGAAGACAAATCAAGATAAAAGGGGCTTTCAAAATACAGGTATCTTGTACTGAAGAAATGGCTCTGCTGAAATTAATTTTAAAAATCAATACTTTCCATGAAATATTTACTGAATTATGAGGGTTAGAAAGAAGTAGTTTAACTTCACTAGTTCCTGAATGTTTAGAAGCTGCTTCTGCCTCAAGGCTTTCTTTGTGTCAAAGTGTTTGGATACACAGCTCTTGCAATTTCCCAAACCAAAGCCTTGTCATTTGAGTTCACATTACAGGCTGTGGGTTCACATGGCAATTATGCTCAATGACTGACTACATCTTCACCTTTGCTCACAGGACAAGCCAGGTTTTCTACTTGCATCTCTGCATACAGAGATGGGATTGGTAGAGGGGTAATATGAGGCCCCCTAAATATCGTCCCAAGACACTTTGAAGAATAAATGCTAAAAATACTGCATCAGGAGCCAGGTGCCATCTTCAAATCCTAATTCCAGCTGGGTTTTCATATCAGTCTAGTTTTACAGATTCTGGTAGTCAAAGGCAAGGGGTGCCCATCAGAATTTCTTTGGAAATGATCAATCATACACAAATAGAAATGCTCTTACTGACAAAAGATGTCCAGTGGGGGTCCCCCAATAAAAACTGTATAAATATTGCAGTTACACATCAAGAGGAGGATGCTGAGGCTGGAGAGAGGAAACTCATGTATTGAGCAGTCATTAATTAACCAAACTCTATGCAAGTTATGGGGCACCCACAGCAAAGAAATGGTCTTTGCCCCAGAGCTGCTATGGTATGCTGAATTCATACAGAGCTTTCTGTGAAGGGAAAGATTAATATGTGTACTAGAAGACCCCTGGCAATTTCTTCTGCTAAAAAGATCATTCCCACTATTCACAATGAGTTTCTGATCATTACCCTGACAGGTAACTAAAGAATAGAGAATAGACAGTTATTTTTCTGTGCTTAATATTTCACTGCATTAGAAATGTCATGATGCCTAACAATTAAGAATTTTTCATCTAATTCAGCTCAATTTATTAATGTGCTCAGTTAGAATCCTCATTTTTTCCTCAACCATCAATCTGCCAGGTGTGACAATACACAGCTAGTTTCCTCTACTTGGCTAATATTTTCCTGAATATTTTTCAGCTGCATACTTTCAGTGAGTATTACATATAAAACTCTAGAGATTTCTGATGGCTGAGAGATTTTGTCTGTGATAAAAATGCACACAATAAAATGTAATTAATTCCTTAGTATGTGACTATGCATACTTCAGTTAGCACTTTTCCAAGTTTCTATGGAGGAGATCAAGACCAAGAGACGGCTAGAAAATTGACTTTTTGACTCTCTGGAAAAAGCACCAAGTTTTCAAATATCAATTTATTCTATCCTGAACTGGAATGAAAACACAAATAAGCAGTATTTGCAATGTGATTGAATTTATTTCATAATTTAATTTGTGGAAAAAAACCCCAAATAGTTGTCATATATTTGAGAAGACTGGAAATTTGGGAGCTGTGTAAGCTAAGTAGCAAACTAATCTACCTGATGGCCTGACCTGGCAGGCCAGGTGCATAACAGAAATATTTAGTCCTGCAATAACTTTGCCATTTATTTGACAAATCTATCAGAGACAACTGCTATACAAGATGGAAAGAATATAGGAAGTGTGAGAATCTTTATTCCTGGAAGATTTTCCAACAAGGGGATTTGCAAAATTGGGATGACAGGAAAGAGAGTAAACAGTTCTCTCACAGGACAGGAGTCCTGATCAACTGCTGTTAACAAAGACAATGGCCCAAAAGAAGACTGTTCAGTTGCACTAATTGATAAGGAAAGAAATGGAACTGAGAATTTTGTACCAGAAAAGCACTGTAAGGGTGGTGAGGCGCTGAAACAGGTTGCCTAGAGAATGCCTCATTCCTGGAATTGCTCAAGACCAGGTTGGACGGAACTTTGAGCAGATTGCTGCTCAAAAGGACAAGGAAAGTGTCCTTGTCTGCAGCAAAGGGCTAAGAGCTGAGTGATCTTTACGGTCCCTTCCAACCCAGGGGAAAGTAAGAGTATCAATAGACACATATGTACAGACACATATGGGGCATGCAGGGGAAAGGGGAAGAATACAGGGATAGACAGAAAAGCTTTTAAATTAGACAGTTATGAATGGATCTGTGGAGTATGAGAATGCTTATTTTCTCAGCTGTGGCTATAAATAAAGGAAAAGAGACAATCAGACTCAAACCTGGGCAATTTTGTTTACTGAAAACAATAACCAGAAACTAACCTGGTCAGTGACACCAGCTGATGAGCTATAAGAATCTGTAGGCAAGCCTGGAAATTTGCAAAGGATAAGGATATAAAGTTGAGGATCTGGGATATTTGAGTGGGTCAGTGGAACAGTGCCAGCCAAGGAGGAGATGTGCAGAGAAGAGGGAGCAGGGAGGAACAAAAAAGGGAGGGTGGGCAGACAAGTTGTTGCCTGTGAGCTGTGGATGCCCAGTGGCTTGTCTGGCAGAGCCCTGCACCTGATCACCGCAGTGTGTCTTGCCTGTTCTCAGCCACCTCTCTGCATGCCTCTGGGGGAGCAGCATGTGAGGAGCAGCTGCTGGAGTCAGAACAGGGATGTGGGTGCCTCTGACCAGGGCTGTTGGCTTCAGAGGGAATGAGGGGGGTGTCTCAGTGCCAGCAACTGGAGTGAGGGGGATCTTTAACCTCCAGCCACTGCAACAGAGACATTTTGTACCTTGAAAAACAGATTCTGGGGTGACCAGTGCCAGTGCATGTCTCAGCACTATCAGCTAGAGCTGGAGCTCAGGTCCCTCACATCCCTTGAGCCTGGTGCCAGCTGCTGAAAGGGGTGATTGTTTGTACCTTCTCCAAAACCTGCTGTGCATGGAGAATGTGTGTGAGAGTGTGGGTGTGCGTGCGTGTGGTTGTGTGTATTCACTGGCAATCTTCAGCTGATGAACGGGGGAGACTCAGCTCTGAGCTGGGGTATAAGGTGAGCGGACAGTTCATGCTGGGACTTGGGGCACCCGTGTGGGGTGTCTGTGGGTTGAGAGTGTGAGTGCTGTGTGTCTGCAGTGAGCACCAAGCTGGACCAGCAGTGGGTCAGGGAAGCAAGGGCAGGAAAGGGGCACAGGGAAGGGGTGCCAGGTAGGGACCATGATGGTACTTGTCATATCCACAAATGTATGTGTGCATGTGAACTGTGCTAGCAAAGCCAGCTAAACCACTGACAGGCTAATGAGCCCTAGTCTGAGGCAGTAGCAGGCTTAGGGTTATAGCTCTCTCACAGCAATTTGTACTAGCCAACAGACTTTTTGCTGTTGTCGATGTTTAATAAATCTCTAGAAGTGGGAGGTGATCTTCCTGCAAGAGGTTTGACTTCAGAATTGTGAGATTTTAATTACATTTAGTAAGTCCCATTATATTGTGCCATATCATGCTGCAGAACACCGCAGGAGATATTAAAAATTGAATTTCACCAGGAGATTTAAAACCAGGAAAAAACCACACATGAATGTGAATATTGGATACTGTTATTAAACTTCTGCAAACTATATTCCTCTTGCTTGCCACAGATTATTTGACTTTAATTTAGCGGAGTTAGCAAGATATCTTTGCAAAGAATCATCAGGACTATTGAAAAATTTGGGGATAGGCTATAAGAAAATATCATAGACAGGAAATTGATATTAAAATCAGAATTAATACTCAGGAAGACTCCATCCCAATAATAATTTAAAAAATCACAGGAGGTTCAATGATCTGTAGCCTCTGCAAAGTTTTGGTTGTTGCCACGAGTCTTTCTTTATTAAAGTCATCCTTGGGAGAATTTTAAATACGATGTCCTTAGTTAGTTTGAAGTTGGAATGACTGCCACCAGCTGTGCTATCAGTATGATGGGAAAAACGACTCCTCCATTTATATATGACATTTAAGATATTCGTGATCCTACTTGCATATATAGACAGCTAAAAATACACTCAAGGTTGATAATAAAAATAAAATGTTGTTACAGAGAACTGTATGCTTAAGGAAAAAAAAAATGGTAAGACCTGTTAAAAATCCAACCACATTTAAAAGGTGTTTAACTTTGAGAATAATTTTAAGTCTACAGGTTTTGAAAACCATATCCAGCACTAAGACATAGATCTAACCAAACTCTTTCCTGATTAAACTGAAAATGGGAAGAGTGAATGGATACACAACCAGAGTCTCCCCTCTCACAGGCTAACAAATTAGATAGTGGCTTCTTTGAGAATGAATCAGTGGTCCTAGAGGTCTTCCTGATTCTCCTGAGACTCCCTCTTAACAGACATTGTGTGATTACCTGTAAAAAATAAATACTCTGCCTTAATAATAGATCTCACATGAATGAAATAGCTCACTAATCCATTCCTTAAGGAAGAAAAATTATGGATGGCTCTTTTATGAGCTATTTACAGGCAAAACTGAAAACACCTCTCAGAGGAACCTGAAAGTTTATTCAGTTTATAGAGCAAGAAACTGGGGCCCTGTGAGTTGAAGTGACTTGACTGAAATGAGTGGCAGGCTGAGAAACACCTCCCATATGACTATTGCTGTCTGACTACAAAAATAATTTCTTCCAACATTTTTTGCATTTTGCATATTAGACTTGTCTGACTCCTAGGAAAGTCACTGATATATTTATGGATATACCCACTTGCAGAAGAAAGCTTTTCTTGAGGATCTTGTCTTCTTGAACATGCTGTGCAACACTCTGACTTTTACTAGTCAAGGCCCTGCTACCTTCCTGAAACTGCCAGAGATCAAACCTCTCTGTGACCACTTCTAGAACCCCAGATATTATAGCTCATTTTCTCTGCCATAATGCCCCTGAGCTAGGAATGCTGGCAGCTTCTAAGAGAGTGAGAGATGCCATTATTTCTCATTTGCAATCAGAGGAATGTAGCTTGAATTCAAATACAAAATAAGATTGCACATAACGACCATATTTTTCATTATTTTAACCTTCTTTTTCAACCAAGTATTTTCCATCCACGACCTATTGTATGGACCACCACTAGAAAGGCTGCTGCATACTCATATGCACACCTAATTTCCTTCCTAATTTATAGGAAGAAACCCACTCCTACCTTCTTTATGAAGCAAATAATGTTAAGGATTGCAAAGGGGTTTGGTAAAGAAATTTGCTTTGCTCTCAAAAGCTCTATTTGGTCCCTACTCTGCAAAGTAGAGGCCTCTCGCATTTTCCATAGCAACACAAGTTCTGTGCAGTCTGCTCTATAAAGTTCTTCATGAGGATCAACAAAATCTAGAGGCAGGATGCCTGGGTCAAAGCTGGAGCTGCTTAGGTTTAATGCACTGAAACCATTCTTTTGGATGCTGTTGTAAAGGCATGAGTTGGAATGATGACTGGGAAGAACAGCTGAGAGAAGAAGCTAATGTGAAACCATAATGAGTTTTGGGCTGGTAAATGCAAGGAATTGCCAGTAGGCCACCTGAATATCGTTCATTCAGGGGTCACTTAGCCCTATGAGAAAAGTAGGTAGACTAAAAGAGGTTGTTAAAGAGCTTCCCCAGATCATTGGGAGCACAAAATCTAGTAAGACACTTCCAAGTCCTCGGTCCAGCTCAGCTGTGTTCAGAGCTGCAGACAGGGAGGGAGCTGAGGCTGTGGTCTCACACACAGTTTCAAAATCACAACCAGCTGACAAAACGTAATCTTTGCCCATGTAGGAGTGGGAAATGGCTCTGCAAGGCAAGGAGCTTGCCTCTACTTCCATTCCTTCCTTCCCATGCAGATCTTCTCCTCACCTCAAGGCCATCAGCAAGAAGAAAGCACATGATGTTTCCCATTTCTTATCGTAGTAATATGAGGGGTCCTTAGATTTTACCTTTCCCCTCCCTGCTTTAAGTATGTCATCTGGAGGAAGGTCAAGAGAAATGTTTCAGGAGAAGGCAATTCAATGTGATGTGCTGCTTTGCAGGGTGGCTGGTCACAAGGAATGGCTCTTCACCTACAGCAGTGAGGCTGCAAAATAAAGTCATCACTACAGGCAAAGCCCTAGTTATTTTTTCTGTCTTTCTACAGTTTTGTGTGTATGTCTGAAAGATCACAGATGATTGACAATAGCACCTCCAGACAACTAAACAATCCTCTTTTTCTTGCCTTCCACCCTCTCTCTTTAATACTCTTTATAGGATTTCCAGAAATGGCATTCCGTAATAAAAGTCTTTCAGCAGATAAATAGAAGGGAGCAAGAGAACATGTTGAAGGAAAACCACATTGCAAACTATTTATCTTGCTTTATTTCTTTTTCTATCTTTGGGAAAATGTTAGAAGATTTACTTCCAGGATGTCCTCCCCTAGTCCCTCTGGCAAAGGCTAGCAAAAATAATTGCACAGAACAGATTGGGTTGAAATCTTAGCTCCATATCTAACATTGTCTCAGTAACACCCACATCCCCAGACTACATAATGCAACTTCTGGAGAGCTACTCTTCTGCAATGGCTCTTCATCTGCCTGTGCATGGCCTCCTGCTCCATGTTCACAGAGCTCCCTTGCTTGACAGATTCTCCTTTCTCCATTCCTACCACCCTTATCAAGAGACAAATCTCTATTACCCTTCAATTCCATCCAATTATTTAGGCACAGTGAACCAAATCCAAGGGAACCTTCTGCCAGGTTTTGGCCTATTCTGCATGAGTGAGAGCATGAAGATAAGCTGAGAAGAGATGAGATGAAAGACAGTGAGATGGTGCAGGTCTATTTCAGGTCTCAGTAAGAAAGGTCTGACAAAAAAGGCTTAATAAAAGAACTCCTTTAATAAGATAGAAACAAGAGAGAAATACAGATATGTCACTTCAGATGCTGAGAACCCCATGGCTGTGCAGCACAGCCCCTGGAAGATCAGGTTAGCTGTACTGTGGATCACTAATTCCTGGATGCACAATGGTCTCCTGAGCACAGTCTTGGAAGGACTCCTCCAGAAGGAGTCTTTCTTGCCATTGTTCTGATAAGTAGTCAATACTCTTCTTCTTCTTCCACATTCTCCACCCTATGCTTTGTAACTTCTGTTTGGCCCACAAGCTTCTGTAGCAAGCAATCCCTTTTTTGCATGCTGATTATATGCCAAGAATAAAATCATTGCCTTTAACATATAGTCTATAAGATTTCTACTCAATATAAATTGAAAATCTGATTTCACAATTACCCATCACTAATGCGGTAACTAGCTCAGTCCTGAATCTTAACTAGCTACTAGAATTTTGCAGTGTGCATTTAAAACCTGGCAAAAGAGGAGGTGGTGTATGAGTAAAAGCCCTCTGTAAGTGCTCTGTTGTGTTGATTTGGCACATCCTGATTTTTGTTAGCAGGGAAGGGCCACAGAAATGAGAAGCTGCTGGAAGCTTCCACCATGTCCAACAGAGCCAGTCTCTGATGGCTCTGAAGATGGACATGTTACTGAACCAATTAGTGAGGGTTGTAATGCCTCTGTGATGACATATTTAAGAAGAAAATCAAAAGCCACAGACAGTTTTTTCCAGGGGTGGAGATGGGTCTGCCTGGCTGATGGCGAAAAGGTGACAGGCCACTCCCTGATATGGGGCCTAGAGAAGATCGACCTCTCAACACTATGGGATTCTGGAGGAATCTTTGAATTAATGGAATTTTTTGGCAGTGGTACCTATGAGCAACAGTTTTTCTTCGAGTTGGAGAAGAGGAGGAAGTGAGGACGGGTGAGAGAAAACAATACAGCAACTTCAAGGTCAGTGGAAAAAAAAAGGAGGGGGAGGAGGTGCTCCAGGCATTGGAGCTGAGATTCCTCTGCAGACTGTGCTGAGTATTATGGTGAAACAAACTGTCTCCCTGTAATGCAAGAAGTCCAAATGGGATGCAGAAATCCACTTGCAGCCTGTGGGAAAAGTGCCCACACTGAAGCGGGTGGATGCCTGAGAAAGCTGTGATCCAGTGGGAGACCTGGATAGAGAGAGAAGGCCCTGCTTCCACAGGCAGAGAGAGAAGGCCATTGCTTCCAAACTAGAGCAGCCTATCCTTAGAGGACTGCACTCCGTGGACAAGTGACCCATGGCACAATAGTTTTGGGAAGACTATGTGCCCGTGGGAGGGACCCCATTATATAGCAGAGAAAAGTCTCCTCTTCCTGAGAAACAGAGATCTTGAGTAATGAACTGGCCAAACCCCATGCCCTATCTCCCTGCACTGTCGAGAGGAAGGAGAGTGGGCCTGGGGAAAGAAAGGCGTTTTAAAACTTATTTTACTTCTTTTATCTTCTTGTTATAATAATATTATATATATATTAACTCTGTTAATAATAAATTTACCTTATACCTTTAAATTTGAACTTGTTTTGCCCTCAGAGTGTTTTTCCCCCAGCCCTTATTTCAACTCAAGAGCCCTTCATTAATTTTTTCCCCCCCTCTTCTCTGCCCAACTGTAGCAGAAGAGACTGAGTGAATGGCTTTCAAGAGTGCCTGGCATTCAGCCAATATCAGACCACAACATCTGTGCCATGTGAGAACACCCCATTTTTCTGAAGGTGTTTCATGCAGTCACTGCAATAAGTTCGGCGGTGATGAGCTTGCACCCTCATTTCATTCATTATTTGTTCTCTAGAAATTGCCTTTAGCATACAAACAAACTACTTGGATTTTGGTTTGTAAAAAACTAAGTAATTGCTTTATGTAGCTTCTTGTGAGTATGAGAGCCTTTGGGGTGTTTTGGCTTTTTTTAAAAGCATCATTATCAGATTTATTTTTATCATAATTTTTAGGAGAAAGTTATTGCTTGCCATGGAGGCTTTTACTCTCAAAAGGTTTATTATTGCACTGGGAATCATACTGACCATTATAAATTAAAAAAAACCCAAAAACAGTCACAGACCAAAAAGGAAGAAAATACAAAGCAGAAATTTTAACCCTGCTTTCTGCTGCTTGCATTATACATAATGCTTGCATAATGTTAGACTTTTACAGTTCTTCTGCAATTTCGTCACTCTTGCCTTGCACATTGTAAAAATCTGAGCCATGTATGGTTGGATCTGCACATATCTCAATGAAAGTCACTAAAAAAACTGGGTCTTGTTTCTCTGATGAGGTGCTGGTTGAAGCACTGGTTTGGAGTTACTCTAGGCTCTCAACAGACAAAATAAAAATTGCCACAAAAAGTCTCTTGCTTTTGGAATAAGAAATAAGAAGTACTGAAGAAAACTCAGGAATCAAACTTGGCAGGGCCTGAGGAAAGTAACCATACCAGGTTCTGGTTGTTTTCTGGTACACATTTGCACAGAAACAGCCAATGAATCCCCTCAGACCTAAATTGATAATTCATGGAAGCAAGCAGAAAACAGATTCAGGCAGGTTGCATGAACTATTTTCTTTCCCCACATAAATATTAGCATGAAGAGGAAACATTTTTCAGAGAGAATTCATAAATATTAAGAGTCCAAGAAACCAACAAGACCATACAGTGTAACAAGGGGTGCTTACCTACAACAGAGCATGGAAAAGTTCACATTTAGAGAAGAGTTTCATAAAAAGTTTGAAATCTAGATTTCTAGACCAGTCTGAGCCAGCGCCAAAGGACAGAGCATTAAACATAATGAGAAGGAATAAAAAATTCATGGCACCAGAAGGCAAGAGGTAGGTATTACGCAGTATAATTTAAGGAAAGAGTTTTGCTATGCATTTTGAGATACATGATACCTTTCTAGACATTGCAAACTCCAAGGGATTTTGAGTGCATATGGAAGAGCAAGAACTTCCCTTGTATTTTACAGGCATGTTTGAAAAGAAATTGCTAGAATGTATCACAGGTGCACAACATTTTCTCAAGTCTATTGCCAGCCAGGAAGGCAAAAAAATTACTATCAATACTGCCCATCTCACATTCCTTAGGGGTTCTCTTTGCCGAGTACCTGCACACGAAAGAAACATGTATAAGACATGAACAGTTTAGAGTTGGCTGCTGTCAACACTCTTATTAGAATTCAGCATTGCCAACACATCTGTCACTGCGCCGAAAGATGCAACATTGAAGAGGCTAAAATTCAAGAAGGACAGATAGAGGGTGAGATCTGATGGCATTATGCTTCATCTCCCACAAACTATGAGGTAAAATTAATGTGTCTCAATTCTTTGCAGTGAGTCAGAACAAATCTGGTTCAGCAGTGTGCAATACTGAATTAGAACTGAAAATCAAGCAGTTAAAACTATATGTAAAATAAGAAGATGATCACGCAGTCCACCAGGTTTGCCCTGGCAGCTGATACAGACCTCCAGGTACCCCATAAAAACTAGAAAAAGGATGTGTTCACAGGTGTAATAAATTTTAACAGTATCTTCTAAAACACAAGGAGTGTTGTGATTCTTCAAACAGTACCAAAATATTATAAGCAAAGAAATGCTTCAGGAGATGCCTCACCAGAAGCATTTACAGCAGAACTGGACATCACAACGATACATTTACAATTGTGATTAGATTGCAATTAAATTGTGAATTTACAATTGTGAAATTACAGCAACACCAGCAAAGAAATTCAGGACGCTTAAACCTAAACCCAAAAATGCTGGGATGGAAAAAGAATATCTTGACTTATGGTAACAAATATTCAGAAATTGACCTGTTTGCCATTTTGAAGAGGATAACAAATCATTTTGAGTCTAGTATCTGCCCTGTGGTGATCTCTGCTTTCCATCTGCTCTTCTTTCAGCCTCATTTCTCAATAAAGAGAAGACATGAATGAGCTACAGGGAGATGCTGAGGTGATGCGTGGAAAGGAGACTGAGGAAAGCTGAGGAGCAGGCAGATAGAGCGGGAGAGGAACTGCAGGCATTGCCATAAGGAGAGAAAATGAGATTCAAAAAGTCAAGTGTCACTGTGTTTCAGCAGTAGAGACCAAATTATTCTAACCTTTGTATCTCCTCTCACAAAAACAAACAAACAAAAGAGGGGAAAAAAAATAGCAATCCAGACAGATGTGGTGGGAGTAGGTGGTAAAGCACACTGCTTTGATTGAAAACTAGTTCCAAAGAGAGATGAGGGAACCATGCAGTGCCTGCCAGTCACTGATTGAGCTCTGTAACCCAGACAGTGCTTTCCGATGTAACAAGGAAGAAACCTGGGCATGACATCTTCATCACAGCTTCATAGCTTTTATTCCTTGCTGTGTTTTCTTTGCACCTTAGGCAGAGCAATTTGTTTATACTTGCTCCTGCCACATTTTTAGTCTGCTGGGATGAGCAAACCAGATGTGCTGAAGTTGGTTGCATTCACATGCAAACAGAATCGTTAAAGTATTAATTCAAAAGGCACCTTTAAACTTCACCTCCAAGCAGAAATTCCACTACATGAGGCTCTCTTTAGTTTGTCATTAGCTAGTAATGGGTACGCATTAAGCATGAAAAAGAAGTCAGTAAAATCTTTATGACTGTAATATTTAAAGCCAAGGCACTCATCACCACAAATTAGAGAAGAATGGCAAGAGTAATTTTTAGCAAGTTTTGCTCCCAGACTAGCTTTCAAAGCTAAACTTTCGAGAGAAGAGTAGAAGCAGATAAAATATCAGAAGCGACCATCTCCTGGGGAAGTGTTAAAATATACTGTGGCCCCTTGGTCTCTGGGCTTTTGAAAATTCCTGTGTAAGTTTAAATATTCAGTGGTAGCCAATTCCTGCCAAAATTATCACTGTCAATAGAGGGAGTATGCCTGGGAGTAAAAGGTACATCAACATTGAATCTGAATAATCTTCACAAACCTTTCTCCTTTCAAAGTGAACCATTAAATGGTGGCGTGGCCAAGGACACTCACACCTCTGTCACAGTGGGTTATCTGGAGGTATCTAAGCACAGTGTTCTCCTTGCAGCAGCACAGATGCTTTGGGGTGCCACCCATCAGGAAAGCTGGCAGTTTTCTCTGAACTGTGCCTGCTTGTCAAGTACTCTCAGATCTGTTCATCTGCAGGGAAAAAAAATCTGTGTTTGGTCCAGTGGTTCTTTCAGGCTATCTTTGTATCCTACAGACATAATTCATGGTTAACAATGAGGAGAACAGGACGCAAAACATGTACACAGAGAGGTCCTTTCTCTTTCAACTCCCACTCTTCAGCAGCTCAGGTACCTGGCAGGGCAAATTATGGTCATTTCAGAGCAGATCAGAACACATAGTCCAGTCCTACTCCTCCTGGGAAAATACTCTATGGAGTCCCTCAGTGTAGATCCACATCAACTCCTTTCCAGCATGACAAATATATTCCCAGATTGGCTGCAGGATGTTTTCTATCTCCATCACAGTTCTCCAGCAGCAGAATAGATGCCTCTGGTTAACCGGATCCCTCTACACATGCATTTGCAGCACCATTAAAACACTTGGCAGTAGTTGTATTCCCCTGCAATTAACTCAGGGGAGCGCACTTCCATCAAAACAACAATACTTGTGCTCCGAGGCTCATGGTAGAGCTGAAAGAGACTTCTGTGTCCTTAGGTTAGATATCAGGGAAAAAGCTCTTCACCCAGAGGGTAGTTGAGGACTAGCACAGATTCCTTAGGGAAGTGGTCACAGCACCAAATCTGAAGAAGAGTTTGGACAATGCCCTTGGACACATGATGTGTTTCTTGGGGATTTCCTGAATAGGAGGGATAAGAGTTGGACTTGCTGATCCTTCCAGCTGAACTCTGTGGCTCTGTGATTCATTGAAAAGGAGCCAAGAACTGTCATTTGGGCTTTGGACCTGGAGAGCAAAACAGCTTGACTCCTTCCTGGGTGCAAAATCCCAGTAAAGACAGCTCGAGAGAGCAGGAAGCAGCAGGCTCCTGCTGAGAGCACAGCAACTTAGCAGGCTCCATTCTGCTCTCTGGGCATGCTGGGCAGCAGGAAACAGAGTTTAGACTCCCTGGTGTCTTGAACTTGGCTGCATGATCCTGCCTTCTTCTTGTCCCATAGGCTTTCTGGAAGTACCTCCACAAGTCCTGCTCCCGCAGTCCATGACTTACCACAGAACAGATTATGTACTGCACCACATCCTGGCAAACACGTAATGCCCGTCAGTACCTCATGGGACCTGCTAAAGGCCTTCCTTCATACCTACACCTCTCAGCTGCAGGAAATATTCTCCCCTGAATTTGCAGGGCGTATCATAGCTTAATGTCCTGGTACTTCAAGTGTTGAACAGACAGTCTAAGAGAGCGTTAGACATGAATTCACCTGGGCAATTTACTGTCAGAGAAAGAAGTTTTCATGACGTATTTATGACGGAAATGTATCCCATTTCACATATTATTCAATAAGTACATTTATTGTTCCCCTGAAATTCTAATAATAGACAACATTTTGGGGGTCCACTTTAAGAATCAATTGTTTATAATATAAATATAGAAATATAGATTGTTTCTAGATATAGAAATAATATTAACTAATATTGATTAATTCTAAATATAGAAATAGAGATCATAAATATAGAAAATCACTATCTTCTGTGATAATATTAGGAGGTTTTTGTTCAAAATAACAGTATCTTGAGAGCCATCTGATAACAGGAAAGGCAATTATGATGAAAGAGGGGAGTAGAAAGGCAGATGCATTGTGATATAATGCTAAGATTCTGGCTGGTTCTTTCCCATTTGTATGGGAAGTTGTCTTTTAGTTCAAAATCTCAAGAAGCCATTTATCAGAGATTCCTGTTAAACTGGGCCAGGTGAAACGGAAGTGCAACATGTTCCTTATGTATTATAACTTACAAAAAAGGTCTATGATTGTTTAAAGAACTGTTAAGAGATTCCTATAGCACAATGTATGCAGAACTCACAGTGTAAGCTGCTGTGGGGATGAGGTTAAAAGAGACAAGAACTTCCTACTAGTGTTTTTGACTTCCTCTTAATGCAATTTGTAGAATCACAAAGATTTCAATGGCAGATAAGCACATTTGTATAAATTGCTTTTGTTTACTAAAATCTGTGAAACTTCACAAAGGTAGAAATGAAACCAAATGGCAAAAATAGAAAAATAAAATAACTCTATTCATTTTTTTTCACTGAACTGAGTTTTGCCCTCTCTAGCATGAGCATTTTATTAGGGGATATATAGGTTGACACCTGTTTTAACACTCTAGGAAAAGGGTGGTCTGTAAGGTTGTTTGGTTATACCAGATGGGACTTTATCTCAGTTGCCAGCCTGCAATTGTGGTGTGAATATTAGAAGGGGAGAAATATATTAGCCTATCTGAAATACTGCAGATTTTTAACACTTTAGGGTTATTTACATGAACATAAATAACCAATATGAACTGCTGCACTCTTGGCAGGATTCAATCTACCAAAAAAAATTTTGTATCTCTCTGTAATCAAATTTCTCTATTGCTTTTTCTTAAACACCAGGAATATAAAAAAGCAAAAATGGATCTTTATTACTTCAAAACACTTGCAAATTAAGGCATGTTCAATGTAAGAAATATGTGGGCAGAAATGGCATGGTTTTTAGGATTACAGGAGACACACAGGGATGGCTCCTTGACAAAGACTCATGGTTGCCATGGATACGTAAAAATAAACATAACAATAAGAAATAAAGCACTTGAGAAGCGATGAAGAATTAAGCAGCACACAAAAAAGGACATAGCATAACACCTAAACCCCAAGAGTTTTGGTTTTTATCTTTACAGCAAATGTGTTCTTTCACATAAGTAATATAAATTTTTATATTTATATGTAAACCTCAAACAAAGCTTCAAACAAGTAGACTCTCTTCACACTTCAGAGCAGCTTTTCCATGGGGTGATAGATCTGTGACAATAAGTTTATTGCAGTTTTTCAAACAAATTTTGAGTTCTCTATCACCAGGAGAAAACACCAGGATAAACAAAACTGAGTATTCTAACAAACAGTCTGAAAGATTGGGATCTTAACAAAACATCTAAAGGGATTCAGTGCCTTTATAAACAGTAAGAAGTCTCTTTTCTCATCCTCTTTCCTGAAGAACCAGAAGTAGCTCCTGCTAAAGTCAGCATGTTAGGCTTCTTTCATTTATCTTGTGGAATTTGGTCGTTCCTGTGCTCTCAATACATCAACAAGAAGGATTATTCATTAAAATTACAAATTACTTTCCAAAAAACCTATCAAATATTTTACTTTTTCCTGGTTATTAAACAGCAATGAGTTCTTTCAACTTGTTTCCTATTTGAAAAGCATTCCCTCTAAGAAGTCTCATTCCTGGAAGTTGACTACCAGCATAACTGTCAGGCTTTAAAAAAGGAAAACTCTAGTAGCTCTTCAGTCTCCAGTCAGCTTATGAACAGTTAGGCCATTCTGAGAGACTCAGTCAGCTTTCACTGGCTGCTCCTACAGGGAGTTTAGTTTCTTGTGGCCTTATATGATCTTTAGCGCCTAGCTCATCTGAACATCTTAAAATCCAAATAACACTGAATAACTTGAGCTTCTGATTCCGAGCTTTTGTGGTTCTTTGTTGACTTCAAGATGATTCAAAACCCAAATAAAGCTAGTACAACACTGACTAACAAAGGTGAACTAAGTCACATACTTTCATCAGATTGATTGACATGAAAAGGTTTTAGCCCAGATTTTTTCAATTATCAAGCAGAGGTTAAAGAAGCAGCTCCAGATGAAGACTCTTCCTCCAAGGGGGCACTGTGCATAGTGCTGAACTAGATGCAAGCCTTGCTCTCTCCTCCCACACCATGCAGGTATTTTTGGCATGTGATGCTGGTGATCAGTTTTGTTGTTTCTGCCCACAGCCACATATCAGGAGCAATGTGCTGGTGCTAATGGGATGTCCATGCTCTGCAGTGTCCCACAGTAATGTTCCAGAACCAAACTGTCAAATGGATGGACAGCAACATAGCACTCCCTATTTCCAGGGAGGAGATGGATTCACCATCCCTGGAAATGTGAAGGAATTGTTAGACATGGCACTTGTTCACATGAAGATGTACAGTCAAAGACTGCACCTGAGGATCTTGGGGGTCTTTTTCAGCCTGAATGATTCTGAGATTCTGTGATATTTAGGCCTCCTTCTCTCAGCATGATAAAGAGAGCCTATGATTCTTCAGCAGAGGCTTCAGGGGTGGGAGGACACAAGCCTTGATCTTGCCAAGTGCCCCTGTCCCAGGGTGAGTGCCACCACATTTGAGTTGCCAAGGATCTCCACTGTCACCCAGGGTGCTGCTGAAATGCTTAATAAGATGGAAGTCCTGTGCCTCCAAACAATTGCACAAAACTAACCCCTGAATAAACTTCAACATAAATTGTGACTTTCAGGTAAGCCTCTAGAGTAGAAATTAAGATCTGCAGTGTGAATGTCATCAGACAGACACTACATTCGAGTCAACCCAGCAGACAAGATCTCTAAACAATTTAATGTCATTTAATCTATTTTAGTTCAGTGTAGCAAATCCATAATCATCTGTGAAGAGCTCGTCTTAAAAAGGAAAGACTTTAACTGTGACAGCTGGCAAAGGAAGGGCTTGTAACAGCAGTACTTAATTATTCCAAAAAGAAAAGGTTGACAATTTTTTATGTGGTTCAGCATTATATTCAAGTTTTAGTTCAGTGGAAAGGCAACATTAATGCAAACAAAATGTCAAGAGTCTAAAAGAGGAAAGAGCTCCAGATTTTGTTTTGGTAAATGAGATGGTGTCAAGGAAAATGTAGAGATAAAGGATGGCCCTCATAAAAGTTCTCTTTGTCAAAATGGGGGCTACATGAAGGAAACCCTCCTCATATGAAACAAAAAACATAAGACAATTTCAAGGCCAGTTTGAAATGAGACTACATAAACTTTGTGATATACCTACAACTGGTAATTTTGCAGAAATTATAAAATTTGGCAGAAATTATAAAATTTGGTATCATCAAAGAAGAGTCAAAACATAAGTAATCAGTGTGAGGGTTCCACAGTCCCACAGAATGAAATTAATTTGGTGTATTTCTATTTCAGTGAACCACTAGGCAGAAGCCATTTTAGTCATAAAATAGAAGAGTTTGCAGTTTCAATGTTAATCCCAAAATTATGGTTTCATATGGTGCTATGTCTGCAACAGTAATTGTCTAAGATGCCTCCCTTTCATAATAAATGACTGTTCTTCCCTTTCACAAAAGAGGAGCAATGGGATTTTATTAATTTATTAGCTTTTTCTTTGTATTCAAAAGAAGGAGAACATTTGTGTAAGGGGAAAGCTGGATTTGCAGAGAAAGCTATTTTTATGTCTCCCAGCAGAAGATTTTTACAGTCAGTCTAGCTCTCACGAAATGTCCTCACTTTCCCTCCTGACCCATCCTCTCCGCCATTTGCGTGTCTAACTTCACTTACTGTGAGAAACATCCGTGGAAGCCAGCTGTCAAAGAGTGTGCTGGCTGAGAAGGAGGATGTTTACTCTGACAGAGCTAGGATTTGAGCTGAAGGTCCTTCAAAAACATGTCTCATTTCTTCCACCATTTCCAACACTGATGCAAGAGTTGTCAGGTGAGTTGTTCTCCTGTGTTACACAAAAAGTCCACTTAGGAGACCACAGAGGACTCCTGCTCCATCCTCTGTGCATTTCATCACAGAGACCTGATAATCAGGCCTGTGACCCAGAGCTGGAAGTGGCTGAATTGAGTGCCAGCACAGAGAGCAGGATTATGTATTCTGAGATTGCTTTTTCAAAACAGTCAGGTAGCAATGGCATTGCAAAAAGAGAGGCATCTAATGAAATAGGAACCCTAGCACAGCTAGTAAGACCACATACCACCACAAATCCTGTTGTGAAAAGGATTTATCTATCTTGCAAGAGGGAAGAAAAAACAGCTCATACTCAGACTTTTCTCATTTCTGTTTGTCTTTTGAAAAAACAAGAAGATAATGTCCTGGAGAGTTATTGACAATTCAGACCATTAATTGCACAGATTAATGCACATCTTTTGTTTTCTATAGATCAGGACTAAGATATATGTTTAAAAAATTAGGGGGAGGCACAAAACCAAAACATACTGTATTTACTGTATATGGTTATTGAGAGAAAAACCCCATTGTTTGGAACATTAAAAAAAGGGAATAAGAAAAAAATATCTCCAGTGCTTTAATAGCACATAAGTAAACTAAACAGAAGAAAGTATAACCAAACACATAAGCATTGCTGCAATGAGGCAGGAAGTGTCTTCTAGAAAGAAAACATTTGCTTACAGCATCTCTGAAAGATCTCAGGGCTAATTCATTAGAATTTATATGCAAATGCATATAGGATGCTAATACATAGCAGTAGATAGAGTCAGAACATTAGCAAAGAAACAACTCTGATTGGCAGCTGTGCTCCTTTTTTTGCATGGGTCTCTTTTTGAAATTTACCTTTAAAATTCTATGACTTTAATAGAAAAGGATTATCTTCTCATCCTTTTCAAAAACTCAATTGTGCCTTCTCAACCCAAGAATCAGCCTTGGCACAGCCTATCTCCAGCTACAGACAGTGAAACAGTGTTTTTCATTACTACAAAAAGAGGGTCTTCCTTCTAAATGCTACCTGAAACCAAACAAACAAGTGGAAGACAAGAAAATACCTTTTGTAGCAGACTCACTACACAAACCCCAGATACAACCCTTGAGACTCCTACACTGTGCTTACACATGTGCATAAATATGCAGTGCTGACTCCACAGTGTGAGTGCTATTGCACTCACAGAGTGTCCCATACACAGAGAAGTCGAAAAAAACTCTCACATGAAGAGAGCAGGAGTGGAAGAGGCATTTATTTACTTTGAACGCAGTACAAGTATCTCCAGCACCCTCAAAACAGAGCCTAAGGGAGCCAAACTACACAGCCTGTGTGCTAAGAAGCATGAAAAAGAGTAGAAGCTTGGTCTTGGACAGTTCAAAGAAGTCCCACAAGTTGCAGTGGTCTCCTACATTATGTAAATTGTTTGAGTAGCCAATGGCACTGCATTTCTCCTGCTTTCTCTCTGCAGAAGTTCAGCCTGAACTGAGAATTCTATGGGAATGAGAGAAGAGTGTCTGTGCAGCACCAGATGTGAGTCTTGTTTCTGAAGAGCTTGAACTTCTGAGGTTGTGTGAGCAGGTAAAACACCTCCTGCTGCTGGGCAGCTTTGCAGGCTCCTCCTCAACACCTGACACCATTCAGACATGCATGTTTGGGTGGATGGGGTCGTGGGTGGCCTGTTACAACATTTCCCTGAGTGCGAGGCTCAGGTAAGCCCACAGAACTGCAGCAGAGGCAGTTTCATTAGATCTTATATCCCTGTAGAAATGTTTTTCTCCATCATTCTGATGATATACAGCTTTAATTGGCCTGCATCTTATGTTAGATATTCTGAGATATGGCATAGTTGCTGGGGAGTGAACAAAAAATTCACATATAATATAAGAAAGAAAACTGTCAGCTTTAGGCTGATGGCAAGAATTTTAGGCTACATGAGGGAGCAGCCCCTGGGGCAATGTCTGCTGCTTTACCATCTATTTTCATTGTACCTGGTCCAGTAAGACACTGGATCTGTTACTGAGACAATAATGCAATATTAATTTTTGAAACTGCACGTCTGTCTTTCAATCAAAGAAGGAAATCCATGAGAATGGGTTTATGTTAGTGGCTGTGAAAGTTCATTTCACTCAGCCCTGGAAAAAAGTAGCTACCAGATACTTACTGCCAGGCAGGTGGGAAAACACAAATTGGTGGAGATAGCAGGAGCTGTGTCCAGCATTTATATAGATTTACAACATGAAAAATCTCCTTGGTCTTAAGTTATGGCACACAAAGCTTGGCTGATGAGACTGGTAGGAGATGCACAGCTCAATTATTAGCTGCATACAGCTCCAAAAGACCTTCACGCACCTCATGGTACTAATTTCTAAGTCATTAACCATGACCTTACAACTAAGTCATGAAATTGAATCAGAAGGCTTAATCTGATTTGAGAAGTCATCCTGTTAATCTATGACAATATGCTGTGCTTCTATTAAGGGATTAACGTCAGGATTTTCTGTTACAGTAATTGCAGAAATTCATAGTTGTTTGAGAAAAAAGCTACAGTGTGACTGAAATAGTTGACATTTCATGAGTTTTTTAGATGAGCTAGTAATTGTCATATGTTTCTGCCAGAATACTTAACGTATGGCTAAGTGCCATGAAACACATTTCTCACTAGCACTCACACATTTTTGTTTTGACGGTGGAAGCAATGAAAGGAGATTCGTATGCCCTAAATGAATGACCTAGAAGTTTGAAGTATAACAGTGAATTAATCAGGACTTTCTTCTTACGTAAAGGGAAAAGATAGGACCATCATATACATTTAACCCATCAAATAGTTGCTGCTTCTTAACATCTTAACAGAAGAGAAGCCAGATCAGATACAAATGTTGAACAATGATTCTTTAAATAAAATAAGAAAGCTTCTCATTTCCTGCTGAAATAAGACCAGTGTCTAACTCCCATCATATCATAAGTATCAAACAACTACTGCGCATCCTCCAAATTTCCCAGGGCCACTGCAAACACTTGCTTAGTCGGTCATTCCTCCTAAGGAATTGTCAGTCCAACTTCACTTTACAAATCTGGCTGAAGCATTTCTATGTTGATGGTCAGCCATCTCTGCCCAGCGATTTTCTTCAATGTATTACAAAACAAACAGACCTGTGTCCTGAAGAAATTTAACCCACATAGTAGAATCCCCATTGATTTTCTGGCTTCAGAAAGAGAACCTTATCCAGTGACTTCTATGGAGTTCAGTTCTAGCTGGCTATGAGTAAGGGCAGAATGAGACTTTTTCCTTTTCCTTCAACTTCAAGACCCCTTTCAAACATGGACAGAGATTATGAAGTCCAATTATTATTGTTGTTATTGTTGTTATTGTTGTTGTTGTTGTTGTTGTTATTATTATTATTATTATTATTGTTGTTGTTGTTGTTGTTGTTGTTATTGTTATTATTATTATTATTATCTTAAACTTTAGTCTCAGTCGGAAGATCACAACACGGGTATTCCCTCAGTCACTACTTAGAAACAATGCAATATTTAACAGGGATTAACAATAAGAAATGACAGGACTCAAACTGCTCATGACCACCCACTTATAATTTGGCTATGTATTTAAGAAGGACATTAGAAATGCCAGATCCTTAAATCACAGGCAGGTAGGGAAAAAAGAAATCAACTCTCTTAATTCTTTCTTAGAAGAAAATTTTGGTGAAAAGAAGGAAATTGAAAGAAGTCAAAGGCCATAGCACAATCACAATGCTGATTTCACATATGAACTGCTTGTGTTTACTGTTATAAAAAAACAAAAAAATCAAACAAGACCAATTGTACATCGAAGAAAATTGAAAGCTTGTTCTTAAAAGGGCTGACCTTATCAAAGCACTGTACTCCATCCTTTTCTTTTCAAGAAAATTTCATCAGAAAATTTTGTTTAAGTTTTTATTCTGATGAAATGGCCTTTTGTGGAAGAAAATAATTCAGGTAGGACATTTGCAAATGACTGCATAAACAGCCCATTCATGGAAGACTGCTGCATCATTGTCTGCTTGAAAGATCAATTCATTTTTTAGGTAATCAGTGTACCAGCAGATAATGCTCCTTCTGGAGTCATATCTTTTCAGACTGAGGTTGCTTTACTAAGAGAAACAATGGAGCTATACTGGATTTACATAAAATGAAAAATTAAAAATTTACAGCTGTAGCAACTACAATGAGGGCGCTATATTTTAAAGACATATTCCAGATATACATGAAGACATACATTGCTGTATTTGAAAGATCAAACTTAGAGCACTTATTCTGCTTATATCAGTAACCTTAGCCAGTGATTCCCTTACCTGCCTATCCACCATGGAATTGCATTTCACATTTATGATACTGAACAGGGACTCACTGTTTAATTGATTTTCTGAAAACAAAGGCTTTTGCTGTGCTCGGTTGATGATTGCCCATTTACAATTTATGCCATATGCCAACCACTTTCCCTTTGCAAAAGCAGAAAAACTCCCTGAAAAACTCCTGCACCCAGCTTGGGGAAGCAAGAATAAAGGGACAAAGCATTCCCATAGGCCAGGAACACAGACCACAGGGCAGAAGTGTGACAAGGTTCCTAGTCAATGGGAGAGACTCATACATGTGAAAACAAAAATACTTCATACTTCTGCCCTGATTGTTTACCACCCTCTCAACTGGATGCCATGCAGGAAAGACACCTCAAGGAATTTTGCATTTAAGTCCTTCAATACTGAATTAGGTAATGTTAAATATGTTTTCTTTAATTCTTTCCTTTCCACTACCTCTTTTCTCGTGGATGGGCCAGGAAAATGGCTGGAAGACAAAATAGCCCATGGTATGCAATACATTTCTCAAAATGGTGAGCAAACCTCTCCAGAGTCTCATAGAGTGTGGAAGGAGCTTTTAGAGGCTGTCCTGGACCAGTTGTTTTAATTCTGTAAATCCCAAGAAGACTCTGATGGTCTAGGGTTATTTTTCCCCCACTGTGCTATCTCAGGAAGAATACAGAGATGTGCTTCAGGAGAAGAGGACTCTCCAGCCTTACCCAGCCATGAATCCCCACCAGAACACTACAGTTTATGAGACACACTGGCTCCTTGCCTACAAATAGATGCTTTTTCATCTTTCAGAATTAGGGAAGGGAGACAGATTTCTTTGATTGATTCTTTGAAAAGAGCATTATAAACTTTGGATTTTCATTCTTCCAGTCACATGAACATGCCTCTGCCTATAGAAATGGAGCAACCATTCTTCTTTCAGTAAAGCAACATGTTTCAGGAACACAATGAAGACATTTTTAGTAGCTAGGCAACTGGCCACAGTGATGTCTTTTAAAATAATGAATTCTTTTCCCTGTAACTGAAGCTTGAAGAATTAACATGAAGAAATTCAGTCCTGTTTGTCCCATCAGCTGTGACACTGCTCACTTTCCCCCTCAACAGGATTTGAAAAACTTACCTTGTAAAACTCAGTTACCTTACCCCTGAACCAAAGAAATACGTATTTCTCTAGATACAGATTAATTATTGTCAGTTATTCAGGCTGTTCTCATGATAGGATTTATTTGGCGAAAGGATAGGTCTGTAATTCCTTTGAAGCAAACCAGTTTTCAGGCGCAGAAGGCAGGACTGCAGTGGCTTATTGCTGCGCTGGGTTCTGGCTGAGAGGAAGTTATGAAGTTAACATTCTTCTTAACAGTTAATGTAATGCTGTGCTTTGCACTTGTGATTAAAATAATGTTAATGACACACTGCTGTTTTACTTATTTCTGAGCAGTTCTTGGACAGCACGAATCCTTCTCTGCTTCTCACTTGCCCTGCAGAGAGCAGGAGGCTGGGTGGGTGAGGAGTTGGGGAGGGACACAGCTGGGAATGCAGAGGATACCCAATACTACCTGACCTGCTGCTTAGCAGTAAAAGCTGGGGTAAGGAGGAGGAGGGAGGCATGTTTGTGGTGATAACATCTGTCTTCCCGAGGTGCCACCACATGTACTGAGGCTCCACTTTCCTGGAAGAGGCTGGAAGTTTTTAGTAAATTAACTTACTTTGTAGTTTCAATGTGGGGAAAGGACAAGACTTTCATTGTGTATATAAACTGTCCATCTTTGCTGGTTTTGTGATTATGTCCCTCTGATTTTCATGTGTATAACTCCTTTGTGGATACAAATAAGTTTATAAGGAGTGTATGATGAATATATAATTTAATGACAATTCAGCTTCACAGAGACAAGAGGCAGAAAATATTTGATGTAGGTGTCCAGACTTTGGCAGTAGAGGGTCTGCAGCACTGGCTTCTGTGAGAAGAGGGTTAACTTGTGCTGGAACCAGATGACTCCAGGCAGTTCCAGCTGGTTTCAACAGACCCAACGCAGGACATAACTGAGCCCCTCAGCCAAACTCATGTCACCTCTGAGCATAGGTATTTAAGAAAGGTCACAATGCTGTGGATAGTGAGATTAAAAAAAAAATAGGAGAAATGACCCTGTAAACATCAAGGTCAGCAAAGGAGGAGGGGGAAGAAGTTCTCCAAGCTCCAGAGCAGTGATTCTCCCAGTGGCTCACGGAGAGGATCGCACAGGAGCACAAAGCCACAATGCAGAAAAGCTTATGCCAGAGGAGCTAGATATTTTCTGTCAGGAACTGTGACCTGTGGAGAGGTCCTCTTCCCAAAAGTTGTGCATACCCTAGCTGGGCTATATCAGGCTTGAAAAAGTCTCTTTCTCCACCAGCTATAGCAGGAATCAAAACAATGACAGTACCTTCAATGAAATAGTGTACTTACAGGACACATGGGATTGCTTGTGTCCTTTACATTTGAACCCTGTCTCATTCTGGAATAACTATGCCTTGCAGACAAGAGAACATTATGAACTCTGTTATGGCTCTACTCTTTCTGCCCTCCTGGTGCTTGACTTCTGCTCTCTGTGACCACTGAGTCATCTGTCCAAGTTGCTTTTCTTAGGGGTAACTTCTGCAACTGCAGTTGAAAAATACAGGAATGAATCCTGCAATTAGAAAGCATGAGCATCACTGAAGCTGTGTCTCTATGAATGGGCACAAGAATTAAGGCATGTGGTCCTTTCACAGTGCTGCATTGCAATGTAACTCAATGTACCATTCACCAGGATAGTAAGGTGACCTCTTTTATGGCAGAGTGCACCTGTGAGTCTACACTCCTCTGAAACACTTCATTGCTATTTGAGGGGAATTCAGCCTTGTCCTGTCAAGAGGGCAGGTGAAGTGAGGTGATGAATGTTCCTCCTATCATTTCTGTGAGCATGTGCCCATGCTCAGCAGAGCTAAACCAGTAGCCTTCTCAGTTACAACAGGGAAATAAACACAAATGTTTCATACTATTTTCCTGGGCCAAGAATCCCTTCAAATCATCACTGCACTGAAGACCTTTTGGAAATAAATATCAGAAAGGGATTTTTTGAAACACAAGTTCAAGGTGACCTGAAATATTGTAATATGGAGCTAATTGTTCCCATCCTGTTCTTCAGCTGTATTACAGATGACCCTGAACTTTTGAGTTCTGAATCTGGCCCTAGACTGAAGAGTGAGGATTTCACAAGGAAATCCTTTTGTGGCAATAATTTCCTGAAGCTTTTCTGTGATGTATTTCCCACCGTAGGTTTCCTGACTGAAAGAAAATCGGAGGTAAACATTGAAAACTGGGTTCTAATGCCTCATCCTTACTTTGTTCTTTTCAGATAGAGTGGTTTTTTTTGGGGTGGTGTGGGGTTTTTTTGTTTTGTTTTTGTTTTGCACAGGGTTTTTGGTGACTTTTTTAATAGCTACATACCATTCCACAGAAGAAGAAATGAAAAATCACTATTTCCTGCGTTCTTTGTTGTAGTCTACCAGCTCCTGGAGAAAAAGATCTTGTTTCTTGGTCTTTCCAAAAGCTATGAACTCTCCTGCTGACCTTTTTTTGGCAGTTCCAGACTCCTGGATTGGTTACCTTTCTCTGTGGATGAAATCCAAGAAGCTGTTTTCTGGCCAATTCATCCCTTCACAGTCCTGTAAAAGCAGAATGACACAGGTGTTTTTTGCCACATACCCATTATTTAGAGACTTTCAGATGCTAATGCCTCTGATTATGCAAAGAGATCTCTCCTTATATGCCTCTGAAACAAATTTTACTTGTACAGCGTTGAAGTGAAGATACAGAGAATTTGCTGGAAGGAAACAATGTCCTTTCAGAAGAATTCTTTGTGAATGTCAGTGCAGGAGAGAAAGATTATGTATTGAATGAAGGTGGTAAATTAATTTTTCTTTCAAGGAAGAATAAAGGGCATACAAAATTAAAAGCAGTATTGCTTAAATGGCAAATTACAGCACATATAGATCACAATATCTGAAAA
This sequence comes from Petroica traversi, assembly GCA_025920805.1. Classification (NCBI taxonomy): domain Eukaryota; kingdom Metazoa; phylum Chordata; class Aves; order Passeriformes; family Petroicidae; genus Petroica; species Petroica traversi. Next base: position 4,140,488 of record JAHLSL010013621.1, on the reverse strand, counting down.
TTCACACTTCATCTGCTTAGAAACCACTATTAGGGGAAAAAATGCTAAATTACTCTATATAAAATGAAGAAAAAGATACCTAGTGCAGAGAAGAATAATTCATTTCTTTACATGATTGTTAACAGTTAATGCTTCCCCTTCTTGAATCTACAGAGATTCCAACAGCTTTGATTTCCTTCTTTCAGCAGGGAAGGCTTGAGATTGCTTGTGCATTAATGTTTGATAGTGATTGCATTGCAGCTGAATACAGAGGAGAGTACAAGCAGAATGAGTGAGTTGTCCTGTCCTGCCACAGGATTCCTAAATGTTCTTTTGCAAGTCATGTCAGACAAGATGAAAGAACAGGGCAGATCTAAGAGATACAGAGAAAAATCTGAGCATGTGCAAGCTGAGGCCTCTTCTGTAGACAAAGGTGAGACCCCAGCACATCTCAGCTGAGATTCACTGCACCATCATACACCAGAGTCTTCTCAGGTTCCCAGTGCCATCAACTCTGCCTTTCCCTCAGGATCTCACCATTCTTCTGTCCAGAAGCACTCCCTTTTCATGTAAGATGAGAAATTCATGGCCTAGCCTGACTGGATATCCCAGTCTTCCTGCTGTGTCTCTTGGGAAGTATCTTAAGGAAGGTGATCAAGAGGCCAACACAAGCAACAGTAATGAGCTTCCCATGATCGTGAATAAAGCTTCAGCCAAAGTATATAAAGTCTTACAGACCCCCTTTTTTTGTTACAGGTATATTAATGGTCTTCTGTGTAAGTGCTGTCTGTGCATTCTGCCACACATACATTTATAAACCTGCAGTTGCAGCACCTTAGCAACATGTCAGGGAGTGGCAGAGGGAGCTCTACCATTGTGGGGGCCAGTGTGAATTCACACTTCTACGTGGCTCACCTCTCACTCGGCATCTTGCTGCCAACAAACACCTTCTATGAGTGGTAAGAATGCAAAGAGCAGGGTGCAACATCACTGAAGGTTGTAAACCTTCTCAACCCATTCTGTCTCAGGCTCAACGGAGAAATAGGAAATCAGCAGGCAATCGGTGCTAGTCCTAAAAATAAGATGTCTGCCCCGCCCGTGCTGCATGTACATTACTGAAAGTCCAGAACTGGGTAGAAACAGAGGCCCTGAAGTACAGAATTCTCTAAGGATCACTAACCAAAGCATGGACTGGGGAAGGAGAGGAAAGCATCCCAAAATCAGAGGGGTTGTTAATCACCCCTCTGATTTTGGGATGCTTTCCTCTCCTAAGATACCTAGGTTCTTTCACAGACTGAAATCAAGTTAAAGAAAAAGAAACTTAATGATCATTTTGCTGAGTGGAAAATATTCAGTAGTGATGTCCCTCACTTTTATTTAGTATCCTCATCCGAAAACTTATGAAGGAGCTGAATAGTGAAACCTTCAATCCTGCTGCTGAAAGGATTCAGTCCTCCTGCTGAAAGACTATCAGCCAAATGCCACAGTTAATGATGAGGCAGTCCAGAATGACCTTTCAAAACTGATTTAGTGGGCAAAAGAATGGCTGGTGACCTCCAGCATAAACACAAAACAATGTGTCTGTAGATAAATAATTCTAAGCCTTGTTATTATGGCACTGAGAGCAGAACTGGCAATTCAGCTCAGGACAGAGTCACTAGAGACAGGTTTTTGCAAATACTGCTTTATCATGCAATAGCACTGAATGAATAAAAACCAAGAAGAATGCTAAACACCACCAGGGAAGGATGGAGAAGAAGATGGAGGGAATCATTCTTTTGCACCTAAAACCATGGTACCTCTATTTCATAACCATTATGAGCAATTCTGTTCTTTACCCCTCTAAATGGGTGGCAGCAAGGATTGGGCAGGTAAAGGCAATCAGGTGGTGGACTTCCAGGGAAAGACTGTTCTGCGGTACAAGAGCAAAGGGAGACTCCATAAAATTAGTATGAAATTTGTTTAAAGAAATAAAATAGTCCAGTGGGGAATACATTTGTGAAATCTGCTGTTGCAGGAGGAGAGACAAGCAGACCATGTTAAAATCATGGACAATAAGCCTGCAATTATGTAGATGAAGTTTTACTTCTCTGTTCCAATGAAAAGCTGAGTGGGAGAGCTGCAGAAAACAGCCAGCTATCCATTATTTCCCTCAAGATTTCCAAGATTCCAAGAGTTCCCTCTGCCAACTCTCACAGCTGCCCTCTTTGACACTCTCCAAGAGAGAGTAAGGAATTGACATGAGAATGAAGAGTGTCTCCAGGAGAGATAATGGATTTTCTAGGTATAAAGAGTAAAGGATGATTCCTATCTGTGCCAGTTCTCTTGAAAGCCTAGGCACATGCAAGTGGCCTGAGCCATCATATGGCCAGGCAGAGAAGACTGATCTAGTTGAGAGGTAGAAATTAGCCACAAAAAAACAATGACTGGATGAACCTCACTGGTAGTGGCTATATAAAAGAAGAATTAAGTATAGAAAAAAAATCACTACTGGAAAATCACAGGCAAATGAAAGCTTGGAGAACAGTCTACTTTAAAAACCAAAGAAACAGCCAGACCAATGGCAGAAGAAGCCTTCTTAATATTTAAATTTTTTTTGCATAATTTCTCTCAGAAATTGAGACTTTCTGTCTTAAGAAGCATTTTGGCCCAGGAAAATCAGCTTAGATATTTATCATCAAGATCTGAATAAGGAAAGGGAGGGCACTAAGTTTGCCAGAACAGTACCAATCCAAAGAGAACAAGTAGTGTTTTCCTTGTGCTCCAAGAAGCTGCCCTTGCTCAACTTCAACAGCACAGAAATAGAGATACTGAAGACACTACTACCATTTTGCTAAGGTCTGCCAGGACTTCCAGGACGGGGGAAGAGAAGGCAGAACTTGCAGCTGCTGCCTGCAGAAAACCTTCCCCAGTCAGGAGAATACACTGAGCCCAGCTGGTGTGAATGGGCCTCTGCAGGCTTTGAAGCACTCAGTGTGTAGGAGTAGGTGACAATCAGTAACAGCTTGGACATGATCTTCTTTCTAAGCTCAGACCCTGCACTCGGATATACAACAGATCCATGCATGCCCATATGCTGGGAAAAGAAGTGGGATGATCATTTAAAGAGATTTGGATTTCAAAGCATAGCACTGTTCTCACAGGCTCTGCTTATAGCTTCAAAGAAGTGTCAACATTGGCTGCAAGCAGAGTGGTGGGTACAGAATGGCCCTTCATTCCAGAAGTTCTTTAGACCCATTCTGGTATACACCTTTGAGGTAGAAAATTGCCAAGGGATTATTGCTGAACTGCCAGCTTTGTTTATCTGTCTAATTAGACCCAAATTCCATTATTTGGTGTCTACTGTTTCCTATCTGTCTGTGTATAGTTGTGTTCCTAGAAGTTGTTAGGAGCTTCTTTTTCTATCTGGTTACTTCAAACAGCTGTACATGAATTCCCTCCTCTGTTTAGCTTAGTGAGCCCAGATTCATCCAATTTGTTATTCTACACATTATCTGGGTGCCCCATTCCATGAGGGACCACAGTGAATGGGAAATCCAGTGCTAACTGGGTGAAACAACTCAGGAAAATTATAGGTATTGTTGGTTGCTCACCCAAACACAAGAGTCTGGCAATTCTCTACAGAGACTAATTTCTATCTAAGCAGCTGCTAAGATACATGCTGGCTAATTGTTGCATAATGTGGGTGATATGTAGATTATAGCTGGAAACAGTCCTTATACTGCCTTGAAAGAAAAGACCAGCACAGAGTAATCTCACATCCAGTTCAATCCAAGGTGTGGATCCAAACCACTGACTGCAAAATACTTTACTTGACTAGGAGTCATGCAGCCATGAAGCATACCCAAAGTACTTATGTTTCATCTATAAGACGTGTGGAATTTCAAGCAGACAAGCTGACTGCTTGAATGCCAGAATAGTAAAGATGGTTTCAGGCCATTTCAGTCTGATCTAAATATGTGCCTTTTATGAGAGTTCTTTTAAGTCCAGAAATCAGACTTTGCCTTTCTTCTCCTTCGTCTTTGAATACAGCCATCCTTTCAAAAGGCATAATGAGGAATGTATCTTGTTGATACTTTGCAGTTCTGGAAGAGAGAAAAAAATGCTGTCATCATCACCATCATCATTACAATTTTCATTTAATTTTTTTAAATTTTTGTTAGAATGAACTTTTCTCTTTACAGAAAACGGAAACAGAACAGGAAAATGGGCAAATGTTACCACCTGAAGCTGTCACAGCATCTCTCGGGAGAGCTTTTAGTCTGCCAGGCTTGTCACAATCCATCACACTGATTGCTGTGTCACCTTGCATCTTGAATGAGCTGTTCTTGGCAAGAAAAAGCTAAACTTTCTTCCCAGGCTTTGCCAGATCTTTTCCCTGCAAGAGTGGCAGAGAGATTATGCCATTTATCTGGGCCTTCAGCAAATGAGGAATGTCTTTACCTTTCTTTCACACTGGAGACTCAGAAAGCAGTGAGTTTTTTAGTTAAGCAGCAAAGCTGTGCAGCTGAGACCTTGTTTTCTCTGCCACATCATACATTAATTTCTGATGACCAAGTTGTAAAGTGGCACATCTTCTTTCTTTCCACTCTGCTCCTTCTCCTTATTCTGGGAGGAAAATATCTGGCACATGGGGCTGAAGAAGCAGAGAGGAAGTGGGATGGAAGTGATGGACTAGGTACATTTGCCCAGCATGAGACAGAGCTGGGAGCTAACAAGTGGCCAGGACAGACAATGTGTAAGAAATTCCATGGTTATGAAGAGGAAAGGAAAGACAGTGAGGAAGTCAGGAGCAGTGCTATGTTTTTTGGTTAACTATTTGCTTTCACAACTAGCTTATATTCCCTTGCTGGTGTGCTAAGAAACAAGAAGCATCCCTTCTCCCCTACAGCTACATTTAAAGAAAGGAGGAAAACTATCCTTCTTTTGTACATATGGAGAAATTAATGTACTATAGGAAAGGCACCACTGCCATTGTCCTATAATAAATAAAATACATCAGTATTTGGAGCAATCACACTGTACATGCACAGAACATACAGATGCACTAGATTGTCCTTGTAACTGTTTTAATATTTATTAAGACCACAGGGAACCGAGCTTTGGAGTTAAACAGCATGGAGCAAATCAATAAAAATTTCAATGTGAATTGCACATCTAAAGGCTAAAAGGCTAACGCCTTTTGCCAAGACACAGAGCAGAGGCAGAGGATGGAAAATTACTTTAATTAGTTTTAAAACCAGAGGAAGATTATGAGGATTTCAGGATGATTCATAAATGCAATGCTTCTTTTAATCTAGTCATTACAGGATTGAAAAATGAACTCCATAGGAATTTTCCTTTATGCTCTGAAATTGGTGATTTTTTTATAGGTATTTCAACTATCAAAACAATCTCTGATTTAGTGACCTGGAAATATCTTCTGCCTTGTCAAGAAACAATGTCTGACACTGACTGCTGTTGTTGACAGAATTATTAACCAACAGCAGAAGAGCTGATGAGAGAAAGGAATCCTGGCTGTTTAGAGTATAAGGGCCCCAGGTAAACACATAGTTCCTTTCCAGATTATCCAGTGCATCTGAATCAGACACAGCTCCTACACTTGTACTTTCTCACCAGAAACTCCCTTCTCTTTACTCTTCTCCCTTCTCAGTTAGCCCATTTCTTCTGGATATCAGACAGGAATATGACAGTGAAGATATTCTAAGTCTCAATCAAAACAGCTGATCAAGTTCACCTGAAACTTTTGAAAGCATTTAGCCAAATCTACACACATGGCATGGAAAACTATCATCTGGATGCTGAGGGTATGGAAAAATGCTAATTGTGTCAGGTGGGATATAATGGAAAATATCTGTCATATAGCACACCATCTGCTTTCCCAAAAGTGACAGAACCAGTTACTGTCATTTTCTTTCTGTCCAAGCTCACTTGCTCTTTTTCTTTGAAAAGCATATATCAACATGTGGCATTTCTAATGACAAGACAGTCAGGTTGCTTGAATGCATTTGTTTCACTGAGATCTTCACAAAAGAGTCTGCGGGGGGATATGTCTGGGAAGCCAGTATCAACCTATAGAAGAGAAGTGCTAGACTAACCAGTGCAGTTATGGTCTTAGGACCTCATTATCGGTAGGTTTGTGCATATTTGCACCACTGTTAAAAGAGGTTCAGTCAGATGGATCACACACATTTGGGGGCAATGGAGATATAATGACACAGTGAATTTTGTCCCTAGTTTTCTCATAAACTGTAGGTACCTTCTCCAAACTGTGGAACAAGGCAGTCAAGAAGAAATAAGCTGGATGCTGTCAGATTCATAATACAATTCTAGAAGTCTTAATACTTTGAAAAACCTGGAGATTTGCAGTCTGTTCTGCCTCTCTTCCTTACCTTAAGCCCTTGGGACCAGTTCTAGGTTGGCAGAGCATTCCTTTATCCTCACTGTATACAAGATAAAGGAGATAATGCCCTATACACAGTATTGAATTCTGTGCATCAGAGGAGAAATGCACAGCTGGTTTTCCAGAATTGTTGGCAAATGAAGGTAAAATAAAAAGCTCTGTGCAGATCTGAAAGCCTCAACAAGTTAGGTCATCATCATCTGCCTGTCTGAAGCAAGTCTGGATGTCCTAGCTTGCTGTGCTGCAAATGTGTTTTCTTGTATTGTAATTCTCACAACAGTGCCTGACCATTTCTAACAGAGCAAGAGTAATAGCCTGAAAAACCTCCACAAACTGAAATTGAAAGATATACAAGCAGGTGAGAACAAAATGTCTCAAGCGCTGGTCTCATTTTTACCTCTGAAACACTTTTAATTTTTTTTTTTTTGGCTGGGATATGCTATTTGGGCCCAAATTGCACTTTGCTGATAATCCAAGACCAAGTCTCAGAAAGAGACTTTTTTCCACCTGCTGTCCCTGGGATTCAGCAGCCAGGTTCTAAGCAAAGTTATGCTTTTATCTATTTGTCCTTGCTAGTGGTGGCAAGAGTCTGTTAATTGAAAGGCAGTGATCAGCGCCATAATAATTTCATCCACTCAATTTTTGAAGAGGAGACTTAAATCTTTCCTGATGGGCTATGTAGTTCATGGTTTTACCAGCATGGATTTACCACAGAGCAGAATCTGGCCATTAAACCTAAAGAAACTTGGGTTTGGACAGCACAGCTGAGCGAGACTCTACTGCCTCAGTCCCAGCCTTTCCTGCCCTCACCCCCTGATGATTTTATTCTCCTTCTGGTGATTTCATTTGCGGGAAGGAAAATATTTTTATATTTTCCTTCCTGCAAATGGACAAATTAATAAGTGAAAGAAGGATACAAAATAAATGGGAACTCTATTGTAACAAGAGCTAGCAATTATTCTGAAGTCTTTTGAATGTAAAGACTGCACATCAAACACAGAGTTCAAACTTCTTGGACATCCTCATCTGGGGTAGCTGATATTTATCCCCTTTTTCATGGAAAATGCCACCTGGGCTGAAAGATAGGGAGCTAGAGACTGCTGTAATAGCTCACCAAATACATGATTAGTAGCAATTCTTTACCCTGACAACAGGATGAAACAGGAGAAATAAAAATCATCTGTGTGGGCAAGATAAACCTCTGCAAGCAGCAGTATACTGAGGCATCAGCATCTTCTGTTTCCCTCCTACCAGCAATATGAAGGTGCAAACTGAAAACACCTTCTGCTCAGTGAATTACTAGGAAACACCTATGGCTGGCTCAATCTTTGCACTTTATTTCACCTGCCATAATAAAAAAGATTTTAAGTAAACTATTCAACATGTCAAAAATTGAGCTCGGGTATACTGTGTTAAAACGTCTTCTTTTTCTTTCCTCCGATTTTCACAAACAACTCTACAGACCACTAAATTAGGGGACTTGGAAGGATAATCTCAAACATATCAAATGCCTCACAGATTTACATTATCAGCTGCTCACATGCTTAATTATACATTTGTTATTGCTTATCGAGCTTAAATGATTGCTAATATGATAAAAAAAAAAAACACATAAAAGAAGGAGCCATCTATTTCTGCAAGAGCTGGGTTCAAAATTGACTTACTGTATGACACATGTACCACCTATTCTGGAAAGAAATTTTCAGAAAATTACACAGAAAAATCTGTTGTAATGAAAAAGCATAATTTTAGAAATCCCTCGTTGTTTAAGTAGCAACAAAACCAACAAACTAAATAAATAAAATCCCAAGTGAACACAAGAGAAAGGGAAGAAAAATAAAGGCATTTAGACTACAGGAAGTATTTTTTTTTCTTTTTTTTTTTCCCAGACTGGAAATTGTTATGCAATTTTTGCAGAAAATTTTGCTTTAAGTGTTCTCAAGATGCTAATGTGCCAACAGTGAAGTTACTTCTGGCAGAACTGGCTGAACCTGAATCTGCTCATCTCAGGTATTTCTGGAGGGCACAAGAAGGAATAAACTCTCTATACTTGTCCTAAGGGGTAAATTAATGTTTCTCCAACTCGCAGTGTCTTTGAGTTCCATAGACCGTCAACAGTATTTATTTTCTACTGTCAGCTAGAAAACTGCCCTAACTGGCCAGCTATTGCTTATTTGGGTTGTGGAGGAGGAACTTGAACAGTCAAGGTAGGTCATCATACAGCATTAACAAAAATTGGGAACTAATTCTCATTCCCATGGACAAGGTTAAAATAAGGTGGGCCTGAAAATTAATCAGTTCTCCATGGCACAAGAAAATTAAAGCAGTTTTAATACACACTCCACACTGGTTTTCAGGCCCTATACAGTTAGAACAGTTAATGTAGCCTTTCAAGGCTCTCATACACCAAGCTAAAGGAGTGCAAAATAGATTCATCATCTTTCTTGAAGAAAGTTTTCATATTAACCCTTTAATTACTCTCTTTCATCAGTAGCTCTTAACTGTAGAACATGGCCTGTCTCCCTGGGTTTGTTTTTAGCACTCTTCACCTACTTTGCTTGGAGTCAGTAAATTACCAAGGGTAGCTTCAGCATGACTCATTCTGTCTCCTGGATGATCTAACAGATTGTAAATACGACAAAGATTTGTGGGGAAATACACTGGGGAGATTGCTCCTGGATGTTTTTATCGTTAAAAATATCGCTACCTTGTGTTGTTCCTGTCCAACAAAGCAGACTTTTATATGTAAATCTTTCCCTAAGCATGCTAATGAGATACATAAAACTGCCTCCTTCTTCTGAGCAGCCAGAGTCCATGGAGAACTAACTCCCTGTTTCAGCTGTAAGTTATGAGCACCCTGGAGGATATACTAACATATCCAAAGCAGCCTTCATCTTTATGGAGTACTGACCTCTCCCTTCCTCACTATTTAGCAAGCACACTTTCAAGCCCTTACTACTACCAGAAAAGGCAGAAAAGTTTGGAGGCACTTACTTATTTTTGAGTCAAGACTTTTTGATTAAAAACTGCAATCTATGTCATCAGCTTAATGAACATTCCTAAGTGTCACAGGTGCTTCAGTGGTAACTTGTATGGAGTAACTTAAGGTATGGACACACCTTAAGTGCTTTGTACAAAAAGCAGAAACTGGAATAGGATGAATGTGCATTCCTGAAGGAGTTGGGATATGTCAGCAGACACTCTCAGCATTCTTGGAGCAACACAAAGGCTTAGCAGGCATCAGTGAGTTTCTAACACAGAGACAGGCAATCTACCATAAGAGGGTTTGGAGATCTGTCTCTGATCTTGCAAATTGTCTGCAGGGCACACCAACTCACCTTCACAAAAAGGTTTTCATGATACAGGCTCTGAGCAGTGCTTACTGGAAGCCCAGATATGCTCAACCTTTCCAGGCAACAGACTTTTCTTCTGTCAGGGGAGCTACACATCTGATCTGAATGTCTATCACCACTGCTACAGACCAGTGCTGTCCAGTCTTGATGGGATTTGGCCATGAGGCCCTGTGGAGCTCTAGACTGCTGCTGTGGTCCACACAGATTGGTTCACGTGTTTTAAATCTCTCTACAGGGCTATAAGTAGACTCAAGCTCCTCTCATCAAAAGGTCAAACTAACCCAGCAACAAGGCATGGTGGTCATGTGGGGGTGAACGGCCAGGATGGGTCAACAAGACTCACTTCTTGGCTCTGATTGCAAAACCTCCCTGTGCCTGTGTAATTCTTGAATGGCTTGAGGAGTGCACAACTATTCAGTAATGACTTCTTGCACTCAGGAGAACTTGATATCCAAACTACCAACTAGACTTCCCTTGTAGGGGTTCGGATTGGTTATCCTTTTTAATATACAGACAGCCAGACAACAGTTACTTCTGATTCCACCACCTAAAATAAGCCTTTCTCAGGTGTAAGGGCTCCAAGATATTGTACTGCAGTGTGTTATGTCCATGAAAGCAGCACAAGGCTCTCAGATAGAGCAGCCAAGGAAAGAGGTAAATGGCATAAGACAAACCTGTTGCTCACTAAGTGATAATGCATCCTTGAAGCTCCTTTGACAAGAAGGCTGAGAAGCATAAGTCAAAAAGACTTATGTCAGGTGCCTCACTGGTGTGTTACTTACCTAAAAGTGAACTGCATATCCTAGCCACTGTGATTAAGAGGGCAGACAAATGGAGTTTTAAGAGAAAAGAACCCTTTCACTCCAGAAAATAAGAAGGTGGTTGAAATTTTTTTTTCGAAGTCTGCAATTTCTGACATAAGAAAGAATGCTATACTGTAAATATTAAGACATAATTGATAAGACAGGTGAGGCTAGGCAAAAGTCCTAAATTATGAGTCAGAATAGCCACATTTCTTTTTGTATTTAAATGTAAAAAGAAAAATCCTGAATTTGTTAGAAATTAAAAGCTAAATGCAAGTCTTGATCCCTGGAGACAGCAGTGGAACAACTGGAAATTTAAAACAGATACATCAAAAGGCATGCTAGGAGAAAAGCTGAGTTTCATAAAGCAGAGACTTAGAGGCACATTAATTAACCAAGAAAAAACAAGCAAAATCAGCCTATCCTTTAAAGGAGTTCTACAAGCAAGGGAAAAGCTTTAAATGACTCAGTTACAGAACTTGTCCAAAAAAAAGGCAAAAGCATAACAGTTGAGATTCCAGCTGACCGGAACAGAAGCAGCCCTTTCCGCAGGTGCCTCCTGGTCATCAGTTACGTGAGCTAGTGCACAGCTGGGAGGTGTTCAGGTAGCAGGGTAAGGGGGATATCATCTCTCTATCCGAGTATATTTTGAAGAGGGGATGAAACAATTGTTTTGTGTTTGCTAGGCAAACAATGATCGCAATTGCAATCAAGAGATAGCAAAATATTGCACCTTATTTCTCTACAACAAATGACACCCTGCTTCCGAATTTTGAGGAGAGCTGCAACATTGTGGAAATCTTAAGGATTAGATTATCCAACACTGTCCACACAATCTCTTCTTTTAACATCAAAATGGTCTAAGTCAAAGGACCTTTTAGTCCAGCTTGTCTGTAACATTAGACAAAAGCAAATGTATTGGAGAGAGCAGAACAGGGCAACTCTCCAATTTTCAGTTCAAGGACTTCCCCAGCCAAAGGAGATGTTTTCATATTTAAGAGACCCCAAGTAACTTCTTTTCTATGAATTTGACAAGTTGCTTTCTGAATCTGTGTGAACTTTTAACCGTCACAGTATCCTGCAGAAAGGATTTGTAATGATTAATGATAAACTGTATAAAGAATAAAAGAAATCTTTCTGCTTTGAAACTCCTTCCAATTTCATGTGTTGCTCTGTAACTTTGCTTTGAAGGGACAGTGAAGAGTCAAACTCCATTCACCTTTGCCAGACCATGTAACAATCTACAGAACCATCTCATATACCTTCTCAGCTTTCTTTTTTCCATAGTGCAACATATTTACTGTTTTCCACAGTAGTGAAGTCTGTTTACTCATTTCCAAAAGCCTCACAGATCTCCAATCTTTCCCCTTCTCTGTACTTTGAACTCAGATCCCATGAAAAGCAGTTACAAGTGGCTGTGGTTCTTGGGCATGAAAAAGTGCCTTACAGACACTAGAGAATTGCAGGGCTTGAGTAAACAGGAGTGAGTGACAAGGTATCCAGGAGCTCAAGGTTTTCTGCAAACAGTTACCTGAACCTGACCAAGGAAAATAATGCTAAGTAGCAAGAAGTGATCCACAGGCAGGAGAGAGACAGGCCTCTCTCTTGTCCCTTTCAGATCTGTAGTAGATATGCGGGTCTGCTTTTAGCTTAGTTTCCTATTGGTAGAGAAATGATGTATACAGGATCAGGTATTTTCTCAGTTTACTTAAGGAAACCCAGTCCTGGAACAGATACAATCATAAATTACACACAAACTTCTACAAATGCCCATCTGCTGTCTCTAACTTAAAACAGGAGAGTTGACAACTTCTGAAATACTTCTCTCCGTTTTTTTTTTTTTATTACTTTGTTTTGTTTTTTTAGTTGGTTGGGTTTTTTCATTTGTTTGGGGGTTTTGTTGGGTTTTTTTTGGTTTTTTTTTTTTGTTTTTTTTGTGGTTTTTTCTGTTTTCTTTGGTTTGGGGGGGGGTTGTTTGTTTTTTTGTGGGTTTTTTTTGTTTTCTTTGGTTTTTTGGGGGTTTTGGGTTGTTTTTTTTTGCTTTTTTTTTTTTTTACCCAAGCTTTTATTTTTGAGCTTTTAGGATCAGATTTATTAAGAAAATTCTCAGACTCAGTAACATTTCTGAGAACCCTGAAAGTGATGTCTGCAACTGCTAACAGCTCTGTGAGAGTTGTTCTTTTTTCTTAAAACTGCTGAACTTCTATTAATACATTTTAAAAAATCCAATTTTTCACAAATTACAATATTATCCATCCTTCAGGATCATAGCACAGAGCCAGGCAACATGACTCAACAATATCCAAGAGCTCTAAAGCCGGCAAGTAAAACTAGGTCGATGTCTGTAAAAGTTGCAAACCATAAGCTAGTCTTGTGATCTCACACAGAAGGACACAGGTTTGTGTATTTCAGCTTAGCCATGCATCCAGCTGAGTTTCAAAGCCACGAATAAACACTTCCCAGCATAATAGCTGAGAAGAGCATAATTGGCAGTGACTACTGTATGAGTACAAAAGAAGATATCAAGAAATATAAAAAGATTTTCCAGATGAGAACTGTCAAAGTCTGAAAATGAAAGGACAGCTCCAACCCCATCTTTTCTAGGACAAATTCAAGTATATGGCTTATTAAATTCTCTCACAGCTGGAATGCTCAAAAGAAGAAAAGTCAAATGAGAAGCGCTGTCTGCTCTAAATGGATGAGGAAATTTAAAGCTTTGCAGTAATGGCTGTTTTAAGAGAGCAAGTGCTTATTGCCACCATAAGCAGAGCTGGATCATTCTTTCAGCCTATCTCTGAAGCATGCCCAGCACATGCAACAAAAAAAAATCTGTTCCTTCCCTAGGTGTCAGTTGTTCTCAAGAAGAATGAACTGAGCAACATTACCAAATGTTATGGGAAGTATACAAGCATGTATTACTCTCTTTAGGAAGGGTGTATTTGGAGGTGCTTTGCTCACTCAGGGCTCCAGTCTCCTAAGTATGTACACAGCAGTACTTGAACAATTGGCCACCACTGAAGACAAACCAAAAGAAACCAGGATACACTCTGGGAGACCCCCTCACAGCCAGGCTCAAAGTTGAAGCGCACTGCTTCTGCTTTGCGCAAATGATCCAAAACTGAGGATGCCCCAGAAAAATACCTTAATCTTGATGGGATTTCAGAAGTCAATCTGGAATCTCAGATGCCTACCTCAGCATGGATCTGAAGAATGGATCTGAAGCTCAAATGAGCAACTTCTGAGAGATTCAGTTGTATAGTCTTCTTTGTTCTGTTTTCTTCTTTTCTCTTCCAGCTTTTCTCCCATTAGTCTATCATAGGTAGATCACTCTTAACTTCCCCCAGACTCCTGGGAAAAGGCCCTACTTCTTAGTCTGTGCACATCACCACAGTGCTACTGGTTGAGTCAGAGAGTATATTTAAGCCAATGAGTCATCCAGAGCTCTTTCAGGGAGAAATTTTTCTGTTACTGACACAAACTATACTGTGACTATTAAGACATAATTGGTAAGACAGGTGAGAGTAGGGGAAGTCCCTTATTATGGGTCAAAATAGCCACATTTCTAATTGAAATGCTTTGGGTGAGGAAGAACTTATTTTGGAAAGAGCAATCTTAGTGCAATAAGTGACGCTCCTCTATTTTTTTTCAAGACTTCATTTTCTTCAACATCCAGAAATGTCACTCAGCTTTTTACAGATTATTGGCATGAACTAGAAAACTGTGTAATGAGTTAGTTTCATTTACAGACACATACAAACGTAAGCAGAACTAAATGACTTAATTATTCTTTAAAAAATAAAAGCTGTGCATAATGACAATTAACAAACAACTCTACATATTTTTCTAAACTATAACTTCAAATGGGCATTGCAAGGTCTTAAAAATTACTCCACAAAGTTAGCGTGTGTTTGCAATGATAAATGAAAGGGAGCCAGGATATTTCAGAATGCATTAATAATAAATATTACTCTGCTTCTGAGTACTCTGCAAGTGAATTTTCTTAGAGAAATTTAGTCCAAGGACAAAACACAAAACAGAAGAATGAATTAAATCAGCAAAAGTTTCCAACCTGCAAGAAAAACCTTTAGTGATAAAACTACTCATCAAAAGAATAAGACAGTAATTGAAAGAGAATATAACTGACAGTAATTAATCATAAAAAATTCCATATCTGTTCTTATGCAGTTTCAAAAAAATGGTTGTGCTTTATTTCTTTACTGAGCAGGAAGGCATCATAATTGACAGACAGTCGCATTAGGTATTGTTCCCAACTGTCAGACTTCAGGAGAACATTGCACCTTATCACACAAAACAGTAAAACTCAGTTCTTTAGATCAGAGGTAGGAACAGGCTTAAAATTAGAGAAGAAAGAGATTTTTACAAAATTGAAGACTACATCTTTCAATCCAGCCCAGCACTTAAGACTTTCAATAGAACAACAAAAGTAATTTTGACCTTATCTTTGACTGCATCTGTTGAAGACAGCTGAAGAAATGACTGTGAGTCAGCACAGAAAAATGCATGTGTTTTCTAAATTCCCAGTCACATAAAAGAAAAAAGAAATGCAATTGAATCAAAGGAAAGGTACCCAATCAGATCAGATGTGGGGCTATTAAGAGATGAATAAAAAGTAAACTTACATAGATATCTCTTAAAAATATTAATAAGAAAGTTTAAGGCTATGAAATTCTGTTTACAACCTGTAAAAACAGCTTTCTGTCTCCAGATCTTAACAACTGTTTCTGAATAGACCCAGCTCATGAATAGTAACGATTATTCCTAAGCAAAGATTGTACACAATAATAAAAGTTCTCGAATTTCACCTTTTCTGAAGCATCATAGCATAAAGTTCCTGCAAGGTCAAGGTTTCAAAAGCCAACAGTGCTCTAGAGAAATCAATCAACCTCAATCTATGGAAAAAAAAAATCTCCATGAATAAATGGCTTATAAAATAATGAGAGACTGAAATTAAATGGCAGTTTCTCTCATTACTATAACTCCTTTACCAGCAGAAAAATCACACATAACAGACCTAATGAGGACCTAGTTGATACAGCAAAGTAGGAAAATACAAAGCACCTGAAATTAATTAAGAAGCAGGGCAACAAAAGCAGTAGAGGTGCTCTTGGTCAACACAGGCTGATGAGCATCTCCTCTTACTGGCTGAGCTTTATTACTATGAGCATAGTGAATCTGTTTGCTACAACTGTGTCTGTTTTGATGAATAGCACAACCCTGTTTCTGTCATTTAAAAAGACTCACCAAAACTTATACTTACCTAGAATGTTGTTTTTTTAATTTAGGGGGTCACTTTTCTCACTCTAGGCATCACAGATCTGTTGGGTCATGGATCTTCTGGGATTTGACCTAGAAATTTACCTGTACATTTCTGAAGGAAATTGAAGCTATCTCAGGAAATAAGCAAGTAGCACACCCAGCATCAGAAAATTTGTTTGTCTCTCCTGGTAAATATAATTGTGTGCAGCTTTTGTCACTGAAGTATTCTCTGTTCAGTTGGATGGAGTAAATAGTATCCTAAGTTCTTTATCAAAGTACCCTAAGTCAAAGGCATTCCAGAGACAGGATGCTCTCTGCATAAGCAGACTTCTTCCCATTGTGGCATAGACCCAAATCAACAGTTTAAATTTCTCACTTAGGACTGAATTTTCTCCAGGGAACCACACATGTTGCTTGTGTCTGTGTATATGCCACCTGTGAAGAATTCTGGAGTAGAACTGCTCTGTCTGCCAGAGCCTGTTATCACTGCCTTTTCCATCCTGACTACTTTACATTGTCTTTTCCATGAGAATCAGGTAATTTCTTCTTTCAGACTGAGCTTTACACTCTGTCAGTACTCTTCCAAACAGGAAGAGAACAATCCTGATTACTCTGCCTTGCTCCTAATGACATGCTACTCACAGAGATCTAAGGGTATTATCTTTGAGATACAACCCACGAAAATTAATGGAAACTTTTGCTTAGTCTGGCACAACTGGATAAATGGAAGCCTAAGAACATGTATCTAATATTCAAGCCTCTGAATCCAGGAAGATATAGACCAAGTAAAATCTACAACATCTGTTTTGTTGGGCTGTGAACTGTGCTGGAGGGCCACCATCCAGAGGAAGCTGGAGGAAGCACTGAACTCTGCAGATGCACTGCTATAGGAAAAATTTCAGTCATCATATCCAGTCTTGCATGGGCAGGGAGAGAATGGAACGAAGGAAGCCATCATCTAATAGAAGGTTACTGGGAGTGGAACATGGACTGGATGATATTCCACTGACAAATGCAGCAGGATGTGGAACTTACCAGGGCAAACACCTTCCAAGGAGACGTTTAATCATTGTAGCTACAGGAACAGAATCACAAATTTATGAAAAGTGAGCAGGGCTGTAACCTGTGGAAAGAGCTGTGAGGCTGGCAAACATCCATGAGTACCCTCTGGAGTGAGGAAGGAAAGCCTTTAGCAGAATGATGGTCACAGGAGGGGGAAAAAAAGATAAGAAATATTATGCCATGCTTCATCAGGCTCTAGTTCCAGAACTGAGGTCCAAGTAAAATCTACTTTACAACAGCCATGGAATGACCTGGAACTGTGTGTGGATGTCAGGTCCCGAAGGCCCAGTACAGTCACTATTAGGTTCCTGTCCCAGACACTTCAGATGTAGGCAGTCTCACCTGTATATTTTACCTCATCTCAGTTCATCACATGAGGAGACATAGGTTTTTTAATTCAGTCTCTGTCCCAGTCTCACTGAACGACCCTTCACATCTTTCTGTTCTGGCTTTGCTTTCTACCTCTCTTAGGTCAAAGAAGGGAATAATAGCAGAGCTGCTTTCTAACTGGGTTGCAGGGTTAATTTGCACAGGGCTTACTGTGATTACAGTTACAGGGAAGAAGCATCATGTGTTTCTGAATCTGTGCTTTTGCTTCTGAGGCACAGCTAGATATTTAGATAACTAGAACAACCTCTGCTTACTAAATCAGTCTTCTAATTAAGATGATCAGCCATCTTGGAAAGGAATTGTTTCTTTGGGAAAAAAAACCCCACAAAATGGCAGAGCATAAAGGGTCTTACATAGATTTTAAATAAGCAGAGTAAGGAAGAAGAGATAGACTGTGAGGTCTTCTCAGTTATGAGACAGCAACAATGTCATGGAAGTCTAATACTCCCAGTGCTGACAATGGGGTGTGCAAAAACAATAAAGTGTTTAGGATTCACTGCTCTCACTCAGTCCAACTGGTCTGAAGATTCTGCAGGAATCCTTACCTCATGGTGCTGAGAATTTCATTTCAGGTTAAGCACAAAGTGCTTTTTATTCTCTGATGTGAGCAGAATTGAGCTGTTCCCACCTGGTGAGGATGCTGGAAGGTAAGAAGACAGCTTGCTCTGACCCCTCAGCACTACACTGCTGTCTGTGTGGTGAGCAGACCATTAGATGTGTACAGGGAACAGCAGTGAGACATAAAATGGGAGACAGTGCTATGGATGTGATTTTGTAGTACAACTCCCCTGGTGCAACTCTTTGCACCAGAGAGCTACCACTTATTACAAATCCACATAGCAGAGAGATCTGATCACTCCAGTGAGGTGAAACCACCATTAAATGTTTGGCTGTAGTCAAGGAAGACATGAGTCACAGTCTTTTGACAAACCTGCACATAGGAGGAAGAAAGAAAACAGTTCTATCCACAGGTGTTCCAGAAGCAAAAAACACAACAAAAGGTACTAGGGTTCTCAGGGCTCACAGGTCTGGCATGGCAGGAAAGAACAGGGAAGGCTCAGGAGCAAACTGTGAAGATCTGCAGGTTCTGGAGCCAGTAGGCTCTTCATGGGATACTATTACAGATCTTGAAAGATGTTTTTCTTTTTTTCAAAGTGAAATCAATACATAACAAAAGAACAGGCCAAGGAACACACATAAGGGGCAAGGATGAATCTTCTAATTATTAGAGAAAAGACTAAAAAATATTAATCCCTTATCTGCTTGAAGTATTGCAAAAACAAATGTGGTGGGCTTCCAAAATCCTCCGTGTATATTTGAAGAGTGAACTGTTCCAAGGAAGGAATACAAGCAGACCAACAGTGACTCTGGCACATATCACAGGTTTTGAGCTCTGAAAGTGACTGTTTCTGTGTCAGTGATACTTCTTCAAAAAGTATCACAATCTGAGATGATGTGAGCAGATATCACATGCTAAGAGTATGACTGTCACTGGACTGAGAGAGATTTTTCTTTTTCATATGAACAAAAAGCTCCAGTGCAGTAATAGTGCAAAATATCATGCACAGAGAAATAAATCTCTGAAGTTTTCTACACTAAGGTGGTAGGCAGCCCTGAGTGCTCCACAATGAGCCTCCCTTAGTGAAGATCATGATCTATTCCACCAGAAGCAGACTGCCTTTAAAACACCACACAGAGGCACACCATGAGAATCATCAGGGAATCATCAAACCATGCTATGCATACAGTAAAGGGACAGTCTATCTCACAAAAAAAGCCATATGGTTTCTCTGTGAAATCTCCTTTTCTAAGACCTAAGCGTCTTCTCTCTTTCTTCTCTGCTTAGTCCTCAATTCTTAAATCTGTATCAGGATCACTTTATGTGAGGGATAGCTTGAGCCTCCATGATTTATGATCTTGTGAAAAATCTTACTTCTGTACTTATCTTGAACTCTAATTCATACCCTCAGTATAAATCAGAATTTAAATTAATTTATTGTTGCTATTTCCAGAGATGCCATTGTGCATATAATTTTGTTACTGCTCCATATAACTCATTTCTGTCTAATGATCTTTGGTCTGTTTATGCAAGAAGCAGCAAGAGACCACATTCTGTCAAAAATATTTAATACGACCATAAGATTAAAAGTGCACTTCCCTGCATACATTCATTTAATTAATATGTTTCTTCAGTAACATGCAGAAAAAATCAAAACCAGGCCAACCAACCAAACCGAAACAAACAAAAATATCCCAAACCCCCAAACACCTCAAAACCCCTCTCCCCCAAAACTCCAAACATACAAACCAGAAAAAAATCCCACCCCCCCCACCATCACCATTATAATTTGAAACATCCTGTCCTTTATAGAGCTTATATTTCCTCCTCCAATCATAATCCAGATCCAAAAGGAGAGACTCTGCTCTATGTCTTACTGATAGATGGTTCACAGTCTGCTGGCAGACATTAAAGGCTTATATTTCAACAAAAGAA
Source organism: Petroica traversi (assembly GCA_025920805.1). Taxonomy (NCBI): domain Eukaryota; kingdom Metazoa; phylum Chordata; class Aves; order Passeriformes; family Petroicidae; genus Petroica; species Petroica traversi. The sequence continues at coordinate 4,120,727 of JAHLSL010013621.1, read as the reverse complement.
TAATATTCCTTACCACTGTGCAGAAAAAAATTTGTCTCCTGGCAGGCATTCATCAGCTGCACTATTTTAAAAAATAACAAGCGTTAGTTAAAAGATAAAGAGCATGTCTTTAACCTCCTTTGAATGCGTGACATGTGATAAGACTGGGGAATTTTAAAAAAATTAACTGTTTTCCCCATTTCACTCCTAAGAATCCTGTAAAACTCCCTTAGTTGCATGCTTTGATGCCTTTTCCTGGTGTTAGGAAAATGATGCTAGACACAGTTAGACGGTTGGGGGTCGTTTATCTGGATATTTTAATTCGGATCCTGTTGGAGGCATCACTTCACCCAGGTGAGAGCATTGCAATGCACACACCCTGTCAGTCACATACACAAGTTACAGACCTTACACATCAGCATATCTAACAAGGGGGCCCAATAATGGGGCTGGAGTGGGCTAACCCCTAGTTTACAGAATCTGTCCTGCTCGGAGACCTTGGCTTCCTAAGATAGCAGAATGTTTGGTCTCCCTGGCTCTGCAGTTCTGGGGTGTTTAGTCTCGTGACCTGCAGAACACCTACAGGCCACTAAGCACCAGACTAAGCAAAGGGTTACAAGTATGCATGCTAACACTTGTGGATACACAGAATTGTGTAAAACGTATATAAAAGAAAGGGCAAAAATCATTCTGGCATCAGCTTCACTTTCTGTCTTAAGCTCTAGGTGAAAGGTAATGAAGGTGAGAGATGAAACAAGAAAAGTCGTTGTTGTGCCATATTCATACCAAACTCAAGCAATTAAGGCAGCCCAAGAGACTTCACCAGAGCCCACCCTGTAGTCTAACCACAGCTAGATTTGCTTGAGTGTTCCATAAATCACTTCGAGTGAAAGGAGGTACAGGAGGTAACCTCAAGACCCTTGATTAAATGTAGCTGCTTTTTTTCTATGTGCAATAAATCTACACAAGAAGCAAGGTGTCTCAGGATTTGTTATATAGATTTTCATAGCCAGAAATATCCTAGACACTTTTCCTGAGATACAAAGTCCGGCAGCTTAAAACCATTCTTGAAGTCACACCAGCTTGCTATTCTACTATTTATTGTATCCTGGAGGTATCCTTGATTGTCTGGCAGAGTGCTACAACTCATTCAGAAGTTTTCCTGCAGTGGAGGTGTTAATAGTCTCTCATTCCTGGGTAGTTTCCCTGGGCTAGGATGTTTCACCTTACATAACTTTAAACATCTAGCAAGTAGGTGACTCTGTGTGAATTAGATTCACTTCATGATGAGCCTAAAGTAGCAAAGTAGGTCAGATGAACTGTGCCCCAGAAAAAAATGCCAACTTCTCTCTCACATTCCTTTGGAATTCTGCTGGTAGAAATTATGGAAATATGTCAGTTTCCCAAGGGACAACTTGAAAAGCAGTTAAAATCAAGAGGTTAGCAGTTTGAATAACAAGCTAGGGCTCACAGAAGTAATACAATTACAAGTCTTACCCACGGGCAGTCACATGCCCCAAACATCCCCAGCCTCTTCCATCCATGAATTTTATGTGTTCTACCTCTTTTTGCCTTGAGTGTCACAATTTGGAAACACATAACACCTCAAGTGCTCACAGGCTGTCCTGTGACTGGTTGGCAGCATTAGATGTCCCTCCCTTCCTATCTACTCTGTAAAAATTTCATAGCAAGAGAACCTATATATTAAATATGCAAGGTTCCACCTCTTTCATGCACAATTTCATGGCAAACAGCCTCCATTTGGTTTACTGTTGTGCCCCAAATGTTTTCATACTAGACTCTTATAGCCTGTGTCTTGACTCCACCATAACTATATATAGAACAAATATATCGCTTTTAGATTCATAAAGACATAAATGAAATATACATGTCTATATCAAAAGAATGTAGAAAATTTATAACCAATGGAAAATACTCTTTAATCAGAACTAGGGATATTAATAACTGAAGTCTCACTGTGAATAGAACACAATTAAAAGTAAAAGAGAGATTAAGTCCTCAACCTGCTCCACAAAAAAAAGCCCTTGAAGTTTCTCTGGCACAAGCCACACTGGGAGAACTGACCAGTAAGCCTAAGAACTGGCATGTGCAATTTTCAGTGTTTCACACAGGCACGGTAGGTGGTCTTGATGAGCTCCCTTTTGCCAAGTTGCAGGTCATTCTTAAAGTTTCCTGTAAGACCACTATGCAGTGCAGGCTTGTCCAAAAGTCAGTGAGACTACAGAAAATTTCAAAAAGCCCCAGATGACTGCCTGAAGAGTCAGAAGTAAGAAGTGTGTCATGATCCGCTGACATTCCCTTAAACTCCCCTTAAATGCCATTATTAAAGTTTATCTGTACATGAGCTCAAATGGTTATCAAACGTTGCATTTCTAACATGGTTGCAGCGCCAGTATGCTGCTAGGCATGCCTGCATCACTGCTTCCATTAAAATACATCCATTATGTTCCTGGTAAAGCAGAAAACTGGGGAGGTCTAAATTGTTACTCTGAACAGAGGGCAAGTGGCAAGCTGGCAACCAGCATTCAACCAGGACTTTAAATGTTATTCAAGGTGGCAAGAAACCTCTTTAGAGGACCAGGTGCTTGTGGCAGAGGTGAATGTGCAGTGGCAGGCAGATTTGATAATATGCAATGCTTTTTCAACTCTAACAGCAGTGTTAAGTACATCTTTATAGTGCCATACGTATTGGACAAACATGCCTGAACATCAGTTCAAAAGGTAAAACAAGCTCTGAACCACTCAGGGCTTTTAAAACTGTTTTAGCTGGTGGCCATACACCTCAGAAATTCAGACTGACAAGAGATAAGAATTTTTAAACGAAGCTTTAAACAATCTATTAAAGAAGTACAATGTTCACCATTTTCCTGGTAGTGTTAAGTGTAGTAGTTATAGAACACTTCAACATGACACTTAGAATGAAGATGTGATTTATTTTACCATGTGCAATACTTTTGTGCTTCCCTAATGCATTATGAGGTCTTATGAAGTTATAACCATAATTTCCAGGGATCTCTCAGACCCAATTCTGTGGACATGGACCCTTTCAACTTGTGGGAAAGGATACTCTGACAAATGTCAGCAGAAACAATACAGTGGGCTCTGTGTTCCTAGTGGGATTGCATCTTGTGACATCATTATGAGATTTAGCAACTGCTGGCAGCCAGTCTCAAACAACTTATGAACATCCTACCATGTCTTCTCCTGTTCTGGAAAGCTTTCTGCTGACACACATGGGTGTTCACTTAATGCTGAGTCCAAGTTCAAGGCACATTACATAGGTCAGTGTCCTGGTTACAGCTAGGGTAGAGTCAATTTTTCTCAGGAGTTGTTACAGTGCTGTGTGTTGATTTGGAATGAGAATGACACTGATAATACACTTATATTTTGAGTTTCTGCTAAGTCTTATTTATTCTAAGATGAGGACTTTTTATTTTTCCCTTGTTTGATGCTCTTCTAGTGAGGGAATACGCAAGCAACTGGGAGGGAGCATAGCAAGCTGTGAGCAATAGCATTCTGCACCATTTATTTTTCCATTTTCTTATCATTACATTATTCTTTCCCATTATTACTGACTCTTAATTTATTTTCAATTATTAAACTGTTCTAATTTCAAGATACAAGTTTTATTTTGATTCTTCTGCCTGTTCCACTGGGGAGGTGGGGAAGAGACATGGGGTTGAGTGGGTGGCTGCATCGTGCTTCATCTCCATCTGGACTTAGTACCATGACAGCCAACTACCAGGTGTTTTGAAGGCAACACTGAGGAGGTGCTGTAGATGATAGTGCCAGACTGTGTGCAGGGTCTGGGGCAGCAGAGCAGCTGCTTTTAACAGGGCAAAGCAAGAGCAATGAAGACAGTGCAGAATGAAAAGTTTTTCTCTCAATGCCAAGGCAGGCAACCCCTCTGAACCCAACAAATTTGGTTTAAGGACCAATTAATTTAGAGCCTTCAAGCCAATTGCTAGAATGAGTCAACTACCCACCTTCAAGCAAGTTACCAGACAGTACCTGAGAAACCTACCCATCACCACAGACACTGTTTATATGAATATTACTGTAAATTTCATGACATGTTGAAGTGAAGACTTACTCAAGACCTTAACTGCAACGAGGAGTTAGAACTATGACAGGCAGTCACAACAGAGACACAGACTGGTTTGAAAGAGGCTGAAAATTACTTGGAAAAAAAATCTGTTCAAACAGGAAATAACAGCAGGGTAGGTGGGGGAATGATGATAGATTGCAAGTTTACATCCAGTGCTATGTGGATGGGGTTATGAATTCATAAAGTCATTCATTACTTCCCTTTTCTATATTCAGTACTTCATCTCATTTTATTTCTCATGGTCAATTCCAGATAACTGAAAGTAAAAACCTATTTTGTTTTCCTAGTGAGTGGGCTAAGCTTTTTTACTTGCATCAGAGATAAATGAGTGGAATGGCTTGTGAGTGACCAGAAAGAAACCATAGAATATTTTAGATTGGAAGAGACCTTTTAGATCATTGAGTCCAATCATGAAGACAGGTTAGGTGATGAATTCCATTCTGAAAGTGTTGTGGTACAAAGTGCTTAGCTGTGCACACAGACAGATGTCACAGCTGTGCCTCCCAATACTTCCCAGTTTCCTATTTTGTCCCTTTAGCTTTGTCATTGGAAATGATACATTTTCAAAGGCTTGGTACAAAAAGCTCTTCTGTCACATCTGCTCAAGAGGTTTTTATGAATTGACCTTAATTGTCAGGTTCATTCAACTGCTTTCAGTACCCTCTTCTTCCCAGATTTTCTCTAGAATTCAATGCATCAGAAACAAGAAGAAATACATTCACAGGTTGAAAATGCCACCAGCTCAAACATGAAATTAAATTCAGATACCCACATTTAAAGCTTTACTCTGCATGAGAAAAACTGTTCCCTTGGGTTGTGCCCTGGGAATCAGTTCCATCCCTTGTCTATAAAAGAGGAGCCTTTTGGAGGCAGACATGCACTTGAAAAAATGCCAGCAGTCTGAGACAGTGGCAAATGAGTCATCATAGAACCATAGAATCATTTAAGTTGGAAGATTTCTAGGATTATCCAGTCAAACTGTTAACCCAACACTGCCATGTCCATATGAAGCCGTGTCCCTTTGTGCTGTATCTACACAGCTTTTAAATCCCTCCAGGGATGGCAATTCAAGTATTCCCCTGGGAAGCCTGGTCCAATGCTTGACAACCCTTTCAGTGATGAAATATTACCCAATATTCAATCTAAATCTCCCACTGTGCAACTTGAGGTTTTTTCCTCTGATCCTATAATTTGTTATCCAGGAAAACTGATTGACACCCACCTTGGAACAAACTTCTTTCAGGTAAAAAGAGAAAAACAGTTTTCTTAACTCTCAAAGGAGTTCACAAGGAGAATAAATAGGTGAGTACCATAGCTCTAGCACAATGTTCAAAGTCATGGGCTCAGCAGTCTGCATGCATGAGCTGTCACACTACTGTGGAATTTACTGTCTATGTACTCTCAGGAGGTGCAGAAACACCGCCACTGACTAACAGGATGAAGAGTTAACCTCCTGTCCTTGGCTACACAAATGAAAATTAGAAAATTTAAGTCCTCTGGATTGCTGCCTGGTGCTTTGGGCATTAAGTTCTCTCTTGATGTGGTGCAACCCACAAGCTGCATGAATATCATCAGCCTTCCTGATATCTGGCATGCAAAGCACAGGCTTTATAGCAATTAAAACCTTTCCACTGGCCTCCCCAATAGATTCCTCTCCATATTATTCCTGCATCTTGCTGTAAGAAAGGCGCTGATTTCTGAACAACCTGTTCTCTGAGAAAAAAGGTTCCTTGTTCTGCAAAAAGGAAGTGAAGGCTGTGACATGCCAGGGGCTGGAGACTTTAAAGGAGCACTTGATGGAAGCATTGCAAGGTCTGTCCTTTTCTCCCACTGCTGTGTGCTCTCCCACTGCCTTTGCAACTGCTAAGAAATCTTCTGGGTCGCTCAATATTTCCAAACTGTTCAATAAAGCTAAAGAGATTTTAGAGACTTCACAACCCAACTGTCTTTCACCCGCTGGGAGGCTAGAAATCAGCTCCATTACTTCCAAGCTGTCATTTTTGTTCAGTATGCAGACATCTACCTCCCACCAGACTCTCAAATTTGCCTTGGGTCTGAGGACTGGCCACAGGTGAGTGACACACAGACTCTTTTATCTGAAAAAAAAACATGGAAATGAAATGCAGACTTCTGCTGTTACACATTGCATTGTTTTCTCCAACTCTTTCTCTCTCAAGCTTTCTCTTTTAAGGCACAATCTTTATAAAAGCTGCAAGTTGAATGTAAGATGTCAGCTGGCTGAGCCTGTTTTAGCAGTCAGCTAAACTACTAAGTATCAACGGGTTTCTGCAGTCAATTCATTTCCACGTGACACCTTCAGTTCCTAATTTCCCATCACTAAATTTTATTAATTTGGACAAATATATTACCTTTTTCTTGCCACAGATCTATCTCTAAGAGTTGGCCAGAATACTACATTGAACTCAGGGGTCCCTCCCATTCAGGGATGGAGCAGCACTGCTTTACACAGATGTTTCCATCACACCATTTTCCTGGTTGTTCAGGAAATATTGAGAGATGCAGAGAGCAACACAGGTGTGACACACAGTTATCTTTGTGGGAAACAGCCATGGGGAACTCAGGTCCAGACACACAACTTTGGTACAGTGGCATCACGTGTTCCCTGTGTGAGCTGTGTCACAGCCACTCACCCTGTTAACCCATTCCAACTTTTAACTTGAGCTTCAGCAAAGAGGCTTTCAATAGCCATTTATCTTATCCAATATACAAGAGTCAAGAAAATACACAAAAAAACTAAGACTTGAGCATTTCATTCAAGGTAATATGAAATAACATACAGTTGAGCTAACATGAAATTATACTAAATACAAAATTATATGAAATAACTCTGTAAAACCAAAATTAAGTAATGCCTGAGCTGTTAGATAAAAATTTCTTGTATAACTGCTAATACTGTTTTCACCATATCAACAGCAATTCTAACTATCCACAGCATCTTCTCACTGTTGAACAGGTTCTCCTGACCCCCACACCTTTGGATTCCTCCCATGGATGCATAGGCCAGTTTCTTCACTCATTGAAACCACTCAGAAACCACTTTTATTCTGGTGAAATGATGCAGATTTGTGCTTACTGATCTACTCAGTTTACCTACTGACAAAGAAAGCTGGTTTTGTGTTAAAAAACTTTTTTTCTCTTGACTGCTTCCTAGTATACAGCGTCAGGCAGAAAAATTCATTTATCTGACACAGATGTTTTAGCAGTTTAGCAAGGAAAGAAATGATTGCAGATTATAATGCTTTGTTGTTGATGTGTTCCTCATTAGAACCATATGCCCACAGCAATTACAAAGCACTATACTATGCTATTGCTGGCCTTCCTGAACTAGCACAATTTATAGATATGAGAACCTTGTCATGTATTTGCCTATACTTACCTTTAACTCTGATTCTTCCCCCTCCATTGTTTTGATTGTAGCTCCTGGACAGCTACAGTGTCACCTCTCTCAAGGCAGCAAATATTCTGCTGATGCAAGCAGTGTTGTAATTCTTTACATTTTAATCTCTTTAGAAGCTGAAATAGCAAGGGCAAAATATTCATATTATCAGAATAGGTTTGCATGAAATGTGGCAGACTCTTTCCCCCTCTCATACTAAAGAAAAGTGATTCACAAACAAAAGGCTGGCTATTCAATTATTTTTTCCTTGGTCAGTGTTGCATAGCAGACCTACAGACTTCAAATCCCCTTATGACAGGGAGGTAGGAACCTGGTGATCTTGAAAGGTGCCTCCCAACCCAAAGCCCACTATGATTCTATTCCATGGGGACTGATACTGGGGCTGGGAAAGGCATGCTGTGCAGAGATGAAACCTGACCTTCAATTAACACATCACAAACAAATTATGCCCATTTTCCTGTGTTTACCTGGTGAGGCTGAAGATAGATGCTCCTGAGAAACTGCAACTAGGTGCAATAAGCAGAGCTTGTGTCTTTCAAAGCACAATTGCTGTGACAGTCATATTTGTGTATTTTACAATGAAAGGAGCCACAATGTGCTTCTGCCTGTATTGTACTTCCCTCTGAGAGCCGAGTACAATAATTTGAATAGAAAAATGAAACTAAGAACCTTGAGGAGAGCTGTTCCTTCCCATATGGTGCTTACCTTCAGAAGTTTCTTCTTTCCCTACTTTGTTCTCTTTATGAAGGATTTATTACAAGTCTTATTCCATACCTTTTCTGCTCCAAAAGCATGCAGAAAATGGAAATTTTTGTGTGTTGTGCAGTTGTAATATAGCTGGAAATTTCTGAAATAAACAAAGAATAACCCAGTATTTCAAATTTCTTGTGTTTGTTAGTAAAGTCTGTCACCTTGGGGCAAAAATCAGAGAAGTTGAATCAATCAATTTAATGTTCTAGGCATCTTTTAGTTAAGCTGTGACCTGGAGAGATCAAGCTTCCAATTTAATATTTTCATTTTTTTGGCTTCTTTCATGAATGAAATCCTTTTTCTTGTATAAGGTTAAATATATTCCCCAAAGATAAACTGTTCTGGGAGTAAGAGTAGCCTGGGGTCTGGGGTCTTGCAACATTGATTTTATTTATGATTTTAATACTTTTATCAGTTCCTATCCTCAAGACCATTCTGAAGCATTAATCTTCCCTGTTTCAAGGTTTGTTTTTACATTAATGGTAGATTCATTAATTACTTCATAAATACTTAGTTATTTTCCACATGTGAGTGTGCTTCCAATGTTTTTAGGAGTGTAACTTCTTTATATTTTCCTGTATTTTTTAAAAATGACAGCATATTTTACTGCATTTCCCAAAGAAATAAAGCTTCCATTGGCTACTCCTGTCTCTCTGTGACCCTCTATACTGATTCTGATTATGTTGTAACAGCTTCAGAGCTACTCATTGGATACCTTTTTAAAAGGAAGTATTTTGGTGAATATTCAACTCGATGTTTACAAAACATGGTTTTATAGACTTTGGATCAGGAAGAGGCTTCCCTTGCATTTTATGTGGGGCTGATTCCTGCCATGAGGAACAAATACTTTCAGGGACATTTCCCAGAACCCAAGGGGAAAAAATCCTCTGTGCTAATTCTGCTGATAACAAAAAAGCATGAGGAATAGTCTTTTGTTGGCAACCTCCTCCCAGGCTGTGGGAGCATTTACTCCGTGTGGTGTACATTTTACATGCCAATGCAGAGCACTGTAAAAGCACAAATAAAGCTAAAGCAACTGTTTCGGGCATGCGAGCACAGGAAAGAAGAAAGAAAAAATTCAAACCAGAACAAAAAAAAAAAAACAAAAACCCCCACAAAGGATTTTATTTTCTACTTCCCACCAAAAAGCAATGTCCGGCCACTTCATGGGAAGCAAGGCTTCAATACACACAGATACAGCAGCCAATGCTGCAAAAGGCAAACACCATAAGCAATAAATGCACACCTTCCTGCTGCTTTCCCTTATGTTCTGTGCCTGGACAGACATCCTATGGTGTGGTGACCCCTTTGGTCAGTGTGGGTTGGCTGTCCTGGCCATGTCCCTCCCAGGATCCTGCCCTGCCCTGGGCTCCTGGCCTATGTGGGGTGGAATGACGGAGAGAGAGGCTGGTGCTGTGCCAGCACTGCTCAGCAGCAGCCAAGGCACTGCTGTGTTGTCAGCACCTTTCCAGCTACTAAATGCAAAGCACAGCACTGTACTTTGTGAGGGCTTCTGTGGGGAAATGAACTCCACCTCAGACAGACTCAATACATTCTGATATAAGGAGGTGAGATCTCTCTGAGGTGAGAAAGAGGGTTAGTGCTTAAGGATCCATTGGCAACCCTTTAGATTAGGAAAGATGCTAATGTGGGAGCTAATTTTTTCCAAAGAGAATTAATTGGGTTATTGAGTTTAAATAGATGTTTGCATTTATATCCACAAGAGTATTTGTGTTGGTTGGGGATTAGGCATAAGAAAATGTAGAGGAAATAAAGGAAAAAATATGGGGGATGGAGGGAGGAGGGAAGGAGGGTGAGAGGGAGGAAGGCAGTCAGGAAGGCAAAGAAAGCAGGAAGGAAGGCAGGAAGCAAGGCAGCAGGCAGAAAGGACTCAAAATGAAATGCTAATGAATCTAAATATCTTCTTTCTAAATAAAGGTGTCATACATCCTTCTAATGTCCAGGGGTGAGATAGCTCCTCTATAATGAGAAAAGTCTGATCAAAACTGACTTGTCTAAAATACCAAGGCCCAGAGGGAGATTTATTCCTGTTCCTCTTCCTTTTACCTCCTAGGAAACCAGAGAGCAAAGCAAATTGCAACAATTTGTGACTGTAAAGCAAACATAGAGTTCTAATTATATTGTTTTTCACCAACAGTTGCTTTAAATACACTGTCCCGGCTTGTATTTGCTTTTCTAAAGCCCATTAGTTCTGTCAGTAGTGTTTTTCCCGGAGGATAAAGTTATTCTAGCTGAGAAGCCTTTGATTATTTTCATTATTATCTGAGACACTCGCACGACTTACAAAACATTCACTGTGGCCTCCGGCCTCTTCAAATGCTGCTGTCTCTCTTCAGCAACCCTTGATTTGGTTTAAGAGTTTCATCTAATTCAACTGACAGAAAATAATTTAGTCGGGTCTTAAAGCTGGATTTTTTCTTGACCTACAAATCTAATTTCCAATCAGTACTTGCTCTTTGGTTACCTTAGAAATTTAGGCATAGATAGGCAGATGGACAGATGTGCTGTATCCTGGTGCCCCTTTATTTACTTTACATTCTGGATGTCATGACTCCGTCACATAGCACATCCTTGCGCTCACAAAACACACACTTTGACTTTCACAATGCTGGTTACATTTACATTCTGAAGAGTAGCTGGCTGACCACAGATTATCAGTCTGAGTGCTAAGAGGACAGCACCAACACCAAGGCTGTTTCTCTAAGGATGACTAACAAAGCAGGAAAGCAAATTAGGCAATATTAAGTTAATGCATGTGCTGAGTGGCTCTAACAAACTAAAAAAACAACATACATTTTGGGTAAGTTCCTTGTGTCAAAACTTCCATGAATATCCCTCTCTTTCAAATTTTTAAGCTGCTTCTATCTTGCTAAGGCTGGAAATGATTACGTCCTTGGGCTCCATATATAAGAAACCAGGAAAGGAAGGGAAGATACTGCTGTGGATGCGTTGAGACCTGCTGGTCAAACTGAAGGACAAGAAAGAAATGCACAGGCAGTGAAAGCAGAGATGTGATGATGGTGCTTTATCTTTACAATTTGCTTTGTCATGAGTTTAATGTATATGTAAATTAATGTATATGTAAAGTCATTTCCTTTGGCTAATGCCAGATGAAAGAACAGCTCCCATCAGAACACTGTTGCAATTAACTTAAGAAATGGCAGTAATTATGGACAGCTTTTCCTCCAGAGGGAAGAACGGTGCATTTAAAAGACCATTTAGTTTGTGAACTTTCAGCCTCTTACAGTGGAGCTGGGAGGAGGCCAAAGTGTAACATTTCATGTTGGTTATGAGGGGTAATCACTCCTAGGGCTGAAACACCCTTATGTGGGATGAAGACCAAGGACCCAGGCAAGGACTAAATCTTATTATCTACAGCCTGCCCTGGGTACTCAATGTGTTATCTTTGCAGGTGGAGAAATGCATAACTGCATGGAGAAAATATGAGATGGCTGGAGGACATGGATTGGTGGGGACAGAACGATCCTCTTTTTGTGTCTCAAGTGCCAAGCAGAACTAAAAGAAATTGTATGACCATACATACCATAGTATGGCCAGCATTGAAGGATGCTATAGATAAAAATCAACTTCAGGGTTATTTAAATATTAAAATGTATCATATGCTAATAATCTTGGTGAAATATATGCTACTACATATATGACTATATTTCTTAAGTCTCTGTCTAGATCATGCTGTATGTAAAGTGGAGGAGGATAAAATTGTGCTGTATATAGGGAGAGTAGAAATTTCACCTGGTTTGGAGGAAGACCAGAAAAGACCTTGAAGATAGTGGATGAAGAAAATACCTGCATATTCCTACTAGCTCTCCTCCTGCAATCTGTTTTGGATTAATGTAGGAAATCCCCCCAGTGCATATTCTGAGTTGAAAAAAAGTGGTCACTAGAGTAACAGGGGATCTGCAGCCTAAACTTCACATACAGGCTCAGATGGGTAAATATGAGGAGGAAAACTTCGCAAGAACATGTTGCATTCAAGGTAGAAAACAAAACAATGTAATTCAATTACAATTTTCCATCTCTGCCAAAAAACACAGACAAATTCAGTAAACCAACATGGTCCTGCTACTAGTTAAGTTACTCCCTCAAATGTACAAAAGTGGTTAAGTCCCTACTGGTGTATCCTTGCGATTTTGACTGGCAGCTCTCAGGAGCAGAGAGACTATTTTTGATCCACAATCACACAACTAATTATACATCACATATTATGGGGGATATTACCTGACGCTTGGAGAGCATCTCTAAAGGGATTATTGGAGTTTGTCTAACTCCAAGGCTCTGAAATTATTCATGACAGATTGCCCTACAGATTCCTCTGCAGATGAATTAAATCAGGGCCATAATTAGGAGCTTGATACAACCTTGTGGGTGGGACCATGTCATGCAGAAAATCATTTTGAAAAAAGAAAGGAACAGGGATTCAGAGAATTTATTTTCTAATTTTAATCAAAAAGGTCTTTGAAATGCAAAACAATTGTGACTAAAAATGGAGCAGTCATTCTAAGTAATGCTAGAGATGGTTAATAACTTAGACAATATATTTTTATCAGTTTCTGTCTAAAATAGGAAATATATAAAAAATATAAATTCAAGAAAGAGGACTTATCAGTATGAATTTTGTCTGTTTCTGGGATAATATGTTTTCTCCTTTTGATGCTTAGAAGTTGCTAGTTTTTTAATAGTAACAAATACGAATAGCAGTATCCAAATCATTATCTTACCTTCATTGTTTTAAAGAGTTAATGGGGAATATCCACATAATGTATGGTGACCTATTTTTACTACGAACAAGAGTCTAGGTGTATTCTGAAGGTTGTTTGTCATAACTCTGTAATTTACCTAATGAGAAATGAACAAGGGCAGGTGCGTCACTGTATCTGACACCCAAGAAGAACAAAGAAGGGATGTGAATGGTGGGAGCTGCTAGACAACACCACTGGAGATAAGGACCTGGGGGTTCTGGTGGAAAGCAAACTGACCATGAGCCAGCTATGCACCCTCAGGATACCTGCAGCCTGGACTGTACAAGGAACAGAACTGTCAGCAGAGCAAGGAATGGGATCCTTCCTTTCTTTCTCTCAGTAGCGTTGAAGCCATGGCTGGAATGTGGGGGTTCAGGTGCACATTCCCCCACACAAAAGAGACATAGACTTTCTGAAGAAAGTTCAGTGAAGGCACTGGAACATCTTTGTACAAGAAGAGGGTGAGAGACCTGTGACTGTTCAGCCCAGAGAAGCGAAACTTTACCAGTGTGTATAAATAGTTGAGTGAATGGAATGAAGAAGAGGGAGCCTGAAAATCTCAGTGATACCCAGTGACAGAATCAGAGGTAAAGGGCACAAGCTGAAACACAAGAAATTTCATTAAAGCATAAAAAAAAATAAATTTATTGCAAAGGTGATCAAAGAGTGGATTGGGCTGCTCAGACAGGTTATGAAGTCTCCAACTTTGCAGATATTCTCAGTCCAACATGAAATTTTCTGGAATATCCTTCATAGCAGAGTGGAGAGATTGTCTGTTGTCAGTTGTAAAACAGAATGAGAGAATATCTAATGTTGTTGTTTGTTCAATGTTGCAAACCCATGTAATTCAAACCCATTAGTTCGAGGGTCAAAGAGTCCTTGCCAAAGTCATGGCAAAATCAATCTGTGTACAAACAGGCCCAAGATTCTTTGCTTTTGCTCCATAACACAAAGTCATCCTCAGTCCAAAGTATGCTGCTGCCTTGCCAGAATACCCAAAAAACCAAGGAGCTGCAGTAAACTGAAGTTCCAAATCTTAACTCCACAGCAATGGTGTTACCGCCTTTTTAACTGGAGCCTAGGATGTTGACTACACTGTGCAAGACATTTGTCTTTCTTGACGAAGGCATATGAATCCCTCTACTTCTCATATAGACTTCTAATCATGTAATATCCTGAAAAAATGAATCCTATCAGGAGATCTACACTTCTATCGCACTACCACTTTTTTTAAAAAGGGCAAGTTATTACTGCTAATGTGCAACAGAACAAAACACTAATTTTTCCTCAATCAGGAAAAAAAATCTAGTCAATTTGTGTGATTTAGATGTGTGACTGAAAGCCAATTAATCAGAGGAAATTTTGTAGAGAGTGAAAGAAAGGGTAGAAGCCATTTATCCCTGTGTTTTGTTTTTCACATATAGATTCCCTCTCAGGAATTCTACTGTTCTGGAAAAGCCTCTCTTAGTCCTGTGGAGTTGTATGACATTTCATTATACTCTGACTTCAGTTTGTGAAAGATTTGTTGAAGCTTTCACTGCTCTAATGAGTAGGAACAAACATTGTGATGCTTCAAGTAGATCTGTTTTGCTATTTTATTTTCTGGTTTGCTTTCACCTTCTAGATTTGGACACCTGAAGAACAAAACTTTCAGCTATGTGTAAAAATAGACATTTTTCCTGATGCAGTCAAAATTGTACAGTCTGTAGCAACAGCCAGGATATCTGATGAGATAGCCCAGGTGTTTTCTCTTCCTTCCAGAAAGTTGAAAAAAGGCCTAAGACGAGTTTATAATCTTTGTTGGGTATATGGGGTTTATTATGTTCTGGTTTTGTTGGATTTACTTCTACCTTATAAAGAAAATCACATGCAAGAACCATTCCACTTAAAAGTGTCACATCCCCCTTTTGGAAGAGTCAAGATCCTTGAAAGGTGAGACTGAAGAGGTCATTGTAGATATACTGATGATATTATAGCCTATGATATTTGAATTACAAAAAAGCCACAGGGAAGGAAAGTTGAATGGAGCCTGAACATCCTTTGTCCTTGTCAAACTTCTTCATGAACAAACTTTGAACAATTTTCTTGGTATTACTTGCATTCCATTCCTTCCAAGTCCTCACCTGGAACAGCCTGGTAATTGACAGTTCTTACTCTTTGAACAGTCTACACAAAGATAGGAGACAGGAGACATTAGTGCTCCATCACAAAAATGTTGTTGCTATCACAATATTCAATTCTTGTTGTTATGGTTAGTAGTTCCTCTAATTAACTATTCATTTTAACATTTTAACCTTTGTGTTTGCCTGGAAACATATGAAAACATCAATCAAAATAATAAATGCCTACTTATAAATAATATCTCTAGGATGACATCAGGCAGATTGCCATCCCAGGCTTACCCCATTCAGGCTGGAAATCCAGAGCAAGTCTTAAATACTTTTTCTTAGCCAGTGCAACAATCTCACTTCTCTGATATTCAGTGAATGATGGTGGAAGAGTTGCAGTCAATAATTTTTGGAAAGCTGTATTGTGCTTGGTCAAATTACAATAGATTCAATGCAGAAAATAAAAAATATGATTAATTACCAGAAGATTTCCTATGGAAAAGGAAGTAAGACTTCACTGGAAGTAAGATACTTCACAGAGAAGTGTCAGCCTTGAATAGTCAGCCTTGTAGGCTGACTATAGCAATCAGACTTGGAAGGTTTCTGGTTTAGAGGGAGTAGTTTAGAGGTCGGCTACTCATTTCTAGGAGCATCTCTCACTTTGAGCTCTGTTCTCACTGCATGCAGGCTATAACCTGTAGAAGAGAGATTTATGGCATCTCCAGCATCATGCCCTGTCAGGGAGCTGCTCGTCTTCCCCACTGGTGACCACAAGTTTACAATGACTTAATAGCATAAATAATGTGAAAACTGACTAAAGCCAGTTTTCATCCCATACAAATAAAATGATATTGTGTTTGATGTCCTTTAAGGAGTCAGGAAGTCCCATTCTTTTACATACCTGTCCAATAAATGATCCTGTAACATGACTGTGTATTGTCCTTAGTAGCTCACCTCTTGAGTAAGTATTGTCTTGACTTTCAGGAAGAGCTTGTTCGTAAAATGCGAAACCTAGGAAATTGTATCTGAGGGAACACAGACAAAGAGAAAGTAAGTCCTAGCTGTGCTGATATGTCCTCATTGAATCTTTTCAATAGATAGAAAAATCATCTCTTTGTAGCTCCTGCTCAGAATAAAAGAGTCAGACATCATTATAGTGTGAATCACCAGAAAAGATGTCTTTTTCCCATCCTAACAATCCATTTCCCTCAAGTATCCTGATTCTTTTCTCTCACAAAGGTGTAGGACTAATAATTTTTTACTTCAAAAATGATTCTAAATCCATTTAACTTTCTGACAACCAAATTGAAACTCTTATATCCTGAAAATGGAATAAAATTGGAAACAATCCTTCTATATTATAAACACCAAATGGTGACGCAGATGTCCACGAAACCTTACAAAAGGTTCCTTGTTGATGCTAGTAATATGGGCCATGAGAAAGTCACATTTCCAAACCTGCCTGAAGAACAAAGTTACTTTCTGGGGAGAACTGGTTAATGGCATGATCAGATGAGGAAGAAAATCTGGCAATCACCTTTAGTGCATTCATGCAGAGACAAAAGGGTACCACTGTAACCCACAGCCTGATGTCTCATTCCCGCCCCATACTGATTCTACTCTTTTGACTCTAAGCAGTGGTCTTTGTGTGGTGTGGGATGGTGCTCTGCTCTGCTTTGGGTCATTCCATTAACCATTATCTTGTTTGAATTCAACTCATACCCACTGAAGCGACCTACACCACAGAAATCTTAAGTTCCTTTCCCCAGTCCAGAGCAGTCTTCCACAAGGCAGAGACAGCCATGTTCAGCTACATGGTTTAGCAGGTATTCCTGAAGTATATTCCCAAACTGAAAAGCATAAGATCCCCCCAAAAAACCCCATAAGTAAACATGTTTCTTGTCTCTGAGCTGCTGGCAAAAGGAAGAATATTGCATTCAACTCAGTCTTTGCTAGAGAAGCTGAACAATTGAGCTAAAATTAAGTTACTAGGGTTCTACAAAACATTCACTTGTGACCAGTATCTTAATCTGTCCCTTTCCTAGATATTTATGCCATCTTTCTCTGTTTCTTTCATTGTTTTAAGCTGACCATTTTGGGGGCTCATGTGTCATAAATGCAAATGTAGAGGAAAATGTGCAGAGGAGACTGAAATTATTTTCTCATTCTGTCAAACATCCAGAAGGAAAGCATGTGAGATGTCATGGAACAAAGCTAAAGAGAGGCAGAGATCACAATTTGATGTGGTACATATGTGCTGCAGTCCACCAAAGGTCAAGGCATATGAGCTTTGAAACGGTTCACAAGTCATGTGAAATGTGCCAGGGAAACGACACATGACAAACGTTTGTCATGCTGAAACTCTAAAGTACCAGGACAAGTTGCTTGTAGTGGACTGTTGTCTGGGCACAAGTGGCAAGGTAGGATGGAAGGTGGAAAGGATGTTAGGGACTAGAGGGTCATCAGAGGTTGCATGTGGGAAATGAAACAGAGAGAGGCACTCAGGTACCAAGGAATTCTGTTCAGTGCAGGCTGTGGAACAGCAATGATGAAGGAAAGCTGCTTCAGGAGCAACACTACTGGGGCGAATTTAGGTAGACAGGCATCACTTTTATTGGTATACTATGAATGGTGCAATTGCATTTCATTCAGGGAAGTCTCCAGCCTTCCAAGGAAAATGTCCTTCCATTCCTCTAGTCTGTTTCAGAGGGCAGAGGCTATCCCGCTCCTAATTTCAGGCAAGGAAAGCAGAGTGGAGCAGAGATATCCAGAAAAAGATCTTAGCAACAGCAGTTGCACTGGCATTCAGAGAGAAGAAATTTTTCAGGGATCAACCTAAAGTCAGAAAAAAAGTCAGAGACACTGCCTTTGCATCTGACTCCAAAAAAGGAATCCTCCTATTTTTTGGTTTTTTAAATGTCAAAGCTTTTAACAGGACCGGAAATTGGAGTCACTAGAGAAAAGAAGATGCAGAACCCTCAGTAAATTAGTAGTGATAAATATTTGAAGGATTTTTAAAGCTTGCTGACCTGTGATTGAAAGCAGAATTAAACACAGAAGACCCTGTCTTCCCTTTGCATCCCAGCATCAGGAAGAAAAGAACTCAGAGAACACTGACATACTGGCTAAATGAAAACCTTCCTGAAGATGTGTTATAGGCTAAAAGATAATGCTTTATGGCTCATCATTAAAAAATAATAGATGGCATGTCTTTAGTCAAGCTGTAGCTCCAAGCTGGCAAATATCCAGCTGGAGTCTTCACCACTATATATACAGGTAGGTGTAACAGATACAGTGAGACTGCTCAGTGTTCAAATCAGGCCTGAAGGTTGCACCCATCCCAGTAATATAGCCCAGGAATATCCCATGCATCTCTAGAGACATGGCATGGGTTGACTCCTTAGTAATTTGTCTTAGATTCCACAGTGAGTGTCTGAGTGCCAAGATCCAGTGGCAAATGTTCCCTAAAAGATCCTGTTTGGGACAGTATGCAGCTAATCATGAACGTGGATTATCGTCTATCAGTCGCTGAGAATGTATTTCAGGAATGTTCCCCTAAAAATCCAGACTCATTACTACAGATACAGCTAATATTATTTTCAAGATCAGTACTAAACTGAAGAAGTAAGATAATGAAAACATCAGTCTCCAAGTTATCTCAATAATCACTGTGACACATGGATTAAAAACATAGTGTCTGATTCTGGGAATAAGTGAGTCAACCAAAGGGATCCTTGGATAATTTCAGCTGTGTTTTTGCCATCTGCCTATGTCTTTACTGACATCTAACCAAGTGATGGTCACTCAGAATAGAAACAACTACCTGAGATAAGTTCTTGAGATAATTACCAAGTTATTAAAATTCACAACCAAGCAGAATACTTCCTGTGCACTTCTGGCTAGCAAAAAACCTCCAAGTGTAGTTTCTTACATTGTCTTAGGTGATGCATGGAACAGGGTTGAGGTACACTGCACTGTCCCTCACACTACTGGACTTGCTCTCCCCTGTATTAAGCAAAGATGTAGCACAAGAAAGAAAAAGCACAGGGGCATGGTGAACAATTCCAGAATATGGAGCCTGGATGTGCTGCAAAACACTATATGAACTTTTCAATTGATAAGGAACAAACAAACCTAGAGTCATCCGTTCTCTCCTGAGTCAGAGAAAAGGAAAAGGTGAAGACGTGAGGAGAACAACATGGTGACACTAAGGTTGGTGAAAAGAAGGAAGAGATGCTCTGGGCTTCAGAGCTGAAATTCTTCTGCAAACCATAGTGAGGAGTATGATACAGAAAACTATTTCCCTGTAGTTCATGAAGTGCATGGGCCAATGTAAACTCGCAGCCCATGAGAAAAGGTGTTCACACTGGAGAGCGAGTGTCCTGGGTTTGCCCAGGAAGGGTCAGTTTTGGAAGAGACCTATGCTGCAGGAAGTAATACAGCTTCCTTCCTGGGAGACACAACCAGTGAGCAGCTAGTTTTGAGTATTGGTAGGTATGCAAACCAATTAAAAGTGGTTCAGCCTTCAGCCAAAAAACCATATTTATGAGAGGGGCACTGGGAAAAAGACCCTTTTTGTGCAGTTGCTGCCAGTGAAGCAGGTCTCCTGCTCTCTCTCTCTGGCAAGACCAAGACCTTGGTCTGGGGGACCAAGGGAGTGATGGGGGAAGGGGGGGTTTGGAGCGGGAGTGCAGCTGGGCGTGGGGCAGGACCCGGCCTGAACTCTCTGGCTCAGATGCAGTCCAGCTGACATTCCAACCCCAGTGGGCAGGGCTGGGCCTCTGCTTCGGGCCAGACTCCATCCGACTCGGGCTGGGCTCTGCTCTGTCACCCCGAGCCAGACCAGCCCTGCTGGGCCAGGCCAGCTTCGCAGAGCAAGGCCTCTGAGACTCTGACTGCTTCTGCTGCCCAGCTCAAACTTTTAAAACATCCCAGCAGAGACTATGTGAGTGCAGCAGAGACCCAAGAGAGAGATTAAACTTTTCAGTGCCCAGATGAAGCTTGCAGACATCCATCTTCCCCTGCACAGAGAGAGAAAGAGCGAGGACACCTACAGAAATACAGCTTTAAAGCACAGAGACTTTAAAGTCAGTGAGTGAAGTAGAGCCGATGCCTAGAGGGAGGAGCATGAGGTGCTTCAATGTGGAAGCTGAACTCCCAACCAAACCATGACTGGGACTAAGCTAAAAAATTCCCTGTAATATATGAGGAAATGGTCCAAAGAGGGGGATGTGAGGTTCTAACTGCAGCCAGTGAGCCATGGTACCAGTGTAGAGATGTAGATACAGAAGTAAATGTTGCCTGATGAGAGGCTTGAGCGGAGACAGAGAAGAAGCTGTGACCCAACCCCTCGCCCCTGGGATGGTAAAGAGGACTTATGTTGCCAGTAATGGAAGAAGAAGATTTCTTTGCTGCTGTAGGAGAGCCGCTCATCCTTAAAAGAGTACCCCATGGACCACCATAGCCCACCGTAGTAGCTGTGGGAAGGCCTACCTAGTGTGGGAGGGATCTTCCACATCGAGCAGGATTTCTCCTCCCGGGCAGCTGCTGGTTGTGAGGCTAGAACCATAAAAGCTGTATTCTTTTGTGGAAATGTCCATGGTATAAGCAAGAGAAAACTTATCTCCCTAAATGAACTGAGAAAAGACTATTTTAGAGGTGGTAAAGTGACTGAAGCTCAAAGTGTTTTCTTTTTGTATTGTCAGTGGGAAAGAGGTGGAGAGGTGGGGGGAGGAGGGGTGGTCTGAGAGTTTTGTTCTGATTCTTGGTTTTTTTTTCCTTTTTAGGTCTGTTAGTAAACTTCCTTTGTATTCTTTAAAGTTTGAGCCTGCTTTGCCTACTCCTAATCCTAAAATTGGATAAATTTTGCTAAGTGTACTGGCATTTGGCCAGAAACCTGGATTGGTGAGCTCAAACCACTACATGAAATTGGTGTTTCTGCCCGGTTTGCAAACCAAGCCTGCTACAGCGACGATGCTGAAAAACCATAGTGAGAAACTCGAGTGGAGAGAGAGAAGACAGAGGAAGAAGACCTTGTTTCCAAACTAGAACAGCTCATCCTTAAAAGACTACACCCCTTGAAATAAAATTACCCATGTCACATTGTTTGGGAAGACTATTTTGCCCATGCAAGGGACTCACATTCCAGCAGGTCAGGCGGGACTGCTATTCATGAAAATTAGAACCACATTGGAGAAGTTCACAGAAAACTGCCTCCTGTGGGAAAGACCTCACAACATTACAGAAGAGACTCATCTCCTTAAGCAAACTGAAGAAAGATTTTTTAAAAATGACAAACTGATAACCCCATATTTTGTCTTTCAGTACTGTTAGTGGGAAGGAAAGAAGGGCTGGGGAGGGAGGTGTTCTAAAGGTTTATTTTAGTTCTCATTATCCTCTTTTAATCCTGTTAATGAATTTCTCTTTATACCTTTTAAATTTTGAGTTGGTTTTGCCCTTAATGTGTTTACTCCTAATCCTTATCTCACCCCATGAATGTTTTGATGTTTCTTTCCCCCTCCTTTGCTCAACTATACCAGAGGAGAATGAGTGAATGGTTTTTCGTGGGTGCCTGGCTTCTAGCCAGTGTCAAACCCTGACAATTTTCTGAATAAAATTATATTTAATTTCTCCAAGTCATAAAAAGATGTGAGTTTTCCCAGTATAAGGATTATTTTAATAAGTGTTAAATAGAAAATGACAGTCCCCCCTCCCCAAAAGAGCAAGCAAGGAAACAAACAAAAAAACTCATTATGCATGCAGTAGCTAGTATTAAATCTGTAAGAAATGCCATTATGCCAAGGACTACTGGTAAATCAGATGATTATGTTACAATTCATAGGAAGCCGGAAAACTGGACCAAGAGCAATCTGATGTAGAGCAAGGAGGGAAAATGCAAAAGCCCTGCCCATGGAGAGGAAAAAATTCACACACTCTAGGTGGCGACCAGCTGGACAGCAGCACTGTACAGGACCTGGGGTTCCTGGTGGACAGCAAGCTGACCATGAGCCTGCAGTGAGCCCTCAGGATGGTTCAAGGACAAGAACTGCCCGCCGGCCAAAGACAGAATGCCTCTTCACCAAGTTTGCCTGATGACCAACACCCCAGAGGACTGTGGCCCTTCAGAAGGACCTCAGTAGAGAGGTTGGAGAGCTGGGCAGAGAAGAACAGTCTGAATTTCAACAAAGGAAAATTCAGCGTGCTGCACCTGGGGAGGAATAACACCAGGTACCAGCATGGGCTTGGGCTGACCTATTAGAAAGTGCCCTGTGGAGAAGAACGTGAGGTCCTGGTGGACAACAAGCTGTCCATGAGCCATGAAGGACCAGAAAGAACGTTAAGGGAGCATCTTTTCTACAAGAAAAGTAGGAGCTGTGACTGTTCAGCCCAGAGAGGTGAAGGCTTGGGGGACATTACCAATATATTTAAATAGCTTAACAGGGGGAATGAAGAAGAGGGAGACTTACTCCTCTTGGTGGTTCCTAGTGACAGGGTGAGTTAATGAGCACATGCATACATAAGAACACACATTTTTGCTCTGGTTGTGGCTGAGCACTCAAATAGGCTGTGGAGTCTCCAACCTTGCGGACTGTCACAGGCAAACTGGGCAACCTTGTCCAGCTGAACATACATGAGAGAGTGAACTAGACAGCCTCAGCTCTTCCTGCCCATGTCAGCTCCTGTAGCTGTTATGTGACTTCGTGAGTTTGTGATTCTGTGAGGCGGATCACAGTGTGGAAAGTATTTTTTTCCTCGTTTCTGCCCTAGAAATACAAAAGCATCAATTAGATAGAGGTAGGTGTTGCAGAGTGAGATTTTTATGCCAGTTCAAGTTAAGAGCTCAAGTTAATTTTGTACTACCATACAGAACCCCTGTGCGTAGAGGTTACCGGCCTCATTTAAGTAATTTGTAGACCCTACAATATGTTAGTAGGAAGGTATACACACCATTCTTAAGAGTGTTTATTGTACAAAACGCCACTTTTTTTTACACTTCACCACTGGAAGATGTTTATCAGATCACAGTATTTAAAAACAAAACATTGTTCCAACTATTCAGTAGTTGCTTCTACAGAGCTGAAAATTACAGATTGTGGCCCATGGCAGTCTTTTTTCTAATATTTAACCTGTTCTTTTTATATCTGTGTAAAGCAATGATGCATTTGACCTCTAGAATACCAATTTCAGCATTCAAAATCCTTTTGTCAGTGTATAGATTTATTTTAAAAACCCCAGAAATGAAAACAAAAGGCCCAAAGATGCCTAAACTTTTTATAAATATGGACCAAAATTGTAGCAAATTCCATTGTCTCAAAATATTTTACTATTTACCTTACTAGGGGGGAAAAACTCCCAGGAAATAAAGTGTTTCATGCTAGTGTAGAATTAGGTTGCCTGCATAATTACTAAGAGTTACTTAATAATTACCGCCAAGTGTGATTGGTTTATATTTGGTCATTTACACACATGATTGTTCAGAAAAATTAATTCATGGCCTTCACCATTTCTATAGACTGAACGCAGATCTTTCTCTTATCTCTCTCAATTTCACACCATTCTGTGCCATATGATTCCCCACCTTTCATGCCCTACTGGTCTCTTGCTGACATCTCTTTTAACTTTGCTTTACAGTACTTTCAAAGTAGTGAAAGTTTTGATTCCCATTGTTCACACACTTCATTTTATATTATCTTAAAGCAGTATTTAGCAGAAGGGCCAGCAAAATTCGTAAAATAATGAGATCTAATTTGGATCCTGTGTAGGTGTCTCCACTAATGTACCCCATTTGCTTACATTTTATGTAAGCAGTTCTCTGTTTGACTAATTTGCTGTTCCCTCTGCAGCCTGGTCCCTTTTCCAAATATCTCATCTGTTACAACTTTCTCCTGATAATTATGCTAATCAAGTTAAATCAAGCCTGTAATTGTTTCTCAATCCTCTAGTTTAACTGTTGAAACCCCCTCCTTCTCCATAGCCATTTTTGTCAGCCTCCTTAGAAGGTGGGATTTTAATGCAATATGGATAAAATCTTTTGAGCTCCCATAATACATAAAAATTTGAGAAAACTGAAGAAGAGTCTCCTTTAAACCAAAGAAGAAAGTTAAAAGGAAAGACAGAAACACTTGAAACACAATAAGAACCTAACCAATAATCTTCTTTTACCTGCCTCTACTCATACTAAAAGCTTGTTTAAACCTTGACCCATCACAAGTATTCTTGTTCGTTTTATTTGAAGAGTAGCATTGTGTAAAATGTTCTTTCCAACCAGCTTGTAAAACCCTGTAATTCAGATATGGAAGAAACATACAACATAAAAATACTGCATTCTTTTCAAATTGCTTCTAACTGTTTCCCCCCCCCCCCCTTAAAAGCCTATAACAACAAGCCTTACACAAACTGAAATTTGGAAAATATGCTTCTTTTCCATCTTACAGTACTAGCAGGAGCTAAAGCTAATGCTACTTCTTATTTATATTCTAAACAGTTCCCTTTCTATTCCCTTTGTTCTGATGAGATCTCTTTGCTTTCTTTGTTCTCATAAAGTGAAAGGACGACAAAATCTTACATGAATTTGAGGGGAAGGATAAAGATTTTTTGCATTGTAGGATCATGAAAAATGTTTAAATATGAGAATTACATTGAAAGTCAAGGAACCAAATTTATGCATGAAACTAGATGCATGAAATTGTAAACTAGCTTATTGATGTTACTTTTTCAAGGCCCACAGTAGCACTTCAGAGAACAGCAAAGTAAATCCCATATATGTTCTGTCTAGTTTAAGGACCTTGCCCACTGTCACTGAAGTTCTTTCAATCGTTGCTATAAAGACATATATCCTGAATTCTAGTAAATATTTGCCAGCTAAACAATGTATGACAAGGGAACACAAAAATATTCAGCACTACACTAAGCTGGCCCACCTAGCTATTTTATATCTTGACTCTTTCAATGACACATGTAAGGTGCTGTAGATGAAATTGCAAAGACTTCTTAATGAAAGATAAGAGATAATCCTTGTTCCTAAAGTGTCTCTTTCCAATAGTGTCATCTAAATCTGCAGAGCTGAGGAAGAAGTTGAACCCATGAGTTTGATGTTAAGTTTTCCTTCCAGAATATGCATTTGGATACTTAGGAGCACTTTGTGATGAGAATAGAGGAGTTTCAAAGAGTGCCTTGAAACAAAAGTTCCCATTGATAGCCTTTGAAGTTCAAAGAGGGGAAAGCTATAAGATCCCACTGGGTTTCGCTCTGATCCCATTTTCAGTATTTTAATTATCAGCTTGAATAGTACAACCCGCAAAAGTTGTACCCAATCCAAGAGAAAGGGTAATCTATATAGCAGCCATCTGACCTCAGGAGCCAAGATCTCAACAGAAGAGTTAGTGAAGGCAGCAAACAAAATAATGGATTCAAAAAATAAGGCAGAAAGACTTAAATATACAAAGAAATGGGGAAGCATCAGTTAGTGAACAGAAAGGCAGAAAAATATTCTGAATTATGTTGGATAAAAAATTAAGTTTACGTATGTCAGGGAGATGCAACTTGGCATTGGTGTGTATTAAAAGTACATTGCTTTATCTGAGAGATAAGTACTCTCTTCCCCTTCATTTCCAGGTTGTGTTACTGGAGAAGTCAGTACTTTTCCGGTGATATTTCCGAGCATAAGGAAGATGAAGAAAATCTCTAAAACCTAGAGAGGCTCAGAAAATGTGGCATCTCAGAGAAAGCTGGAAGAAGCTGAGTTAATTTCACTTCAAAAAAAAGGCATAGAGTGCGAGTATTTGCTAATGTCTATCTAATGCTCTGTTTGAGGTTGACTAAACTTGATTCCCCCCATCTCACAGGAAATGTCATCAGCAGTCATTAGTAGTTGGAAAAGATGGCTGGCACCTCCAATACCAAAATTAGTGGGACCTTGTATATCCTTCAAAAATATATATTCCCTGTTTTAGGCTAGAGGATTCTGGGATCAGGATCAGCACAGGTAGAGACTGGGTCCTCACTAAGAGGACATGGACATTTAGCAGCTCCTTGTAACGATGAGTGTAAAGGCAGCATTTCCTCCAAGAGATGAGATTTTTGTCTCATCATTCAGAAATATCCATTTCTTCCTTACCTGCTGCACATGGACTCCTGCCATGCTACATTACTCAAAAAAGTAAAGTGTAAACAAACTGAGCAGCGTCAATTCAAGATGCTCAGATACTCTGAGTATTTTAAACAAGAGCATAAACAAAGGAACACCCTGTGCTGCTGAATCAGCAAACTCCATGTAATGATCCTATTTGGAAGGCCATTGTACACAGAAGAACTAGTGATCCATGTAATAGGCAGTGTGAGTGGACAGAAGCCAAGGCTGTGCTGTGCTCTGCTCTGCTGTGTGTCGTACACGCAACTTCACCTTCAGACTCTCTCAAGCTCTGTGCATCTATTAACTACAGGATAAACATACCTGGCTGACTGCAGCAGAGAAACCTACAGGCAGGTTCTGCTTTACATTGCTGATTTCATCACTTGCACGCCCTTGTCTCTAACAGTGAAGCAACAAGTTTCTGTAGGAACCCTCGTTTCTTGAACAGTGAAAACACAGGATTATTTTCCTTGCAAGAAAATATTGTAAGAGGAACGAAAAATGAGTAAACTTCCCTTAGGCGGATCTGCACAGCATAACACACCCATTTTACACTGCCCAGTTTGAGATTCCTAGCACCTGGAGTAAGTTTGTCTATACTTTGATTTTTTCTTAATACTATTATCTCTAGTAAAATTTGAACAGTACTTTACAGAATCTGACCAACTTTCTTATAGGGTTTATAAAAAACCCAGACCCTCCTGGTGCTGTCATTCCTTTATCTGTATTTTCTACTCCAAATCCTGAAATGAACTATCATTACTAGGACTCCTCAGAGACATAGCATATGATGCTGTAGGGTTATGTTGCCATGCATCTTCAGGGGAAACGCTGGAGTCCATGTTAAAAAGGGTTGGGATGCCAGAAGAATACTCCTTAATCCATTGTACCATAAGAAATCACCATTTTGACCTTTCTACTAGAAGAATTTTTGCCTTATGCTAAAAAAAGTAGAGAAATGTTTCTGTTTCTGTAAAGATTTTCTGTAAAGAAAATATTGTCTTTATCAGTCGTTATTTACAGTGCTGGATTATGTTTGATTCCAGTTATAAAACTTCTCAAAACAATAATTTATCCAGTATATGTGTAATCTAAATATCCTTACAAATCCACTGATAGGAGTGCAACATCAGTCATGCAGCAAAGAAGAGTTTCTGCTATGGAGATGACCACCTGCTTTTTACTTCAGGTGTTGCAAGGTTTGGGCAAGAAGCAGAAGTCACAACAAGGAACTTTCTTCATGTGCAGGAAAGATATTGAAAAAAAAAATTAAAAATTAAGCTGGAAATCTTATTGCGGAGGCAGCAATGCTTTAAGGTTGTGATTAGGAGAGGGACGGGGCATTTCTTCTAATTTAAAAGAATTGAACACCAGCTGTCAGTGTCCACTCACAGGTGAATATAAATGAATCAGACAAAGATATGGCACCTCTGCAGTTCAAGCCAAAACCACGGTAACATAACTATTTACTGGAAAAGGAAATGGAAATTCTCTGTCTAGTTATTGCATGTGAAGGACACACAAAAGTGTATCTGCCTGGAAGAAGACTTGAAATGGTGTAATAATTCCCACAGCTGTTTGGTCTGTTGTCTCTTCTTCATACCTCCTCTATGGACCTCATTACCAGAAGCTCTTTTAGTTTCTCTTTCTGACAGAAATTAATGAAACTTCCTAAATTTGTTGAGCAAAATTATTGACTGATAGAGATACACATAGAGACACCAATCTATAATTCTCCAGGATCAAGGGGATTCTTTTCATTTCCTCCAAAGGATTTTGCATCAAGCTCTTCTCTGTAAGAGAAATGTTGTGGAGTACATTTAAGGATGAAATTAACGCACTGTGCAAATATATTTAAATTTTGTACAACTTCCATGAATTATTATGTTCCTACCAGTCAGCATGCATTTTAATGCATTCCTCCTGCACCTGGTGCCTGAATAACAGCTAAATTGCATATTACCAGCAGAGCTTATTTGCTTCATTGAGTTATAGATAACATGAGCATGAGAGGGATCCAAGATGTTTGTGCTTGATATAATTCACATTTCCACTTCAGAGCTGACTGTTCTTCCTACCTGTACTTCTCCCACTAAAATAGTCCAAGCACCTGTTAAGCATCTACAAGGACTCTCACTCCTTTCCTACCACTTAATTTGTGTGCAAACATGTGGTCACGCTGTGGCACAAGCTTGGCTATAGTGGAATGAAGTCCCAAAATAGCAACCTGTGTGCTATACTCCAGGCAAATTGGGTCATCACAAGACAATTATTTCTCTTGTCAGACGGACAACACCTGTACCTGCGAAAGTGTCCACTGTGAGTTTCTGGTCCTTACAAATTAATTAATTAATTAACTGCAAACCGCAGTGAACCACAGTGTTTACTCCAGCTGGCCCAGCATGGACAGAAAGAAAAGGACAAGTACTTTGAGGCATTACCTGAGAGAAAAATAGGAGTTCTGCTATATCCCTGAGCATGTGTGAAATATTTCCATTCGTTTTCCTCTGCAAGAATTGCAGTCTGCCCAGCTGTCAAACCAGGATGTCACACTCAGCTCTGCAGGGTCTTCAAAACTACAGCTGCACAGAAGAAAATGTCTTAGTCACAAGAGGAGACAAGCAGGCTCCATTACTAAGCATGTGTTAGCAACAGGCTCAGTTGTTGAAAGGAATTGCAAGTGCTGGAATAATAATTTCCTTACATATTTGACAAAATAGATTCTCACAGAACCACATGAAAGGAGCAAGAACAAGCATCTTATCTCTTGTTGCCCAGAAACACATCTGCAAGACTGAGCTGAAGGGGTTTTTTTTGTCCAAACTGAAACTTTCCAAGTGAATTCAAAGTCCTACAAAGGACATTTCATGGAAATCCAAAATTAGGCTAAGACAGCAGAGGTGACTGGAGAATGCTTGGAAAGATAGAAAAAAGAAAGAGGGCTTTCTTTTTGGTGGAGAAAGCTTTCTCTTTGAGGGGTGAAGAGAGAATACAAAATCAGTTCAAATGGACATCAAAGCACTGGAGGATACTGGAAGTAGGTGTAAGAGCTGCTCATGTTAGTAGGAGGTGACCAAGCTGTCACTCTATTTCAGCCTACTGTTTTACGTTTGCTGGTCTTCAATGTGAATTACTGCTGAGTATTGTCTAGGCAGCATTTCCAATCATGTTTCTTTGGTATGGAAAAAAATTTAATTTGTTAAAATACAAGTAGTTGTTTCTGGAATTTCTGCAAAAGCTTTGTCAGTCCAAACCATTCAGGTTTTGTGCTCTGATCCCCAGATTTGAGCTTGTCTTTAGGCTCTAGTCCCTGATGTAGCATCATGAGATGAAAAATCAGCTTCCAATAACAAAAAGCTGTGTTCCTACAGTTATAGGAAAAAAAGACTTAAAGCTCTGTGTTCTAATATTTACAGTTATTTAATTTTGGCATCTAAAATAGTTTGTATGCACAAGGTTCACTTAAAAAGAAACATTTTTAAATGATGTATCATTTCCCTTTTTGATTCTGTGGGGGTTTTTTCCTAAATGGAGTCTTGAAAAGTTGAAAATGCTAGGTTCTCAAGCTTTCTGTGTGCTGGAGACCTCTAAAAGCCTGTTTTTTAAATGAAAAAATATTATCTCTGCTTCAGAAAAGGGTGTCTTATGACAGGAAATCTGATTAAATTGGAAGTGCCAGTCATTCTTTGTTGTTGCACATCTCTTCAGGAGCAGATCCCTTCCCCTAACACCATTCTTGCAAGACTCACTCACCTGTATTGGAGAGTTAATAATCTTTGGGAGAAATCACGGAGAGCAGGTTATACAGAATTTGCATAATGTATTGCCACCATAGCTCAGAAGATGCATTTGACAATTCACTGCACAAAATCTGTTTTATTCCTGCTGAGACAATTCTAAGGAGATTACAACTACCTGCTATATCTAAGTTATAATGTTTAAGACTCTGAATACTTTATTCAGATGATCAGATTTGTTTGACAGTTTCATATCCTCAGGCATGATTTAATTAATACTAGGATGTAAGCTAATAATTGTTTTTTATTTCCTAGTGACTAACTCCCCTTAGGTTATGAAAGGCATTACTATACTCTATTGTTACATCATCTGATCTCCTTTTTTTTCGATCAAAAACATCGGGTGTTATAAAGAGTTTTGTGGTTACTGTGAAGGCCCTTCTGTCTAGTGCAAATTGAATTTACAAGTGTATTTCTAGGGTTTCCTGGTTTCTGGCACACAGCTTAATGTCAGTGGATGATCACATCTCAGTGACTGGAAACAAAGAAAAAGTTTGAAGCAGTGCTTTACAATTCTAGCCACATTGCCTCAACATGTCCTATTTCACTATCAACAGGCCAGACAACATCTTCAGGTTCATCAGCAGGGTTCAGTGCCCTCCTCCCCAGCTCCAAGACCAAAACAAGCGTCAACATTTCCACCAACAAAAATGCAGAGTGAAAAATAATCTGTAATGTACATGCAATTTAGCTTTCATTCTAAGCCTTTATGGTGCCTATGAGATACCACCTGCAGACAGAACTAAGCTATAAAATCTGAATTGCCAAATCAGTAACCATTAAACTTGAGACTCCTACTCTGTCGACAACATGACAGCAT
The DNA here is from genome assembly GCA_025920805.1 of Petroica traversi. NCBI lineage: Eukaryota > Metazoa > Chordata > Aves > Passeriformes > Petroicidae > Petroica > Petroica traversi. The sequence goes on along the minus strand of JAHLSL010013621.1, from coordinate 4,089,814 downwards.
GGATAGGGGAAGCATCTCTGGAAAGACTCAAGGAGATACACAGTCATAAAGAACCCCTTCCTGAAATATCTGCACCTCAAACAGGTGAAACAGGATAGATTTTACTGATGCCAGGCATGAGTTTGGCTGAAGAGGAGACTTCAGGATTCATGTTGCCATAATGATATAACACTCTCTGATGTATTATTATATGCTGTAGTCTGAATAATTTTGGTCTTATTTCATGATAGACTCAACTGAACCAAAAAAATCCCCCACAAGGTAATGAAGGAACATTTTATACCTCAAAGCCAAGAAGTGTAGACTCTCTGTCTCCTGAGATTTGTAGCAGATGACTCAAATACACCTCAAATTTGATAGAGCAAAAAGATAAGTTCACTTGACACCTTAGCCTTCACTCACTGCCAGTGGGACAAAAACTGCCTGCCAATAAGTCTTGGAAAAGGAGGAAAAACCTGGAGAGTAGGATGTTTGCAGCCTACTAAACTTTCCTATGCTACTAGCAATAGATGAAAGACCAGGAAATACAAACCTGGCAACAGTACTTCTCTAAACTTCTGAATTGCCAACAGCAATTGAGGCACTGCTTCACTAATACTTGAAACACACAGAAGAAGGAAGAAAAAATTTCATCATAAACTCAATATATGCCACACAGAGGGTTAAAGTTTTATGCAATTCATTTTGTATCCTGGTGGACACAGAAGAATCTTATCTCCAGTGGGACTTAATCTGCTATTTGGCAATACCTTCTTCAGTGGAGCCTGCAGCATACGCTTGTCTTTGATGCTTGTCTATGTTGCTTACTGACTTCTTTTGAAACCTCTTCAGAGCATCAGGAGTTTATCCTAATAAACAGCTCTCTTGTGGCATCAGACCTGCACAGAAAGGCTGAGCACAGCCCACATAAGGGCTAGATATGTAGGAACATATAAGAGAAGAATTTTAAGAGAATACAAACTTCTGCTGCTGGAGTGGGTACACTACAGCTTTTTGCTGCTGTCATCTTAACATGCACATCATATGACAATGACCAGTTAGCTGCACTTAGACTGCCAGTCAGTTTTCAGATTTGAGCTGTAAAGTGCCTTGTATAAGGCTTTCCTTCTTGACAGCAACAAAAAATGATCCTAAGAATGCAGAGATGGGTTTAATACGGAAACACAGTTATCCCTAACTCAGTCACATTCTCATGAAAGCTCTCCTAACTGTCTCACAACATTTTTTTCTCTCCCTTGAAAGCCATGTTTTGATTCAGTGGCCAGTGATGGAGAAGTCAACTGTGTCTCCATTGCTGCTGAAGATTTGTTCTTTGGCTGTGCATGGATCACCCAGGCCTAATAACTCAGCCTGCTGTTGGTAGTTATCAAGGGCAAGATAGGTTTCCTGCAGTGGCCCAGACTTTTCTGCTTTACTTGGGGTGTGTAGCTGGTTAGAAACAGCTTAGAAGAACAGTAACCTGAGAGACCTTCAAACAAAGAAGTTGCCAGTCAGCAGAAACACACAGAAGGCAATTCAAATTGCTCCCTGGGATGAATCACAGTGATTCCTCTCACTGCCTGGAGGGATTTTGTTCACCATATTTTCTATCAAAGAAGTCCAGTGAAACCAGGTACAGAGGCTTTTTTGGTATATATGCTATATATACAGACACTATCACACTAGTATATGTACAGGCATTCCCTCTTACCTGTAATGTCATATGTGCTGACAAAGCAGAAAATTGTATTGCTTTGATATGATTTATTCTTGACAAATCCATACCAGTTGCTTTCTATCCTTGCAACATGCTTTTGAGTGCTTCTAGATGGAATTATCAATAATGTGCCTAAGAATCTTTCCCCAGGTTCAAGTTGTCCCTATGGTCCCATTTTCCCTTTTTAGAAATAAGTAAGATGCCTGAACTTTCTGTGCTCCTGGGAATTCCTTCAGCCTGTGTGACTCATTAAATATTGTATTTCAGCTTCATGTGTCCCTAGTAATAAAATTTGGTAGTGAAGAATTGGATCTCAAGAGTTGCTTAAGGGATCTTGCCACTCTGAGTGCCATCTCCCCCAGATCAATTACTGATAACTGGCTGTCTTGTATCCCAAGTAATTTTTAGTCCTCTGTGATGTGAAAAAAATAATTGCAGAGCCATCAGATAGGACAGCACTGGCAGTAGGGACGTGAATGAATACCTTTGAGGTTATTCATGCAGCCAGGGACTCTGCCCTGGCTTTCTTGCAGGCAGCTCTTTCTGATGTAGCTCTGTTAGTAGGGACCTATCACTCAGTGGCTTGTGCTATAAATCACTTCCTCAAGTTTCACTGCATAATTGAATCTTCAGATTGGTTCCAAGCCCTGGGATAAACTAAAGAAAGAAAGAACACCTGTGATTTAAAATACTGAAGCAACATATGTTTAATAAGTATTTCTGTGATTTCTTTTCCTTTTCAAGCTGTGACAGAATTTCCTTCTCTGTTCTGTTAATGCAACAGACTTCAAAGAACCCTAAGATTTTCAGAGAGTCTGTTTTTGTCTTCAGCCTTTGATTCCTCTCCTACAGATCACCAGGACTGAAAGACCATATATTTCATGACAGTGACAACTGCAACATGGCATGATTTGTTCATTATCCAAACATGATGTTTAAAGTCAGGTCTAAAACAGTGCAACAGGACAAGCCACAAAACAAAAATTTTGTATGTGTTTCAATTATACTTACATAATATAAACAAGATATACATGGATAATATAATATATCTGTATCTATACCTATGCATCTATGTTCTATTGTCAATTAAAACCTCCACTGAACCTCATTGCTCTGCACAGTGTCAGATAGTCTTCCTCTTTGATGTGGATCTGAACAGGGGATTTAACAAGTTGTCATGCCCTCAACACTGATAAAGTTCACAGTATTGTGGACAATTTTCCCGTAGCTGGATAATCAGATTTCATTTAAGGCATTAAACTATATACATGAGATGTAGATTCTGCCACATCTTTTTACAAGTTGCTGAAATGTTCAAGTGCCCCGTGCCTTGAAAACAGGAACCTCTTTCTAATCTGAATGCTGTCTAGCTGTATTTTCCAGGCACTGGTTTCTTCTGGCAGAAACCTTAGTCATGCCTGGGACCTGTGGGTCCCACGAGTTGAAGATCCTGGTTCCTGAGCTTTTCACTAATTTAGCTATGAGGAAAAAGTAGGTTTCTTCACACTTAATTGAACTTTTTCTGTCCTCCTTTTTTTTCCTTGGTTTTACCATTTTCAGTAGCTCTTAGCGTAGAGGGACTGCAGTTTTAACTGTAGCCTGGAAGTCAGGGCTGAATACCACTCCTGACAGAAATTATAATCTTCCTCCAAAGAATAGTCGTGTCTTAGCCACTGTGATTAAGAAGATGAACTTGGAGTGATAGCATCCTTCTCATTCTTTTGGTTTTCACTGTTTTTGGTTTTTTTCACATTTACAAGAAAAAAATATTTGTTTTCCTTTAATTATCAAATTTCTGTGTTATACGACAAACAAATTCTGGAATTCTCGTCATAGTTCATAAGAAATGCTCACTTGTGCTTTTTGACAATATAACAAGACATGGAGAGATATTCACTTATATACAGGTCCAGCTCCAAGAAGCACAGGCTGGCTGGCTGGCTGGCTGGCTGGATGGATGGATGGATGGCTGGATGGCTGGCTGGATGGATAGCTGTATGAAGGAACAATTTTGTGAACCACTGACTAATAGAATGGGAAGATGGAGGTGGTACCTGAAAAATGCCTGAAAAATTTCAGAAAGAGACAAAGTAACAAATTAAATTTTTTTAATCTATGTATCTAAAATTGGATACAAATTTTGTATTCACATTATGACAAGGCTGGGATCGGGACATTCCCAGAATTACATTGAAAACAAAAACTTGTGTCATCAAATATTAAGAATTGTGTTTTCTCTGTGTCTCATGCAATCTCCCAAATGAAAGATGTAAGCTTTAAACCTGTCACTCATAAAAGAATAGGGGTTGTCATGGAAATATGATTACTAAAGTTTTGAAACATAGGTCAAGGGCCATGCTGCAAAATTCACCCTTCCTCTGGAAAATACAGGACAGAGGAGTCTGATCTAAGGGCACTAAGACAATAAAGCACAAGGTATGAACTTAATCTGATATTTGCAAAGAGATTAATTTTGGGTATAACAAGTATAAACAGGAGACAGTCTTGTCTGAAGCACCATTGGGGAAATAATGTTACTCACTCTTTTCATTATTTAATCAAATACGAAGGCTCAAGAGTACTCAGTACCTTGAGCTATAAAATTATTCTTCCTGGAATAAATAAAGTCTATATGGATTTTTATTTTCCTTTCTGCGCCTGTAATACATAAAAAAGATAGGCCAATGTTCTTCAAATTTTTTTGGTGGCACAACTCTACCAAAAAGCACTTTTTGAGCACACAACCTCAATATTTGTGTGTTTGTTTATTTAATAGTCATGTAAATGTATTACTGTAAAGAAATGTTAAGTTCATAATAAAACATGGAACAAAATGGATCATAAAAAAATCCCAATATTTTAATTTTTGTTTAATTTTATTTTATTCATAAATGATACAGAAAATATTTTTTCATGCAAACTGATGAATTGTTTTGTGCCACCCTTGCAGAGTGTCCCCCACCCAGTGTTTCTTCACTTTAGAGACCATTTCCCTACATTGCAGGGAAATTGTAGACAGAGATGAGAAAAAATGTCAGAAGTACAGAAAGGTGAGTCCCAAATACCTATGAAAGAGGGAGGACAGATCTTGGCTTTAGGCCATGGAAATGCCTGTCAGGATTTTCAGGTAAAAGCAGCATTTTCCTTCAAATTCAAATCTGCAAATTCATCAAGGGCCTTAAAAATGTGGAATTTAGGTGGTCTTTCTCTTTGCCATCTCTTTGTTAATGTTTGCTGCTTTGTGTGGTGTATTAAGGTGTATATTAAGGTTTGCTTTCAAATATTCTCATCAGCATGGGTGCTACATTAAAGGTTTTTTGAAAAGAAAAAAGAAAAGAAAAAGAGAGGTGAGGTGAGGTGAGGTGAGGTGAGGTGAGAAGCGGAGTGAAGCGAAGAGAAGAGAAGCGAAGAGAAGAGAAGAGAAGAGAAGAGAAGAGAAGAGAAGAGAAGAGAAGAGAAGAGAAGAGAAGAGAAGAGAAGAGAAAAAAGAAAAGAAAAAAGAAAGAAAAGAAAAGAAAAGAAAAAAGAAAAGAAAAGAAAAGAAAAGAAAAGAAAAGAAAAGAAAAGAAGAAAAATTATCCTGAGCAACAAAGGCAGGGCATACAGCTCCTGAAGCAGATGGAAAATAAGGCAACAGTGCATGAGCCTGCAGGATTCCTTGTCTTCCCATATGTTCTAATTATCTTTGGTGCTATATACAAACAGGAAAATATTGGCTCCCTTAACAATACCTGAAAAGCTATTGCTTTTCAGCAATACAGATGAAGCCTATTCAAAATGTGGTAACTTTTTACAGTATTATTCACAGAAATACTAGATCCCAAGCTAAATGTGGAATTCTCCCATGGGCACAAAAATTTTCAAGAATTTAATAAGTAGAGAGGTTATCAGCTGCCTACCAGGTTTATTTTGAAGTCAGAGAGCTAACTGCATAACGTGATAGGCAGAAAAACAGCATGAGTTTCACCCAGTAAATCCATCTAATAACCTGCTAGAGGCCTGCTGGCAGTATAGCCAGTGCTGCAGTTCCTGCTGCCTCAGTTTCCCTGCTGTGGCACAGATGTTTCCTAGATGGATGTTAACTTGGGTACAAGTCATCTTGGAAACAATATGTGCTCTGGATGTTGGCATCACCCTAACATAGGATCCTGACCTTACCTAGGGAAAATGCTTCCCTCTTTCTCTGCAAAGCTGCTGGGCCCTGGATAGTGAACAGTAGAGAAGTGACACCACATTTGCACATTTTAAAACTCATTCACCATGAACCTACAGTACAGGTAGTACCTTCAACAAATTTCTTTGGTGACTATTAGGTGACTGTTAAGACAGTGGCAATGTCTGTGCCAAAAGAGAAAAATGAAGCTAATTTTTCAGTCCTTTAATGTTCTTTTCTCCTCACAAAGGTAATGATGAAATAGTTTTTCTGCTTCACTGTTAAATCCTCCTTGAGGATCAGAATCAATTCCCAATCCCAGCTCCCATCTTCATTCTCTTTTAGCCAACTCCAGAAATGTATGAATATTAAATGTAAAACTAATTGAAAGCAAATGGAAATGGGGTTGATTGAGTAATCCAACAATATACTGCTAGAACTCTGCTGTAGGACCTAAAGGAAACTTAATGAAACCAAAACAATCTTTATTGTTAGTATTTCCCAAGAGGATCATTTCTTGGTGAATACTGCCATTCCTCTGTACAAAATATTCAACAAAAAATCTGCTTCCACATTCTTATGAAAATTAATCTTGAGTCTCTCTTGAGATTGGAAATGCTACAGCATTGAAAGCTAGAGCAAAGTAGGCTTTATGTCCTGGAGGGTTACTTCTTATTGAATGCCATGGACTTATTTATGTTCAGATTCCTCAGCTGGTCCGAAAGCTGAACTTCATTCCTCCTTCATTCCTCCAGTTTCTGCCTTGAGGTTCAGGAGCTTTAGAAATATTGGAAGACAGTTTAACTTTTAAAACTGAAGCTAAAATAATTTCTGAGTAACTCAGCTTCTTCACATTGACTGCCACTAGTTCTCCTGTCTTATTTATTGAGGGGGCATATTTTCCTTAGTCTTTCTTTTCTATCCAACATACTTGTAGAAGCTCATATTATTCTTTGAATCCCTTGACAAATGCAGCTCCAGCTGTGCCTGAGCTTTTCTGTTCCCATCTCCATACATCTAGGCAGTGTCCATATTCTTCCCAGGATCTGTTCTTTGCATTTCCTGCCTTCCTTTCCTGGCCACTTACAGGGAAACAGGACTTTTTGCCTGCTGAAAAGTATGTACTTGAGCAGCTGACAGCAATTTTTACCTCCTTTATCCCTGAGGGCAATGTCCCAGGCTCTTAGTGCACTAGTTCCTCAAAGAACTTTTGCTTTCCTAAATGTGAGAATCCTTCATCTGGCCCATGTCCCTCAAGCCTGTAAACTCAATCAAAGATGATCACTTCAGACCAGGCTGACACCAATTTTGGCATCTTACATATATACTATATATAATATTCATCTATGTTGGTAAAAAACAGTTCTGGTAATGCTTCTCCTGTGGTTGGGCTGTTTATCACCTGGGTTAATAAGTTGTCCTCAACACATTCCAGGTTTCTCCTGGCCTGCTCACAGCTTTCTGTGTACTATTCCTGCAGATGTCAGAGTGGTTGAAGCCCCCCATCAGGGTCAGAGCCTGGAATGTGAATCTTCCTGTAAGAACATTTCATTAACATCCTCCCCTAGATATGTAATAAACATCAACAATGAGGTTTCCCTTGTTGGCTTGACCCCAGTTTTTACCCATAAGAATATACCCATTTTACCTATTCATTGTTGGTTTTCCATGGCAGTTCTGTGTTATGTATTTACACAGAAGATAACACCATCCACACTGCTGCCCACTTTCTGTCCTTGCCTGTCCCTTCTGAACAGGTTATAGGCACTGGTGCTGTGCTCCAGCCAGATAATTTGTCCCTGCACATCTCAGACCAAAGTGTGCAGCTGCACACTGGCTCCCAGCTGTTGCTGTGGACATCACTGCACGGGCACTTCACCTGCATTACAGGTTGTCTCACCTCTCTAAATGAACACTCCCCAAAGCCTTTGAGGCATTCCACAGGTGTTTCTGTGTTGGTTTCTATTATATTGGCATCCCCTGGTTTTTCTCTATTGCTCAAAACTTCATCCCCTTCCCCAATAAATCAAGTTTAGTGCTGGACAGCTTGTTGGTGAACAATGTTCTGCCCCATCTTGTTACGTGAATCTCACAAGCTCACAACAGACCCAACTTCCAAAGGCAGGTCCTCGATCATAGAAGCCAAAACCTTGTGTATGGCATCAGCCACACAGCCAGGCAATCACCTTTCAATTTGTCTCCTCTTTCCTGAACTCCTACATCTGACTGGGAGGACAGAGGAGAACATAACCTGAGTTCCAGGGGATTTGGTCTTGCTGTGAGAGAGTCTTTTCTGAGTGCTCAAAGTTGCCTTTCCACCGACCTTACATAGAATGATATTGAAGCAGATGGTAATTTATAGGGTTCACTAGGCTCAGCAGCCTGTCAGTGACATTGTGAATGGAATCTTGAATGGAATGTTGATAGGCAGAAAATTTCTAGAGAAAAAGTCTGGATGGGAAATAGGTGCTTTGGTGCCTCAGAGCAAGGGATCTCCAATTACATATTTTTCTGAAGCTACTGTTTCTCACTCAAGTGATGGAATTGAATGGTTGGGATTTCCTGGATCCTGTCCATTATTACTGTGACGTTCATTCTGCATGCCCAGAGCACAGTATCTGTTGTGATACTGTGCTCTGGGCACAGTATCACAACAGATACTGTGCTCTGGGCATTTTCTCCGCATTGAGAACATTTCCATGAAGAGACACTTCGTGGAAATGTTCTCAATGCGGAGAAAATTGTGCAATATCCTTTACCCCATGAGTTACTAGTGTCAGAAAGTTTGAGGTTAGATTCCCTTGTACAGCATCAAGGCAGGGCTGCTAGTCAGTCTGGGGCAGCACGATACCACTTATTGACCTCCCCTCACATTCCCAGGTCCTTCACTGGCTGTTGAACTCCTGTAACAGTGCAAATTGTCTGAAGATTTCTTACAGATGGGTCCACTTGCAGCTATGACATCCACTGGTAGGGATGGATGCTAGAGGGATTTCCAGGTCCTGGAGCAAAAACAACTATTCTGGACAGGTATTTTGTTTTTTTGGCAGACCTTTTTGAGTGGAGACATCAACACAGGTGTAATGTTTCTGCTTGGGTTTCAGCCTCAGTCTTGCAGTTGCGGGAAGTGGGCATCATTTTCTTTCCATGGCAGTCTTGTCACAGGTTACAGCGGGAGGAAAAAGCAAACAACATCTGCCTTGAAAAGACAATTCTTTTGAAAGATTTTAGAAAGACTCTATCCTTCTAATTAAAATTTGCTGTGGACCTCAAGTTTCTGTGTAGGCTTGAACAGCCACCAGCTAGCTGGGGTGGCTCTCAGGGCTGCAGTGTAAGTCTGCTGCTGAGCAGAGTAGGCTGCAACCAAACAGCTGCCAGTGCACTGCCCTTCTTGCACCAATCCTCATTATAACATCCCTTTATCACATGGACAGTCCAGTGTTTCCAGATTGAGGAAGTTGCATTTTTAAAATGTTGTCTCTTTTTTGCATTTGCAAACTTCTTCTAGCAGAACTATGGATTGTGTTTTGTTCCAGGAGCCTCTGCTCTATATTTTTTAGACTTTTATGCATGTATTTAATTTCATAAATATTGCTCTGCTTTACAGGGAAATGAAAAGTCATGAGGCAAATAAACCTCAGCAGATAGAAAACAGTGGCAAAATCCCAGAAGTCTAAATATTCATATTAATGTATTTTTAAAACCTTTTTAAGGGAGAGTGGAAAAATAAAAATTTCAGCATACTCTGGTACTCCAGCTTTCATTTTCTGAAGTTTCTTTTCTCTGGAAATATTGTTTTACAGACCAGATACAATAAGAAAGCAGAAATGTTATTAAGATACTGGTACTAAAGTTAAGAAAAAATAAAAAGGGATTACCCCATTATGAGTCTCAGAAAAGGGCTAAAACACTGTTGAAGTCACTGTTGGCAGCTCTTCTTTGCACCACTCAGTGTCTAGTGTAAAGCAAATGAAGTTTGATTACTCAGTACCTTTCCAGTATTTGCTTTCCCTTTTCTCTTTCCCCAAACAACATGTGCTTTGTGACATTTTGCTGTGAAAGCAGTTTGTAGTTTGTAGTAGTTTCACGTATAATGTGACAGCTGGCATCTTCTGCCAACTGTCATCTTTTCATGGAAATATGAAGCACAAAAGATCCAGGACCTATCGGTGCACTATGGTTTGCTTTTGTCAGACACTCAGTAATGCAAGGTTAACAACATCCAGTACCTTGGCTGAGGTCAGAAGCAGCAGAAGAGGGTTTTATGTCAAAAAAAGTAAATTAAGGAGTTAGCACATATTTGAATGATAGTGACATTATACACTGGGAAAACACTGAGCGTAAAAGCTGTCTCTCCAACTGTCTTAAAGAAATTTAGTTCCTTGGGGTTTATTCTTTGGTTAAGAAGAAAATGAAAGCAGTGCTTGTTATGACAGCATAACCAGAGGCTCACAGCTGTCCTGGTGCACAAACAGAAATTAACACAAGGAGTGACAGTTCTGTTACAAGATGAATCAACTCACCTCGTTCTTCCATGACCCTCAGGACAGTTAGCCTTGTGGTAAAACATAACCACTATGTATCTTGTTATCCCTTTTTAGGAAAACTCATGCACAGGGTACTTACTCCAAGGTAAAATAAAGTACCATTTTTATAAGGCATGCAGTCTCATCCCTGGGCCTTTACTCACTTCAGAATATGCTCAGTGCCTTATGAGACATAAGCCTGACGAATGTCAAACTTGCCAGGAGCTAATCTGTTTCTCATCCTTATTTCTCTGTCTCTGTTTCTCTAGCTTATGCTCCCATTTGAGCAGAAAGAAGACCATTGTCTCAAATCAGAAAACTTTCAGGGACAGGTGTAGTGAGGAGAATGAACTAAAGGAAGCAGCGTCCAGAAAGGGCAAGAAAAAGATGGTTATATCTATGCATTATGAGTGAGATTTACTGGTTACATTAATGTTTGACTAATGGCCCAGACTTAAGAGAAGAACTTTTGCAGAAAACTAGATCCTTTCCAGGTATACTGATGGAAAGATCATGATATTTGGAGTAATGATAAAAAAAGAGATGAATGGGCTAAGGGTGCAGATGCAGGAAAATCACTGAATTTCACTGATCTTGAACTTAGCAAGACTTTCAACATGGTTTCCTACAACATTCTTTTAGCCAAGAAGGAACTTAAAGGTTTAGTCAGGCAGATAATTGCCTGTATGAAATATTGAGAGGATCACTGGGTTCGAAACAAAGTGGCTGATGTGTACTCCACTTAGGTGGAATCCTATGTGGCTTTTCTCAGGGATTTTTCCTGTGCCCTATCTATTATTTGGTATTGTTATCTATGACCTACATGAGTAGACAGTGCATCTCATCACATCTGAGGATGACCCCAAACTGGTTGTTGCTTGTCCATTTGAGGGCAGACCTGTCATTCATAGACATAAATAAGCCAGAGAAATGGGCTTGCAGAAACATTGTGAAATTCAGTGAGGAGAAATGAGGAGTCCTGCACCTGTGAAAAATGCTTGTTGAGTCTGGAGAAAAAGACAGCTTTGGAGGTACCTCAGAATTGCCTTGCAGTACCTACAAGACCATAAAGAGGACATTTCAAGACTCTTTACAGTACTGTAGGGAAGAAGAATCAGAGATAGTTGTCAAAAGTTAGGTCGGTGAAGTTTCAGAGGGATATAAGGAAAAGAAATGGGAGAGTATTTCTAGACAAAATGTCCACTTTTCATTTTTAGAGGTTTACAAGACTTTTGGGATAACGCCATTGCAACCTGGTCTAAATTCAGTATTAGTCCTGCAGGAGGATGAAATTGGATTATGTACTTATGAATCAAATGTAGGATTCTATGAATCTTGCAAAGAATGAGAAATAAATAATATCTATTATCTGGCTTCCTGATTGCCCAGACTCTGAGGAGCCTCACCAGCCTGTCCAGCCTCACACAAGCTTTGTCATTCTGACAGGGATCAGAGCTAAAAAAGTCATGGTACAGTTTTGCATAAGGAGGTGACACAATCAAAGGGCACTTGCAAGGAATGTTCTCTAAAGGGACCTGCCATATCCACACACAGCAGATCCAGGCTGCCAAGCTTACCAAAGTTTTTTGTTCATGTGCTGTGGCAAATGACAATTGCAAATTCCACAGATCATCTGACTCAGCTGTAAGCCACATGCCTCGTCCTTTATGTGCAGAAAAGCAGAGGTTCTCTCCTCATTGCATCAACATGTGCCATTTGTATGTACTTTCCTCAAGAAGGGTTTTGTATGGAAACAATACTGAAATATAAAATATGAAATAAAAAATATTAATTTTCATTTAAGGCTGAGCTCCAACTGCCATTTGGCAATGGAATGCATATGAAAACACTAACTGAGGAAGGCAAGAAATGTTTGACAGATGATCAAGGCACCAGAAACTTGAATCAAACAGCTTAGATTTAATTCAAAAAAGGCCTTCCATCTCAGAGTGAATACTTGTGTTTCACCACAAGGCAAAGAGTTAATAACAATCGGACCTTCTATAGCCAAGAAAATTTATTGGTGCAGTAAGATTGTAAGGTTTTGTGAATGATGCGGCAAGTGATCATATTTGCTGTCTTCAGTCATAGACACTTTGCTGCATTTGGTCCAAAGATTTCCGTGAAGAAACTGAAGCCAGAAACATGTCAAGCATACAAAAGATTTAGGGTTGATGCAGTAGAAGGCAGTGAGCAAAATGAGAAATGAAGAACAGAACTTTGCCTTATGCCTTACTCCTTATGTGTAGCTACTGACATTTGAAAATTCTATCACAGAGAGAATCTCTACAAGTTTTTCTGCAAACCCATGTAATTAGGAGTTTATAGTGTGCCCTGAATACAAAGGCCTTGACATGAGCAGTGAAAGTAAAACTCATTCCCATCTGAGACAATGAATTTTATATCTTAGAACTGAAAGAACTCACAAAATGAGGAAACATTTCAGACTTACAAAATTTTCCTTAAGTCAGCCACTTATCATATTTATGGCTACAGTTGATCCTCAGTTGCCTCCATTATTTATGTTAAATCTGCTAATGATGCTGTAATGAGTTGTGTACAAGTAGAAATGGGACTCATTTTTCAGGGGAAATGAAAAACCAAGTGTATCCATGTTTCATTTCTTAAAGAGCTATAAAAACCACTTTATGTTCTAATGAAATTAAAGAAAAAAAAATAAAGAGTACAGATGAGAAACGGATAGAATTAAATTAGAGGAAAGACCAGGACTTCATTAGGGAAGTTCACTATCGTACATCACATAGTCAAAAACTTGTGGGAGCAAACATGAGGGGAACAAAGGATAATCTGAAGCCTGCCTCCAGATTTACCTCCCCTGCATCTGAACTGTACCATTACAAATCCCTTTCACAGGTTCATATGGCAGATGGGTGAAAAGAAAGGTTCTTTTAAGCCCACAAGTTCTACTTAACTCTGAGTAAGCAGAGCCACACTGTGTCCAATATGACACAGAGTGCGAGGTATAATTCTGAGCATAATTTCTGAAGGCTAATAAAGAGGAGTCTGGGCATTTTTTTTAGCATGCTTCCTTCAAGTCACTACAAGACTTACATGCTCCTTTATCTGGCCTCCAAAATTTCCTAAAAACTGATTAAAATGAAGTGTCATTGGAGTCTTCATTTCTATTGGCAGTGAAAAATAAGTGTTAAAATTATTAAATGGAGTAAATTATCCATGTGGTTTTATAGTAAATAGACTAGCAATATACTCCTAAGTTCTCTGAGGTAGACAATAAAAGTTGAGATTCAACAGTCCAATGTCCTATCTACTTCTTTATCTCCTACTGTGTCTCTGCAGAGGGCAAACAATTAATTCAGTGAATTTTTTTGGTTTATTTGATTTTCCCTGACTGATTTTTACTGTGGAGGGAATGGAGAAAGTGAATCCACTCTCTACTGGAACCTAAAGTGATTTCTCTTCCATACTATGTAGAAATATCTCCCACTGAGTTAGACATTTTTAAAATACAGCCTTTTGACCCCCATTTCATACAGTATTTTATTAAAAGCTACAGTTGTGGGAAAAGGCTTTCAATCTTATCAGAACTTTATGTATTTGTTCTCACAGTGCTTGGGGGGAAAAGTGCAAGAAAAAATGGTTTTCAACCAGACACTCTTCTCCTGAATTATGGAAACATTTTTATTTTAAAATAGTGGAATCATTCTTAATAGAGACATTTGGAAAGACCAGGGGGATGCCCTGTACCTAGCTTGTTCCTTTTATAACACAGACTGACACTTGCAACTAGCTGTAGTTGTGCTCCTTCCCTGTAGGTTCCAGTCAGATGTCACTGTTCCTTGCTGAGAGAGGAGCTTTGAAACAGATAGAAGGCAGGTGATGGAGGGAATGCAGCATGGGAAGAAAGGCACTCTCACAAAAGTGCCACAAATGTGAAAGATATGCTCTGCATAGTCAAAATCCATCTCTGTGTTCAGTGTTCATTCTGGAAGCCTTTCCAGCCATGATCTCATCTGAGGCAAAGGCAAAGCTGGAGTTTGGTGATAGCCATTTGATCCCTTGTTTAGATGTTTACATGAATGGCCTTGTTTTCTAAAGCTCCCAGTCCAAACACATCCTTATTTCCACTGAGTATCTCACAATCCAGTATCAGGTTTCTTGTTCCAATAGGTGGCTTTCAAAAATTGTCCACGAGTCAAAAAAGCCAACACAAGGTTCCTTTGATTTCCCTCTTCTTTTAAGCTCATGACAGGCAGCTCAAAAAAAAGGAGACAAAGTTTTTCCTAATCTCTTCAACTCTGAACAGTAAAATATTTTAATTCAATAAGAAGCATCTCACAGGCCTGAAAACCTTAAACTGGTAAAAGTTTCGACTATCTGAGGAAAAGTATACCAGGCAGTGCTTTTTTAAAATTTGTAATTTGCTCAGACGTAGAAAATTAGGCTTGCCAGTTTGGTTATAACAGGCAGCCACAGTGCGCCATAGTGCATGCATTTCTGATAGGCACCACCTGTTCCACTCTTTTCTCTCAAAGGAAAAAACTCATTGTGATACAAACCAGAACACGCTTTTCTCTCCTGGTGTACAAACAGCTCTATCTCACGTGAAAGTAAGGTACATCAAAAAGAATGATACTTTCCTCAAAGTGTTTGGTTTTTTCTTTAGGTTTGTAAAAAGTTTTGGTCTAATAAAAAAGCAAAGAGTATTTCAACCCATGCACTGGTTGAAAGAATGTAAGCATTGGGGTGGATTCAGAGGAGGTCTAAAAATTATCAGAGGAATCATGAGGAAATATTTAGAAGGATCTTATAGGAAAGATGGAAGCAAACTCTTTAACAAGTCTGTAGCAGTAGGACAAGAGGTAATGGTTTTAAACTGAAGGGGGGTAGATTCCAATTAAATACAAGGAAGAATTATTTTACTGTGATGGTGGTGAGGAATGGGAACAGAGAGGTGCTGGATACTCCATCCCTGGAAATATTCAAGGTCAACAACCTGATTTAATTGAAAATGTCTGTTCACTGCGAAGGAGTTGTACTAGATGACCTTTAAAGGCCCCTTCCAACGGATTCTATGATTAGAATATTCTATGCAAATACAACTTTAATGTTTGTTACCATGAAAATTTCATCATGAACAGAAGGTATATTTCCAAGTGATTTTTTTAACCAGAAATAAAATTTACTACTAAAAAAGGGTGTCTTTTTATGGTGTAGAAAGGAATTTAAAAAATGAAAGCAAATAGAAATAAATGGAAGAAAGTTCCATCTAGCAAAAGGTAGAAGAATGAACTCCCTAAAAGTATATAATGAAAAGAATGCCTCATAAAAGCTAAATTAAAATATTTCCCTTTTATTAATTGACCATTAAACTAATGTACTTTCAATCACATGTTTAATTTGCTTTGCTCTGCCTTTCTTTTCACCAGAGCATAAAATCAGCATTTCTGGCACAGACTGGTTCTCTTGAATGTACTAAAAGGACTTTGTGATTTTTCTGGCAACATAAAAATTATATAGGCATCCAAATATACCAGCTACCGAATGGTAGCCTCTTTTCCTGTTTAGGACATCTACCCTTATGTTATTTATTCAAGTCCTGTTGCTTTAAGACAACAAATCTGTCTGCAAAAGAGTCAGCACTGAAACTTGCATCAGAACCCTCCAATTACAACAACTTCACCCTAAACCCTTAAGGGAAAGGTCTTTGCAGCTCTTTTGAATATTTCCCAAATATGAAAACCAGCAGAAGGGAGAGAAAAAACTCCTTCTATTCTTGCACCTGTAACTAGGCTTTCAGAGAATCATCACAGTCGTTTTAATTTTGTGCCTATAAGTGTGCTAAAAGAATGATCAGGCAGGTATGGTGAGATTCTCCTTTGATATAATGACTGAGAGGTCTCATAAACATAATTAATTCCAGCATTTTACCATAATCTGATCGTCTGCTTTCTTTTATTTGTCCAATTCTCTGCTACTTTTAAAATGGAAAAAAAAGTATTCTATTCTCCAGTTTATATTTTACAGTCCTTGCTCTTTTTTTAACATCTCTCTTAAAGACCACCATGAAGCTTACACAGGTAATATAATAGCAAACACACTAACAAGGTAACAGTCTATTTATTTCCTCTCCTTGGCAACTGATGGATCACAGATTAAATATTTTTTGAAGATTTAACAGCCAAGTAGAGAGACAATCCCTTCAGAATGCGTTATGTAAACAATAATTGAACAAGAAATGTGGAGGACTGAAGCTACACATACATCTTATTTTGAGCTGTCCATTGTGTTAGAAGTGAGAGACTTGCTCTTACTAGCTTGAAAAACAAACTCTGTATTAAAAATAGGTTTCTGAAGAGCATATATTTCTGCAGAATTCATGGGAGAAATCATCACTCTGCAGTCAGATCTTGTTTCCCATCCTTTTAGCAAGTACTTAAAGGTTCCTCTTGTTCCATTCCAGGTGAAACCAACCAAGATGCAGGTGGTTATTTGTTTATAATGTCAGGCAAACGGGGCCTGTCTATTTCTTGGATTATTCTGGTCTTGGATATAATGTTTCCTGCTACTGTCTAACCCTGAAAAAAAAATCAAAATAAGACAGAAAAAACCCAGTAAAACTTGAGAACAGCCTTTCTTATGTCTAGCCAAGCACCTGTCTGCCACAGGATCTCCCCTATGAACTGGTCATATCAGAGAGTTTACAAAAACAGTGTATGTTTTACATCATCCTCCCCTCTCAGATATGTGGCTTCTATATTCAGCAATCCCAAACCTCTGCTCCTTAGGAGGGGCTACTAGAGACCTTTTTCTTTGGAGAAACTTGCTTCTGGTGAGAAGCATAGGCACCATCCTGGGCTTTATTCCTTTTATTCTCATAGCGGAACTCTTTGTATGATCATTTGAAGTGGAGCTCTGCTTTACATAATTATCCATACTCATGATAAAGGGACATAGTTGCATATAATTGGACTTATTTGCATCTGAATATACATGTCTGTGACAGAAGTCCTTGTCTAGACACCCCACATTCCATGTGGGGACTGCAACAGGAGAAGGCTGAATGATAAATTTGCTCATTGAAGAGTAGAACAGAACCATCTCTGCTGCTCTTGGAGAGATAGAGACCCATCTGGTTTTAAATATAGCTGTTCGAATATATCAAAACATTTTGTGCTGTCTTCATTAGGAGCACAGGGACAGATTATAAATATCTGAAGCCAATCCTAAAATAGGTTACCTCAAGTGTAAAAAGTTACCTTCCAGTGATTTCTTCTTGGCCCACAACTGGCTTTAAGAGGGCAAGATCCTGCTAAGATTCTACAAGAGCAATATCCCTTGACGTCCCTGACAAGAGCAATTTGCAGGTATGCAAAGAGTGTGCTACAACGCTGGTCTGCTCTGTAGTGTCCGCCTAGTTTGCCTCCAGTCCAAATATCCTCACAGAGCTTTATTGTCTTCAAGTAGCTCTGAGTAGCAACTAGTTTGAAGGTGTTATTTTGAACATGCCATTTCTCCCTATCAGGACCACCAGTAATGACTAGGGGTGTGTGAAAGAAAAGGAGAGAGTTTTCCCACCTCAAAAAGGTAGCTATTATGCTTCTCATACTGCCAAACTAGCTATTCATCATCATGGTCCCATAGCACCAGCCCTACATAGCCCTGAAAAAGATACAGGAAAAACTTAGAGATTTATGTTGGATTTTCCCAATGAAAGCCAGGTCATTCAAACAAAACACCCTCAGCTGTTCTATTGAGCATGAATTTGTTTCTCTGTGTCAGCTGCCTATTTTGGGCTGCTGCTGGTCTCTCTTCCCTTTCACCAACACCATAAGGTACCAGGAAATGTAAATATTGGGGCTTTCTGCATGGTGTTTTTCAAACAATGCAGCATGCAAACTGCTCTGGGTCAGTACTCCAATCTATATAAACAGGCTGACAGAGCCTGTCCCTTTATCTCCCACCTGACAGGGAAACAGAGGGTTGATTTTCCTTCTAGCCCTGTGGCTCTTACAGAAACATCTGCAAAGAACACAGTCTGCTGACAAACAGCAAAATAGGCTTAATCCTGCCAGTGATAACTTTGCTTGTTCAACCAGATCTAACTGCAGCTTTTCAAAAGCTCAGCATCTCTGCAGTGTAGCCTTGCAGTCTTACACTGCAGCCTCCAAAGTCTGCATTGAGAGATGATGACCGTGCACTGCAGTGTGACGCACTCCTACCACAGTGCTGCAGTCTGTACAGACTGAGGAAAGGACAGCAACAAAACAAAAGCTTCTGGCAGAGCTCAGCATCCCAATCACCTTCAAGGGCATTGCTTTGTTGAAGCAGAGTTTAATGTTTTTAATGCAGAACTCAAATAGTAGAGGGAGTCTGCTTTGATTGCTGTTGTGACAAATTGAAGCCTGTTTAAGGATTAACCCTAAGCTGACAGTGTGATTTTTGGAATTTCTGTACTTCATTTATCCCCAAATTTTTTCTGATGGAAAGAAGTTCCCAATGAACCTTTTCAGCACTGAATAGCTTTGCACAGAAAATAGTATGTAAAGTTTCAGGACCCATGTGATACATTCAGCTGAACTAGGGCATCAAAAGGGGTAATGACACAAACAATTTGCCATTATTTTGCTTTGACTCACCTTCATGTTGCAGCATTTCTATGTACCTGTGCTCTGGAAGACCAGTCTGATAGTGTACAGACTGCAGAATCAAGCCCAGGACTGAAACCTGAAGAATGTAGTTGTTCCTTGCCCAGCTTTCTCAAAAGATGAATATCACTGACAGAGTATAAATGCTTTACATAAAACAGATGGACAAAACAGATGTAAAATTCAATAAATATCCCAAGGCATAAGAGACTTTGAAGGAAACACAAATATTATTGAAAGACTTACCTGTTCTTGACTGAAAAACCTGAATACACAGCCACAAGCATGAAGAGACCTGTAAGAAATACTGGAACATACAATCACATGAACTTACCTAAACCCTCTTTGCTGCATTACAGGAAAAATAGACTCACTGAACCTTCATCTTCCATTAAAGTCTGTGGGATTACAGTTTATTAACTTATGTGGTTTGACTCTAGTGTTATTATGAAGAGAATCAAAAAGAGAATAGAAGAACACTCAAAGCACACTCTAAACCCCATGCTGTCTGCTTAGAGTGCAAGAGAAGCACTCTCCTCTATAACAAAGGGCAGAGACTTTTCTTTTGTGGAGGTTAAGGTTCCAAGCACTGCCATAGTTAGGGGGTTTTGAGTAAAAATACTTATTCTTGGCATTCCCTCTTGGTTCTTAATGCTGAGTTGAGGCTGGTAACAAGACACGAGAAAGTAGTCAGGCGCTTTCAGAAAATACCGCCCAACAGATTGATTTCTCTTATAATAGCTCTTGGCATTTCAGTATCTCAAGCTAGCACTATTTCTGGAGATACTCAATAATGCTGCTTTAGTATTCTCAGAACAGAAGAATCTGGCAAACCAAATGCTTGCAAACTGGGGGAAACAATATGTTTTCAATGTCACCTGCAGACGTGACTCTGGACAGAAGGTCAATGAATTTCTTTAAACCACAGGACAGAGTGCTGCAAGCTGAAAGAAATGTTCTCTTTATTTGCCTTGATAAATACTTATTTTAGCCTAGTCTGTAATTTTTCTACTTCAATTTCACATCATAGGAAATCCAGATACATTTTTGTTTCTTTTCTCATTTTCTCACAAGAGTATTTTGCTCCACATAGTTTCATGCTAAACCTTTAACTTCAGAAAGTTAACACAGATTATCTAAATTGTCTGGTTTGCCTTTTCATGACTCAAACTGTGCTTCTGTGGTCTGACCCGACAACCTCATAGATCAGAATTAACACCTTCAACTGGCAAATCTGCAGAAACATGAGATTCAGCACAGACAGGAGAATCTACACCCAAAGTCATAGCAGTCCAAACAATTGAAAAATTAGGTTTGCTTTTTTTTTTGTTTGTTTCCTGAATACAGCACTGGGAGGAAAAGTACATCTCCACAAGGACAATATGCAGTGTCATGCACAGATCCAGATAATTTTGTGACACAGACCATAATGATTATAACTCTTAAGAAACTCACAAGCTAACTCCATTGCTTTCCCTTATGCTCAGGACCAAGGTGCCTGCATCTGTTTAAAACCTTCTTCCATGTCACGCCAGAAGTTCTGCTTAAGGAACCAGAATCCAATTTTGAAAAAAGAGTCTTCCATAAGGAACCTCAGCCTCTCACAGCCAAAAGAGTTCCTTACACCCATATTGAAGTCCCTTTGCTCTCCCACAAATCCTTCTAAAACTTGCCACAGCCTACAGAGGAGCATGAATCATAACTCTCTATTATGCTAATAAAAACTACCCACTGCTTCTTGTGATGCCATGTCCATCCACACCCACCAGTGCTGTCTTGCCTCCAAATGCAATTATATCTTTCTGTTCAACACAGCTACCTGTGGCAATGAGATAAGATTCCCTGTCTGGTAGCACAAGTTGCTAAAAGGATGCACGTAAACAACCAGTTGTGACAATCCATTCTTTATCTCTGGGCCAAATATCACCCCAGAGTGATGAGAGCAAAACACAGGTATAACTGTACTGCTGATGCATTGAAGATAGAGGTTGCGTTGCTGTTTGAGGCTTAGCAAGGACAGCGGTGATGCTACAATATTTTTTCTAAGAGATGCAAGTAATTTCAGCAAGAGAAGACTAAGAAAAGTCCAATTTGGGACCAGAAAAAAAAACACAAAAAACAGGTTCAGTATGCAGAATAAAATTCTGCAAAGATTTTCATTATTAAGAAAAGCCATGAAAATGGCAAAGGAAAGGAAAAAAAAACCACAGGAAAACTAAATGCAGGGCTTGGTAAGGTACAGCTAATTGCTAGATTGTCCAAGTCTTCTGTGCCCTTGCCACCTTAGGAAACACCTTTGTAGCTCTTTTCTGCCACTCTGAAAAGCAATCATATGATGACAGGAGCATCAGGCACTGATTCATAAGGTATGTAGAAACACCCCAAGGACTGAATTGCAGCCCAGGTGGGTGAAAATATCAGGAGTAATATATGCAATATCAGAGAAGGGAGCAAAAACACATCCCAGATGTACAGGCTGGCAGTAAAGGAGAACAATTAGTGTCATGTTTATGGCAGAAGGGTACTGTATTTCCTGATGTACTGATAGCAGCCCCAGTGTCAGACTACCTCTTCCTCCAAGGCTGTCATTCCTTTGCTGTGACAGCACTCATTTGCTGACAGGCATTGCTCACAGCCATTTGCCCAGATAAAGTGTGAGAGCTACCTTGAGTCTCTGATATGCTGTTTCCAGGTGTTGGCACTTACTGTAAATGCATTCCATTCAAGAGGCACATCAGAGCTGCTTCCTCTGTGTGTACCCTCTGTGTGCACATGGAAAGGCATACCTAAGACCAACACCATGCAAATCCTAATGGTTGCTGAAGCTGGATCTGCTGAGCAGTGAGATGACTGAGGGAACGCTGCCATTCAGCTAAGGATATCAGAAAGTACCTGACCCCCTGTGAAGCATTGCCTACTGTATATCACCTATGAGCACTGACTCAGTCCTAACTTCCAACTTCTTCTGAACCCAAAGCTACATCTGAGCTAGGCTGGGGTTTTCCTCATATGTCAGAGGTATTCAGGACATGATTACTCTGTTCTGACTGTCTTTGTTAATATAAGATGAATTATGGCACTGTAAACTGAGGGGCTGGTTCTTCTTGCAGACTACAGTTAGGGGTAAACCTGGACAGAAGAGGCATCTCTCTTCCAAGTTTTCCCCCTGCAGCACAGGTTCCAGAAGCCTCATTCTTGCACCTGGTTCCAGTTTCATGCACAGCCCTCATTCCATGGCTGTAGGGTGTTATGGGACAGATTGCCTTGTGAAGTTCATGCCCTTTGTGCACTCTGGCAGAAGACACAGAGAGATTTCTTGTTTACCTTTTCCTTTTCTGCTCAGCTACAAGGCAAAACGCTGTTCAGCTTTAGCCCAGGGGCAAGCTTTCTAAAGCATCTGAAGCAGATGTATTACCAGTTTTCTTGGGGCTGTTATGGTTGTGAGTAGCCTGAAAACATGCTTGCTGGGAGTATTTAGCTGGACCTGAGAAGCACAGACACAGCTAGAACATAATAGACAGCATGGACAAAAACCTACGTCCTCCAAAATGCAGGTGGTTCCTGCCTGACAGGAACTCTAAAGACATTTTCTTGCAACAGAAGAGCACAACAAGGCTCGTAGGCCTGGATATACAGCATGTATCATTCAGTGTGTTCCGTTAGCAATTGGAAATGATACTGTCGCCAAAGGTGTTCCTGCAGATATAAGAATAGATTATCTGAACTGGAGATACTGATATCATCTTTCAATAAGCCTTGGCAGGGCAAGAGATGTCAAAATGGGGCTGTTCCAACAAAAGATTCATTTGGATGTGGAGAAATAACAAAGACTCAATCCTCTTGCTCTTGGGAAGGACAGTGTAATGCCAGATCTGCAAATTAGGCTTACAGGGAACTGGGGGTTTCTGGCTTACTTCCCTGACCTGCAATGGAAAAGTGGAAGAGGAAATTACCTGGAAAATTTAAAAGAGAAACCTTTGTCTAGACTTGTTTATTATTACCAGACAATATTTATTCAATAGGAAGCCTCACACAGGATCACTACACCCTGGATGAACTTTCAATAGTTAAGCTGGCACCCAATGTAAAGCTAATGAACCCCACTCTCACATTTGTGCAGGCACACTGTTCTGATATGCTTGGGTACAAACTAAGAGATTGCACATGCAGATCAAGCATGCTCAAAGCCCACAGGAGCCTTTTTGGTAAATAAATCTACCTGTGCCTAAACGTGTTTGGAAAGACAAGCTGGGCACTGGTAAAGTTTCATTTTTCTTCCCAGGAAATCACTTTGAAGTACTTACCACAGTCAACAGACCAAAGGAGAATAAAAAGTAAGCAAAGATGATTTTCAGTCTTTCTAAGCAGGAAATAAAAAAATGGAGGTTGTCCATTTAAACAATGTAAGATAATGAACCAGTAGCAGTTGTTCGTTGTTTCAAGAGCATTATTAAAGTAGACCAATAACTCTTTATGGAAAAGAGAGAGAAAGTTTTGCTCTGGTTTGGCTTCTCATGGTTCAAATTCTACAAGCTGGGAATTGGCTCTTACTGTGTGAATAAATACCTTTGGAGAGGATGTCTGACCAGAATCCTTGGAACTTCTGTGATAAACTAAGTCCCAACAATTACATTTTAGACAACATGACTACACTAAGCTATGCTCATACATACCTCTTCAGGTCTTCAAAACCAGGTACTACTTTAAAAAAATTGGAGCTCAACTATTTCTTTTGAAAAAATATGATGAAAGTGATGCTGCTAACAACTACACCATCACAGGGGTTCTTGATACAGCAAATAAATTTTCTAATTCAATGATGACTGGAATGTATTCTTGCATATTTAGCCAAGAGTTGAGTAGCCTGCACACTAGATAAAGGTATAAAAGGCCTGAGGTTTAGTCCAAATTCAGCTACTGATCTGAAGCCATTTCTCAGCATATTTCTTTCTAGCCCTTCTGAATTTACACATGAAAATTTCCAGGAGCAGGGAAAGGCACTAAGTGTGCATGTATCCAGCACAAGGGGGGGATCCAATTCTGAGTCAGGGTCTGCAGCTGCTGAAGCTGCATAATGCTTAAGATATAGATATGGATAACATGTAAGCAGGTAATGTCCAGGGAGAGAAACTGTACTTCAGCATTTAAAATCAAGGGCACTGTTTTAGTTACGCTTTTGTGACCTTCCATTTTTAATCCCTATGCTTTAAAGTCTCAGCTAGGCAAAACAGCAGATTGCTTTTAAAATGTCACCCAATAGCTATTTTAACTAAAAGAATCCAGCAAACACTGAAAATTGTATTACTATGAAATCAAAACCACTAATTTGACATTAAAGTAACCTTTAAAAACCATTCCTTAGAGACAAACCTAACCTTTTTAGCCAAGCAATAAGAAACATACTTTGCATAAGCCATATTAGATCTGATACTTCTCATGAGGTACTGAGAACGTAGGGAGGGTATCAAGAGCCTTTAACTTCCAAAGGCAGCTGTCTCAGATGTATCTCACAAGATGTAATCCTTCAAATAATGTTGAACTTACTTCTCTGGAATTTTCATTGCATATAGAATCCCAAATATTAAGTAGAGGGAAATGGGGGGACCCATTGATCTGTCTTCATCTGGGCTTCCCAAGGGATGGAAAGAGATAAAAAGTTATGAACCCAGAGCAGAACCCAAGTGTTCAGTGCATCCCTCCTGTGAAAATTCACACTCCATATCAGAGAATATTGCTTTGACTGTGAAGCAATTTATGGCCTTTCCTGATTTCCCTCTGGAACAAATTTAGCCTTGAATAAGGCATAGGATGAGGATGAATCCAGACTCTGGACATCCCCAGCACAGAGGAGAGTTTAGAGGTTGTCCTTGTCTTTTTCACTCTAGCACTGCCAAGGTGGAAGCACAGTGAAACACACTCTACAAGGCACAAATGGAAAATACTTGCATTGATTGGTCCAATTTAGCAATGTCTAATTTAGCAAGAAACATGAAAAATGGTGTTTTGCAGAGTGTGCTGGCATTTTTACAGCTAATTCATGAAATAACATAAAGAAAACTTGCTGCAGATGGCCTTTAATTGAGAAATAAATAGGTAGAGAGTGCTAGCCACTAAAATGTCTGATGAGAGCTATATTTACAATGCATGAGCTAACCAAACTGTGTGTTAGCTACACCTCATTTAGTGGAGTGGTGTCCAAGTAATTTTATTACTTGCCCAGGAAATTTGGCAAGGGGAACAGAAAGGCGTACAGCAAAATACTTCACACTGTTGCTAGATGTGTTTGTAACTCTGTATTCTGCTGTGCTTAGAAGGCATGATCGTGGCACAAAGTGGGCTGCTGAACAGCAGTACAGTTTTGTGATTTCTTTTAAAACATGGATAAAGCCTAGGTATGCACACCTGATATATAGTGAATTCTGAATGCTGACCGAGGAGCTCTTTGAGTCAGAAACATCTCTTAGCTCAGAGCTGTACATTTAGAGATTGCAAGAATGTTTTGGCAGAAATTTTTTTTCCCAACATGAGTGATCTCTTCCTGCAAACACTGGTTACTTTGCTTCAGAGATGTTCAAGAATCAAGCTCAGGACAAATGCTTCTCTTTCAACGAAATGCTATAAGAAAGCAGCAGCAAAAAAGGGTAACACCTGACAGAGGTTGCAACCTAACACAAGAGTTTCTATGCCTAAGACAGTCAGTGTCAATACTCTTTTACAGCTGGGTAAAATAAGGTTTCAAGAGCACTTCCAGAACTTGCTCCCCTTGTCCATGACCATAGTTGCAGCTATGAAGCATTGTGCACTCCCTGCACCCCAATTTGGAGGGGCAGTTTCAAGTGCCAAAAAGCAAAAGAAGCCAAAGTCTTTCAGTGTCATCTGCCCTAATATCTCCTCATAAATTAGCACCTTTCACATCGTCCAACATCCTTCACCTCTCTGCCATTTCTCCTTTCTCCCTCTTGAGTGGTCTTGAGGTAGTGTGTGCCACAACTGACCTGGAGCTCCTGGAGCAGTGTCTGCTGCAAACAGAAGTACTGACCAGATGGCTGTTGCCTCCAAAAAGGGATGAGTTCCACCTCCCTTTCCCTGAGCCAAGCACATGGTATGTGGACTTCTTTCCTCTTGGAGATCTCCATACCTCAATCAATTTCAACTTTATTTGTTTCAAATTTAAAATTAGGTGCAAGAAGGAAAAGTGGTGTTAAAATAGCTGGGTAACAATAGAAAGAAAGCTTTGGGTTTTTTTAAAGAAAAGATATAAAAATCCAAGTCTGTATCAAGTGACATAATATCAGAAGAAAAGTCGGTTAAATGTGTATATCCACTTTGGTTACTAGTCTAGCAAGTGTGGGAAAATATATTTCTATGTCCCTCTCCCAGAAGTGTCTTCAAACCAGCTGCTGTGTTCTGAAGAGGCTCTGGCTACACCTCTCCGCTCAGGAAAATGTAGAGAGAGCAACAGGGCCAGATCTCTGCTGGACTAGTTAGTACTGACTGATTATTGGACAGTGTAAGCTGTCAAGAGTGGAATGAATTAAGAAGAGCTCTTCCAAAACAATGGGGTGAAAGAAATGGGCTGGGATTGGACATCCAGAAAACAATCTTTGCAGTTGACAGAAAATTGAAGAACAAATCTTTTAATTTGTAGGTCTAGACATATACGTAGATGTTATACAAAAGCAGAGATATAGGACTCTTGGGAGATGGAGGGTGTTGGCAGGAGAGGAAGACATCATGTAAGATCCCAAATTAACTTTTGATAAAGCAATAATAATTTTGCATTCTGAGGAAGCCTTGCATATCATAAACAAGATTTTGCTGTTTTGAATGTACCCCAAGTAATGGAAATATCTAAGACAGGGAGGTATCCAGAAGTCACAAGACAGGAAACAATGTGGGTTTTTATTTTTGCTACAATAGATGCTGCAGACTGAGATTATGCTGGCACAAGATGCAGAAGCCTCCTCTCCCTACATGTCTCTTCGGGTATTCAAAAAGAGAGTAGCACAAAGAGCCAGAAAACAACAGCAGAGAGATTGTTTGCAGGAACAGTAGACAGTGCTGTATCAAATGACAAATGGACAATCAGACTGGAGGCAAATGGGGTATTTGTTCATTTTATGTTGAAAACAAGAACACCAGCCAATAGGCATGAGTCTGCCAAAAATAATGATGGAAAAGAAAGGAGAATTCAATGGCAGATAAGCAGGTAGGACCCTAGGGCTTATGGTAATCATTTTGCTCCTACTAAGTACATGAATTAACTGGATGAATAAATAACAATTTGAAAAAGTGAGTTAGAAAAGTACCACCATCAGGCAAAAGTGTCCTTTATCTCATCTAGCTAATGAGGGGTTTTTTTAAGAAGAGACTGCTGAAGAAAGCTTTTCCAGAGAAAGTAACCCTCAGCAGGACACAGTTGTTAAAAAGGTGTTATCTGGGAAACAGGTGTTCATCAAAGATGAACCAGGACTGAATGAGCATGAGGAGGCAATTGCTCCTGACAAAAGTATGCCAGCAGCATTGAACAGACCCAGACACCAGTGGTGTGGTAATCAGACAGCCCTGTGATACAGCCCTGCCATTCTTAGTGAACACTGTAAGCTTTGTAAGAAATGCATGAGACCTGTAAACTGAGACCCCTCAGGTTTACCCTCTCTGAACTATCCTTGAACCCACCTAGAGCTTTATTTTGCTCTCTCAGCTGTGACAGTAATCCCTCCAGCTGATCAGGTGCCTGTGCCTCACCTGTTTTACTTCTGCTTCTCTTGGTGTGGTACAACCAGGGTTTTGCATGGACAGCAATGACAAACTCCAGGTGCAGTGAGATTTATACAACAGCAACCTGATGACAAAGTGCTGACAAAGCCAGGCCTGGCAGGACAGCAGAGGCCTTGAGAAGGACACAGGATGGAGCACTGAGGAGCAGAGCTACAAACAGAGTGCCCATGGTCAGCTAAAGTGTGAACTGGAGCTGGACAAACTGGGTTCAGGGGTAGTGAACTGAACAAAGAGAGAACATACTGAGATGGCCCAGGGTATGGTAAATTTGGATGTAACATGGAGCTACAAACCAGTGTAGAGAGAGCAGTGTCTCATCAACATATACAAATTATCCCAAGTGATCCTAGAGGGACAAAGAAGAATTCATAGCATGAACATTCTTCCTGGCAAAAGACTGTGGATGCTGAGAGTTTCCAATAACATTCCCCCATGACTTCCACAAGTGTGGAACCTTTCAAGACAGAGGAGCAGTAGAAGGGTAAGTAAAATATAGAAAGGGGCAAAATGAATGTATGTATTATGACAATTTCATAGCAGTTCTCCAACTGCCTTGCTATTGCTTAATTTTTATAGCACTTGGAGCTGTAAAATAATAAATTAATAATCCCTTGATATTTCAGTTAAACAAACTTCTTGGCTTTACTGGTAAATGAAATGTGCTTTCTTCTTGTCCATAAACAAGATTCTCAAGGTAACAGCTTGCCTGTTGCAGAGCAATGAATAACAACCATTTGTATGGAGCAATGAACAGTAAAAGCTCATGGTTTTAAACAGAAGAGTGCCTTTTTCCCTCAGCAAAATGGAAGTTAAATCCAAGTCCATCACTCAGAAGGGCCAGAACCTATTAAAACTGTCAGCTCTAAAAGGCAGCAGGCAGTTAACCCACAGAACGGAGCTCATTCACTTCACAGAACCACAGAACAGTTAAGTTTGAAAGAGTTGTCTCGTGACCCTCTAGTCCAGCCTGCCTGCTGAAGCAGGGTGAGCTAGAGCAGGTGACCCCGGAATTTATCCAGCTGGGTTTTGGGTATCTCCATAGATGGAAACTACACAATCTCTCTGGGCATCCTACTACACTGTTTGACGACCCTCTCATTCAAGAGAGATTTTCATGCCTTCAGATAGGATTTCCAGAGAATGGCCTTTTTAATTGTTGTTATGGCTGAGAGTTTGGAGCAAGGAACCTCCCTACACTTGCTTCTTTTCCTTTTTTATAATTATTGGACTCATGTTAAAGAACACAGAGATGCTTGAAAGGTGAAGCTGCAGTCTAGATTCAAACATGCTCATGATGAATTGATTACAGTGGAGATTTTAATTTCTGGGGCTAATTGTGGATCCTAAGTGAGAAGGTTTTTAGAAAGCAGGAGGATCCTTTCTGCACCTCATGACTCAGTAGGGTGTTTCTCAGATAAAATTTGTCTGAAGCTTCTGCCTGCCATGACTATCTTATAAGGAGCCCAGCATTTTACTGTTCTGTCAGTGGTAATGTATCAATTGTGGTTGATTCCACATCATGATAAATGGTTCATCTCATCCATAGATTAAATACTGCCAGAAAATTAAATATAAAAAACCAAAATCTCTTCTGAGATGCATGACTAGAGAATGTAAGATGCAATCCCAACTATGGTTTCAGCAAGAATACTACTTAGAGTACAGGGACCTGACATTTTGAAAAATATATGTGGAACATCAGGCAAGCAGAAAGAATAAGAAGATGTTTACATAACTGGAATTCATAAAAAATAATTGAAAGGAGCTCTACCAACAGCTTCAGAAATGTAAAGGGCTGCTGTAAAGAGGCAGAGAATAATATTTCTTATGTACAAAGTGGAAAGAACATGAAGCACTGGAATTAAACTTAAGGAAGTTGTGTGTTAGACACTAAGGGAAATAAAAATGGGCTGTAGAGACAATTGTGAGCTTCATCCTTGGAAGCTTTTAGAGACAGCCTATGATGTGTCAGGGTGTCTTAGACAGTGGTAGTCTTTCAGTGAGACATGAAGGTGGGCTACATGTCCTTTTTACAGTCCTCTTCTGACTGATTCTGTACTTTCTATCCCAGCTTAACAAATCATTAAGCAGGGTTTATCTACAATGAAATAACTGATTCATTGTAGTCCTGCTAGACTTTAGCAGGACTATGAAAGCATGTAGTATTAGAGGAAATTAACTTGGCTGAACCAGGCCCTAGGAAAAATTAATGAATTAACATGTAAATTCCATATAAAAGAAGATTGAGCTTGTACCTCATATGACCCTGGATTATTTTTTAAAATATTATTTGGTTTCCTTTATCTCTTTTTTTGTTTGTTTGTTTGTTTGTTTGTTTGTTTGTTTGTTGTTTGGTTTGGTTTGGTTTGGTTTTGGTTTTTTTGGGTTTTTGGGTTTTTTTTTAAGAATAAATATTCCCAGAAGTAATTCAGACTTTATAGGCAAACATGACATTTCTACAGCCAATTTTATTACGTCTATAACTATCAAAGTAGACAGCAATGTTTTTCAGTGTTCTTTGAAGAGGGTAAGTGGAAAAGATTCTCAGTGATTCTGGAGCATTCAGTGCAGATAAGACCAGGAAGGGAAAGAGAGAAGGTTAAATATCCTCTCATAATTCTATTAAGAGCTTTTGGAACCTTTTTAATGCCTCCTTATGGACTGGATTCTCAAGTGCTACAGCTTTCTGATCTCATCCTTATGATAACTCATCCATCAAGTCATTCTCTCAGCCATGGTAATACAGAAAGAGCCAAAATTTTCTTACCATTTGACATTAGAAAAATATGTAATCCAAGTCACAAAGAAACTCATTGAGAGAAGGAATAACCAGGATAGTTCTCTTACAGTCTAACAAGGAACTTGGGTGTGTGTTTTTTGATTTTTTTCCTCTCTCCACTGACATACATTTACAATAAATAACTGGATCACACCCACAGGAGCTGTCACTACACATATTGGTGCCTCATTGGGCAATCCACTGAAATAGATGAAGATGAGAGAAAATTACACTAGTTTTCACAGGCTGCGTGGGAAGACACTGAAAATCCTATGGCACTTGTCTGATAGTTTCTTACCCATCTTCCAAGAGCTGCTTTGTTTACAAGATCAACATCTCATCCTTTTGAGGGGTGCCTGAACTTAAGCACAAGATGCAAAAGGCCAAGCAACACACAGTAAAGTCAACCCACAACCTTATAGCATCATACTAAAACTAATATTTTAAAATTTTCGACCTTAATTAAGTATGTAAAACTACCAAATAAAATCAATGTTTTATGTAGACAAAATGTTCTCTAAAAGCTGTTGGGGAAGAAAAAGATTTATATAAGTAATGAAGGCACAATGAACAATATTGTTAGAATGAGTCTTTTTTATTTATAACATTAACCCAAAGACTCTCCAGGGAATTTATATTTAAGTACCCTCCTGTGAATATATTACGAATCTGAAAGATGATTTGATGAGAATATAAATGTTATGACTATAAGCAGCCACACACTGCACATTAACAGAATACTTACTGAACTGAGCTGAGGCCATCAGCTAGGGCATCCAGTTATCCCTGGGACTGTACTTGATATGATCTTGTTATAATGAACCCATCAAAAAAATAAGTCTCATGAAAAGTGATGATATGACCTCAAGAAAATATTTTGAGGGGGGAGAGTGTTCAAACACAGTGGCTGTACTTCTAAAATAAAATGTATTTCCATGTATTTCTCCAGCTTTTCCCCTTCAATGGGGAAATTTCCTGAAAGATGAAGACTTCATGAAAGGTGCAGGCAAGGCAACTACAGGG
The DNA here is from genome assembly GCA_025920805.1 of Petroica traversi. Taxonomy (NCBI): domain Eukaryota; kingdom Metazoa; phylum Chordata; class Aves; order Passeriformes; family Petroicidae; genus Petroica; species Petroica traversi. The sequence goes on along the minus strand of JAHLSL010013621.1, from coordinate 4,058,229 downwards.
CATCCGGTTTCATTTCTTCCTTGGAGTGTCATTTTGAGGAGGGACTATTTGCGTTCTTCATACTTCATCACACTAAGCGGGCAGCAAAGAATTCTGTACCAGCCAAACCTCTGACCTCAGAAGGAGCAGGCCAGGGTAAAGGGTGGCTGGACTGCACCCATGTTTCTTTCTGAAACCAGTGTCCTCCTGTTCTGATCTGCACATTTACTCACCAGTGTTTCCAGCAATTAGCAGGGATAACAAACCCAAGGAGCAATTCAGGCAAACACCAGTCTGTTATTCAGTGCTCACCTGAATGACTTCAGATAAAAACTCTTTCTCTTGTAAAGGAAGCTGCCCTACTGTCCCGGTGGTGAAACACCAATTTACACTCACCTGCTATGAATAAGACACCACCTTTCATGTGAGGTCAGCTGCTAGCGTGTGGTATCAGTGAAGTAAGGAGGAAATTTCAGTTCAGTACTGAGAAACGGTATGGAGGGATGGCAGCCTGCTTAGCTGAAGAAATGAGGGCAATAAAGCTTTTTTTGGGAGATAAAGACCTATCTCCCATAGGATCATCTTAGACAAGATGTTAATGTATAGTCTGGATAAAAAGGCAGTGAGATGAACTGAAAATCAAACGAAATTCCAGGTCAGGAACATGGAGATCCATGGAACCAGGTGTATTTGGAGGTCAGTAAATAGCATTGTACCTAGGTGTCAATATAAGGTTCAATCCTAGTCAACACTTTCATTAGTGGTATAAATGATGGCTCAGAGTAGATCCCCAGTAAGTTTGCAAGTGATACAAAACTGAGGAGAAATGATATGACAGAGGTATGTACTGGCTTTCTGAGTGATGATAACAGGCTGGAGAAGTGGGCTGATAGAAACCTTATAAATTTCAACAAGGACAAGTACAAAGTCCTGCACCTGGGGATAAACAACCCCAGGCACCAGAAGAGGCTGAGAGCTACGCAGTTTGGGAAGCAGCCGGGCAGAAAAGGACCTGGGGGTCCTGGTGGACACCAAGCTGAGCATGAGGCAGTGTGCACACTTGCACTTCTTGCACAGAGAAGGATAAGGCTGTCCTGGGCTTCCCTTCTCCTCAGCACTGGTGAGGCCACACCTGGAGGGCTGAGTCCAACTGTAGGAAAGGCTGAGAGACCTGGGTCTGTTCTGCTTGCAGAAGAGAAGATTCAGCAGGGTCTCCATCAATATGCAAAATCCTGAAGGGAAGCTACAAACAAGAAAGAGCCAGGCTCTTTCAGTGGTGCTCAGAAGCAGGACCACAGCCAGTAGGTATGATTGTTGCAATTGTAACTCTTTGAGGGTTTGGGGTTCGCTTTTGTTCTGAATTTTTATGATTTTTAAGCTTTTTTTTTTTCTTGTAGTTTGTCCTTAAACATGGGCAGGGAGTGTGGCAAGGCTCTTCCTCTGCACACCCTTCTCCGGTCACTCTTAGGCTATGGAACTGTGGACAACAAAAGCACTTCAGCATTGTGGCTTTCCACCCAATGTACCCCTGCAGCACCAAAACACAGTTTCATTTTATGAGCAAGCAATCTGAGGGTTGCTTTTCTTGCAGTCATCAAGGAGAATGCCTCCAGCTAAAGAAGACTGCAGATTTAAAGTGGATTTGTTAAAGTACAAAAAGATCCTGTTAATCTGGTGTTTTGCATCACCTTTTATTCAGCATAATTCCCCTTAATTTCTCATGTAGTCTAAAGGAATCTTCCAAGGAAGATGCAGACAGCAGCTGCATCATTCATGGGAAAATGTATTGTACCACATGCCTATTACACAGATGAGAAATGATGAAAAGTAGGACTGTTTGCTAGCATTATTAAGGTTTAAGACAGGAACATTTCTCTGTGTTTCTACTGTTTTACTTGCTCTATGTTTACCAGAAATAATATTGACTTTCATACTTCCTTTTTAAAAGTTAACTATTGTCTTAGATAGATCTCAGAAAATCTGGGGAAAGTGCATAGATTCATCTGAGTTTCTTTTTCACTATGCCCACACACATCAACAAATGCACTATTCCAGTTTTAACCTCTTTCCACACAAGGTCAGCCATATCCTTCAGAAGGTTTTGTGCAGTCCTTTTCAGAAGTATGAATGATGGCATGTTCAATTGTATGGTGTGCACTCACTGTACCATTTTCATGACTTGGATGAATTGTGCCATGCAGATATTATAAATCAAACCCAGCATAGCATGAAACACAGGGAACAACTGGTTGGCAGGATTTGTATCCTAGGCACAGGTGTGTTGTTGCTGCTAAAGATGAGGTCCTGGAGTTTGTCTAACAGAGCAAACCTGGTTCTCTGAGAGAGGAAGAAGACCCTGTTTGACAAGCTGAGGCACAGAGCTGGAAGTTATATCAAAAAGTTATGAAGTGTTATTTATTCTTTGTGGTGGGGCTCAGTGGAAGAGTTGGTTTGATTTCAACTTTGCATTCTGTTTAAATTGCTCTTCTATGAAGTACACTGAAAGACTTATTGAAGCAATGAAAGCTTTTTTCCACTTTGGAAATATCAGCAGCACCGATTTCAGTTCGCCATCACTTCAGTGCCTAACAGCCACTGAAGGAACACGCAGCATGAATTACCATGGTTCCACAAAAATCAACAAATAATGTCTTTTTCCCTCCACCAACTCTTTGGCATATGGAGTTATCAAAAAGAAATTGAAAGCAACAGACACTGCATTTTTGCGCACACCCCCTGGCTGGAGAGAGTGGTATAGAGGTCAAGAAATCTCTGACGATATTTGGGGTTTCTAGGTCTAAAATCCCTGAGGTTGGGAAGATGGACTTCTCTCCATCAGGAGAGAATCAGGACTTCTCTCCAATACAGCAGATTCACTCTGTACAACAACACAAGAATGGAAATGCTGTTTCTCTTCCAGATGGGAGAAAACTTCAGTAGATACATCTTGCATACCTAAAATCCATTTGAAGACCCTCATCAGCAATTTTTTGTATTTATTACTCTCTTCACTCTTCCCAGTACTCTAGACACTGAGGATTTGTTCCACAGGAGAAAGATCTCTCTTGATGAACTACGCACAGCCTAGATGTTTAAAACAAGAAAAAAACAAAGACAGATTAAGTACAACAACTTCAACTATTTTTAACTTTTAACTTATATAGAACTTTTTAAACAATAGTTTGACTCTTTATGCAAGGAACTCTTACTTTTCATTTCCATAAATATACTAGAGATCAGCTTAAAAATCAGCCTTGATGCAACTTTGTGTGGACACAGCAGGACCAATGATTGTAATTTCATTTCACACATAGCAAATAATGGGATTCTTTATAGCTGTTTCATCACCTCTTTGTGCCTGTGATATTTTGCAGGTTCTAGTTTTGAGAGGCAGTGCCATTCCCACTTTCTCTCTATCAATTTGTATTCAATGTACTCTCAATCCTTCTTTTAATGTTGAGGGAGAGTGGTGTGAAAGGAGAGAAAGAAGAGAAAGTAGAAAGAAACTGGTTGCCACTGATTCTGGCAAATGGATCTTTCTCACCCAGCAAATTAGGAATTATGAAAAAAAATCCCCAATTTAGAACAAGAGAAGTCATATGATACTAGCTTTGAGCTTTTTATGCAATGGTTTCTTGTTTCACTCTTAGTAATGAAGGGTGATTTTAGCGGGGTGCCTGGTAGATAAAAAAGACTCTAGATCCGAGTAATGCTACAATTCAAGTATATAATTTATTTCTGTGCAGTTAACTCTCACCAATCACAGAAACACAGAGCTCAATGGTTGATGTCCGTAGATAAACACTTTTACATATGCACTGCTTTAATACATCATTAGTAATGGCTTTATGCTCAACCCCTTCTTTGCTGGGCAGTATTTGATTCTCATCCATTGTGTTGTTTCCTGCTTGTTTATGCCCATTAAAAACAGTAACTGTGCTGGGCCTCACCAGACAGGGAAGGAGCCCACCTAGGGGTCTATCATGGCAGAACAGTTCCTTCAGAATTTTCCACATATTTCATACTTTTAAAAACTAACAGACCAATAACAATAGGTATAGGCTTAAATTTTCCAGAGGACTCTTGTGCTCCGGAAGGTTAGAACAAGACTGCCTTTCCCTACACTGCATAATTACTCCCTATGATTCTACGGTGAGAAACACCAGACAATACACAGTGAGGTAGGACAGAAACTTCTGCATGAGATCCTTCATTGTGACTCCTTTACACCTAGGAATCTCCAGACTTTTTTCTTTGTTTCTTGGTAAAAATAATCTGCTATGTACAATGCTGAGATAGCCCAGTGGTTTTGATGTAGCTGTGAGTTGGGTTTAAAGTCTTCCCCTTCTGCTTCCACCTTCCACATCTTCATATGAGATTTGTTTTGGGAGGGATATGATCAAATGCATAAAATAACAGCAGGAATAAGGCAGCTGTCTTGTCTGTCTCCAAAGAAGATGGAGAAAAGCACTGAGAAAAATACATGTACAGAGAGGGTACACTCTAGGCATGCATATCTGTTTAGCAGAGCACACTTGTGTTACACACCTGACTGCATTAGAAACTGACAGTGCTGCTGGACTGTTTTCACAAGAATACATTCATAGAAAGAGCAAAATTACTGCTCATTCTCTCAGTAGTGTGGAAGCTCAAAGCAGAGAAGCAACTTCCCTTTTCTGTTGCATGTGGAGACCTGGTTGTATCGTTTAGGCAGGCAGTGAAAGGTCACAACCTGGCCTAGTCACTGTTAATAAGCTGTACATTGACTGTCCAGCACTCTTGCTGAGAGTTATACTGAGTGAAAGAGAGAGAAAGCTACCACTTCTGGCTGATTGGAGCTGGCTCAGACCAAAGCAGGTTGATTAAGACTGATGAGGTACCCTTCACCTCCTTTTTATTCTCCACCCCCAAACATATTTCAGCTATTTTGCTCAACACCATGGATGCAAAAATCTTCTCACAAAGTACAGTTAATGAGAGCTTCAGCAGGAGGAACGCAGGCAGCCTGAACACAGAGCAGGTGCAGGCAGACAGCTGGGCTGGCAGGGCAGTAATCATGGGAAAACACTTGGCTTGGAATTTAGCACACCACCACACACCTTCATTAGTGGCAAATCAGCACACAGAAGGAGAACAAAAGAACAGCTTTGTGACTGCTTCTAGATGACTGAAGGAAGCAGTGAGATGACATGTAAGTCAAGACACAGAAGCTGACTTAAAACAGTCCTAAACTAACAGCATGACAAACTGGACCCCTGACTTGAATTTCTGTGGAAAGAGGGGCACAGACAGCAGCAGAAACTCTGAGGAAAGAAATCAATTAATGGAAGTGCTTTCAAGACTTCAAAGTTGTATTTAAGTTCCAGAAAGAGGAATATGTACAGTGTGAATCTAGGCTACCTGTTCTCTAAAGAGATTTGCAAGAAAGAGAGAAGCATGTTAAGCTATAGGAGACCTAAATAATGAGATACCTCCTAAAGTATGTAGTCAGTGAAAAATGTTGCACTTGGAAAATTATTTCTCAGCAGATTAATTGCTTTTTCCAGCATGCTTTGCTTAATAGTCCCTCTAATTCGTTGTGGTCTGGATGATGTATTTCTTACAGAACTAGCAGCATTTCATTCTACATTGTCTCTTCTTTGAATATAGAAACAATGTGCAATAAAGGAAGGGGAAAAAATGTAACTGAAATAGAGTCAGTGGGAATTCCAGCTCACCAGCTTTATACAAATAATGATTCCCATTTATTTCTCCAACCTCTAGCTTCTCAAGTTTATATAAATAAAAGCAACGGTCAACTAGCAAAAATTAAACCAGCATGATTTCCCTTTTTTCAGGGCTTTTTGACAAGGACTAATACCTTTTTGTGGGTGGAATATGAGATCTAGTTCTTATATGTGCAAAAACCCCTGAACAACAACATGTAGCTATAATCAGTTTGTTGTTTTGTCTAGCACTGTCTGTTATGGATCCATAAAAAACACTATTTCAGTTGGTATTCCCATGTCCTCTCAGAGGCTCAAGAGAGACCCCTGCATCTTCTTCTTATATCTTATATCTGCTTTTAGAAAACAGTTCTTATGCAAGCTGAAGAGCTGTCTGATATTAGAATATTCAAGAAATAATATTAAAACAATGGTTTTAATGCTATTGGTAAGGCACAAACTTCGGTATTAACACAAACATTAGTTAACATTCACATGATTTGTCCTCCATAGTTGGTGAAATATATCCTCCATGGTCCATATATGACGATTAACTAAACTTATACAGATAAGACAAAAAACGGATACGACTCTATGGAACGGGCAAAATAAACCCAGGGCTGATCCTGAAAATGTAGGAAAATCTGGTACTACACCCTCAGGACCATGCCTAGGGAGAGAACCCTCGTTTGGGTGAGGGAAGGTTGTGGACCTGGTGGAGGTTAATAGAGTAGTGCCAGATAACATTGTGATGATCCAAACCCACGAGGAGACCTCCCTGTGCCACAGGGCACACCTGTCCCCAACAGAGCAGCAATCCTGAGAGCTGGTCTGTGCATAAATCACGTAGTCACACCACACCAGAGGAAAGGCAGAGGAATCTGACAGCTTGAAAGCTGTTGAACTGTAGAGGTTCGGGGTCAGAGTTTCTGCTGACGTACACCAGCAATAGGCTTGTAGGGTCTGTCCTTCAAACTAATTCACCCCTAAAGAAAGAAGCAAATCAGGCAGTTCAAGAGCGAATTCATCCTTTTAAATTGCCTTTCCTCACTGCCCTTTATGCCCTCCTCTCTCTTCACTTAAGCGCTGCATTTCAGTGTGGGTGCCTCAAATTGGTTGCAATTTATAAGCATGTTGTCCTCGCAGCCAGATATTGATGGGAGCAGCATGGAGCCCTGGGGCTCTGTGGACACCCTGCAGGCAATTTTTGGGATGCTGTAGGCGGATTAATTATTTCTATTTCTGCAGGCTGCTGCTCTGAGGCATAACATCCATTCTAAGCACATAAAACAGCAATTAGCAATGCCAAGCATGTCCAGACAACTGTCTACTTTGAAATAGTAACACACATCTTCAGGATGATCTGTTAAACAATTCACATTCACCACTGCAGTTGCTATGGGCTCAGCTGCAGTAAATACAAAGAGCAGAAGTCAGGGATCAGAAATGGCATTTTCATTGCATTAGACCATGGCACTCTGAGCATCCCCAAAGATTTTGGCTGCCTTGATTTGGAACAGGATGGGTCTTCAGGGGCACAAAAATTACCATTAGGACCCATATTAGCAGCTTCCACTAATTACCAAAGTTTATTGGTCCTCTTATTTGCAGGATAGCTATCTGTGGTAGCGTGCCACTTATTCCAGCAGATGGGGATGAACAAAGGAAGACTTTGAACATGGACTGGGGCCCAAAACAGTAAGTTGGTGGAAATAAGAGCATGGACAACACCGTAGTGCCATTCCAGACTCTGCAAAGTCTGGAGCAGCCTGGGAGCTACAAAGCTTTGTAAGTGGTGTTGGACTTCCGGGGAAAAAACAATGCTGTACATTGGATGCTGTACAAGGGATGGACTTGCTGGGAGAAAAGAGTAATATTCTGTTTCAGCAAGCCTTAGCAGAAATACTATTTTTGTTTGTAGCACAGCCCTTCCAAAAGGCTTTGAGCACTCTTGGTGAAAATCCATAGAGCAGTAATAAGGACATTCCAGATAGGCTGGGAAAATAAGAACTACCACAAAGGATGACTTTAAAGGGGAGCCAAAACTGGCTAAAATTATAGCAAATGAATCAACCTTATACATAAATAAAAATGCTTAGGACACCAGAATAGTGTATTCTCCAAATATATTTCCTGCTGTAATTAGTGACAAAACCCTTTAGGTATGACAGCACAAAAAAGATCAGAATGATATTTCATTTTTCCTTGGAATTTTCCATTTCAATTAAGTGAATAGAGTAACAATATTTAATATTTTGCACTTTACTATTGCATTATAAATCAAAACGATTGTTAATGAAAATTTGTTGCTTGAATTGTATTTGATGACTATTTATACCAATGCAGGACTTGTGACTTTTGTCTTGTGGGCAGAACACATTTTTAGCATGCACTCTATTCATGAAATTAATTATAAACAGAGGGTGTTTCAAGGAATATTTGACAGAAAACAGATGCTTACATGACAGCAAGTCTAACCTGTATATTGGAGGTTCCTCAACTAGCATTTTCCAACTTTCTTGTGAAATTCCTCAGAGCCCTCAGATTTGCTGAAGGACCACTGCTGAACAATGATGACAAAGCCTGGGCCAATAACCCCATTCCTCAAGCCTCAATCCTTCACCCTCTGAGAAGATGCAGATATCTGACCTGAGCACTTCACTGAGCTTGAGGCAGAATTTTCACAGGTACCTTGTATTTGCCTTGGGTGAGTGTGAATATGCTACAGAAAATGTACCTGGAATCTTAGATGCTTAAGTACTTTAGATTAGTAAATTAGGCCTATAAATAGGGCTTGAAGTAAATTCTATAGAATCTTCTGTAAATTGTTTAAATTAGATTATTGTTTTAGTGCTCTTAAACTCTTTAGGCACAAACTACTGTTCAAGTCCAGGGCTAAGTTTTACACTGGAGTCCATGCTGAATCTTGTGACTCAGTGGGAGGGCCTTCCTTGTTTTTTCATCCTTACCCTTCCCCACTTTTCCCGCTGCAGGCTCCACAGAGATAATTTGTGGTTGACTTTAGTTTCAGATCACCTTTCAGTCCAGCTTTTTGTCTGTGAGATTTAACCATGTAGCAAGTAGAAGAGTGGACTGAGCAATGAACTTTGTTATGATTTCACTTTTCTATTAAACATGTTTTTGCCAGTACCTGTGCTGGTGATTCTGTGAGCAACCTAAAGCATTCATTCACAGAGAAAGACAACTTTGCAAAACAGTAAATTTCTGTTTTCTTCTTTAGAATTGCACGCTTTCTTTTTGGCCAGAGACCAAAGCACAAAAACAGGACCTAAGACAGAAGTAGGGAAAACGTCTCTGTTCTTCTCAGCTGTTCCAAATCTCTCAAATATCTAAAGCATAGAGTGGCTAGAGCAAACTGGGAATGTTTAGAACTGGCATGTGAAGTCACATGGAAACTGCAGAAGAAAGTGAACTCTTCTAGAATGATCACCAAGTCACCGTGACTTACCAGAACTATTATATAAAAAATGAGAGATCAGGTTCAAAATAAACATGAAGAGGTACCTCCTCATAACTCTTGTTCCTCATAGTATTTCTTGTCAAAACATTTAAATTCTTGAAGTTTGCTGGAGCCTGAAGAATACCAGAGAAATGCTAAGAACAGATTCTCTTAAACAGAAAGAAACATTTATTCAGAAAATCCCCTGAGCAGATGCAAGTAAGTATGTTCTTAGGAAAAATATATAACTTGGCATGTTCTTACCCTTTTCCAGGCACCCATTCAAAGCCATGTTTTGTTCTTGTGGAGTTTTTTCCTTCAGAAATAGTATTTATTTGTCAGCAATGCCAGAGTCACAAACTTCATCTGCATACAGAGTTTGCAGACATTTGGAATCATAGCACCATAGAATTATAATATCATTAAGGCTGGAAAATACCACTAAGATACCAAGTCCAGCTATTAACCTAGCATTGCCTTGTCCACCACTAAACCATGTCCCTAGGCACCACATTTGTTTTTTAAATAGCTCCAAGGATGGTGATTCCGCCACTTCCCTGAGAAGTTCATTCCAATGCCTGACCACTCTTCCTTCACAGAAGAAATTTTTTCTAGTATCTAATCTAAACCTCCCTTGCTGCCACTTGAGGCCATTTTCTCCCTTGTCAGAAGTAAATTTAAAGAGCACATTGCCTTCCCTACTGTTCCCACAAACCACCTGACTGAAGTCTCAGCACGTTGTTGCTGAGTAGGGAAGTCTCTTTATGTACCTGCTTAGTGGAAAGGCTGAGATAAATCTCATATACTGTTCCATCCAAAGCTTGGGTGGGGAAAAGGTGTTGAAGTCACATCAAATTATCCAAGGGGAATCCTGAGCAGAGGAAGATTGAAGACCAAGGCTATGAGCCAGGTTCTCTTACAAAAATATTCTGAATAGCAGATGAAATCAAGACAACTCAGCACAAAAATGATAATCAAGGGGACTTGACTTAGCATGTGCTTTTGCAGAAAACATTAAAGCCTGGCATGGCTATACAGAACTGCTTATCAAGAGACGCACTTTTTAAACCTCTATTTTGAACACTTTTGTGGTAGGGCAGAGGAGCATTGTAGTGAGAAGAGCTTGTCAGCCCCAGACACCCCTGTCTGACCTGCCCCCAGAGAGTTTTAAATTATGTCCTTCTCCTAGACCAGAAAATTCTGGTGATGAATGGGATCTCTTGGATAACAGAACTAAACAATTGGGTCCGAGTATTATTCACTTTCCTCCTTACTCACTAAACAGCAAAATCTGACAATATTCCTATTTGCTTGAAAAGCAGCAACACACTTTGCTGCCTAGAGAAGCACATCTGAATCTGAGTAAGCTATGTCCTTAGTCACTTCAATGCACTTCCAAACCAGTGGAGGATATTGCTAAAGTGCTGATGGAGATTAACTTGGCAGTACATTTCAATGCCATATTGATGAAAGCAAAATACTGACTTTCTCAAAACAGGCCAACTAGGCCAGTTGAGGTGAAATAAATCACTAATGTACTGTACTGGTAGCCTACCTTACTCCACATTTACTCAGGACTGCAAACCCTTCCATCTCAGAACAGTTTTTTCTTTTCCCAATATTTCCTCCCCACAGAAATGAATGCTTAGGGACCAAGGGAACTTTAATCCACTATACATAACATTTCCCTCTGATATTTCTTCTGTGAGTGAAGATGGGAAGCTCCTGAATCCAGAAATCTTCACTGAGTATTATGGCCTCCAAAGTTCAAAGTTATGCATACCTATATCTTTTGTCTGAGTCATCCACTGTGGTGAAGTTTTCTAAGAGAGCCCAGCACTCACTGGCTGTTTGCAAGGGACAAAATGTGTCAGGAAAGCAGCAGAAATCAGTAGAATCTTTACAGTCAGCAGAAATATGACCCTAAATGAAAACTGTTCAGAAGCAGCCCAAGCTGCCAAAAAGAAAAGGACAAAAAGAAAAGAAATTAAAAAGAAAAAACACAGAGTATTTCTGGAGCTGAGATTTGTCAATGAGAACAGAAACTGCCAGGTGCGGGGGAAAGCTGTTACAGTTCTGCACTCCAGAACTAACCTAGCTCCAGATTCTCAGCTAATCAACGCACAAGAGATAGGGAATAACCCTGACAAGGTTAAAGAGCTGAGTGCTAAAGCAGATAGACCAAACTGTCAGAAAATCAGGCTATTTAAGGTACCAGAAGAGAACTACCCCAAAACGTGGCAAGCAGAAGCACTCAGTCTCTGCAGATCACTGGCAGCCTCTCAGGCTTATGAGCTGATTTAAGCCAGTGGAGACAGCTTCTCTTAGTGGGGAAAAGGTAAGGGGCATTTGGGATGCAACTGCCTATTTCTGGCTCGCATTTCAATAGGCCCCCAAAGCCTAAAGGCTACGTAGGAGAGCAGGAAAAGATGTTCTGTCCAAATCTGCTGACTGTACAAAGGAGCAAAGCCAAACAGGAGCAGGGAGACAGAGGAGCACATAGGAAAAATAGATCACTGCTATACATAACGGCAGGTTGTGTGCATGATAAATTAAACTTTTTCTGCATGTAGTACAGCAAAGGTGCATTTTAAAGATAGAAACTAAGAAAGAGCTGGAATTCTTCCTTTCACGATCAGGAGCTGAATGTCTTAGCTTTTATTATCCAGTTGATTTATCGAAAGAAACAATGAGGAGAGTACCTACTTCAAAATAAATATTCTTTTGAAAATTGTATTTCCTGTGCAGTAGTCCAGTGCCAAAAAATATGGGACTGTGTGACTCATCCAGTCAAGCTTTGCAAAGTATAATGATAAAGAGCTATTATATTGCTGGACCAATGTCTAAACAAAGTCCACATTTTGCTGTTATGTTGGGGGGGATGAGGAGGGGGAAGGGCATAGAAACATTTGCATTTGATTTGGGTGTCTTCATGGTTTTTACATCCGATATATTCTGATGTTTTAATAGTCTAAACTCTGCGGTTCAGGAGATTTGACTTCAAAACACAGCTCTGCTGCAGATGTCATTGTTTGACCTTGAGAAAATCCACTTGACCTCTTTTCTCTTCTTCTGCCAAACAGCAACAACACTTCTGCCCTCCTTCATTAGGGCAACAGGAACAAAAATATGCCAATTATCTCTGTAGACAACTGCAGTCATGCTGAGAAACTAAAATAGAAAGGGAAAGAGACAGCAGTTACATAATCTTACCATATTTTTATATAAATTTATATATACACACATACATATATACATATATGTGATATCTATGTATACAGATTAAATAATGTACATATTTTTAATGAGAGAGGCATTTTGGAGAGGGATTTTTTTATTGTTTGTTTTTCTATTTCATGGATAGGATTGTGAATGATGCTGTATGATAAATGTACCTTGAAAATTATAATTTTTCTACAGTTTTATCAGAAGCTGGTGTACAGTATCATAGTTCCAGTACAAGTTTAATCTTCTAGCATTCTTCATGGGCAGTTTATTTAGCCTTACATTATTGCTTCATGTTAGAAGTCCGTAAAAAAACCTAAACATGTATTAAACTCAAGGTATTTGCAAGATGGCTGCTAACAGTTAAAATACAAGCACACACATTTATGATCTCAGCCACTGAAAAAAGCCCAAATTGTAGTAAAAAAGATGGGGGTAAAAAAGCAATAGTTAATCAAGGCAAAGAAAGCAGCATAATCTTCTGCAGAGGTAACAATTCACAGCACCAGGAACATGAATATCAATATAGCAGAAGATATGGGAGTTTTCAAGCAGAATTTTATCAGCTTTCTTAGTTTACTTATAGAAGCAGGAACTGTATTTAAAAATGAAAAAACAAAACCCAAAAGAAAATCAAAAGAAAATAAAGATGGATTAGATCCCTAGCTGTCTTTTTTATTATTTCTCTGGCATTTTCAAGAGCCCTGTCACAATCTACAAGCCTAAGCAAGCACAACAATGACATTCAAACTCATGACACGTGGATAGCCTCTTACTCCCACAGGCTCACCACGCATCCTAATACAACCTGCCTATTTTCAAAAACAAACTTCCTGGGGGTAATTTATGACTCAGCTCTTGGCATACTCCTGCTGCTGGCAACTGAAAAGACATGTATTTTTGATTGTGTAGGCCAAGGATTGTTGTTTATGTTTGCAAAATGCTCTGCAGAATTATGGGCTTTTGAATAATACAGGGTTTCTCTTTATGACATAGTTTTTGTTTTCTATGAAAAGACGCTGAATTATGGAAAAAAAACCCTCTCTTTTTTCATTAATGAAAGACTGAATAACTAACTCCCTAAGGATTACCGACATCCTTCCCTGATTTATCTCTCTTTGTAGGACAATAGGGTGCTTGTGGACTTTGGGGAAGTATATAATTTCAATTTGACTGTTACTGTTAATTTTCTTCTGAGACATCTGCCATCCCAGTTAACACTAACTCACAGAACTGCAAAGCAGGGGCAAGTATCTGGCCCTTCCAATCAGCTGAGCACAGCCTACATATATCCTGTTAGCAGCATGACATCCAGTTTGTATTCAAACTGTGATGGAAACCAGCACATATCAATGCCTGTGGATTTGCTGTTTATCTTACTCCATCTGCTGGGACTTGCAGCTCTTTGCAGACGCATAGCAGATGACAGGAACTTGGGATGCACTTATGACAGCAGTGCATGCTCCTCTACTTACAAAGTAAAGCCAAGCAATACCAGCAAGAACTTACAGAGTTCTCATTAACCTGTTAGTCGGGAGATCAACACTGCTGCTGCTCCATGCCTCTGAAATGGACACTGAGCTGAAAGACAAGAAGAAAATGAGGCAAGTAGCTGATAAAATGAAGAAAATAAAATTTAAAGGCTAATGCTTTGTGAACTGCCAGAAGTAGATGACAAAGATTCACCTCCAATTCCTACTTGGAAGGTGAATCAAAGGAAGATGGCATGCATGTAGCAATGAAATCATCAGTAGGCATAGCAAAGGAAAACAAAATGTCACATACTCAGTATTTGACACTGGCAACAGTGTTCCCAGCTGTTCAGATTGATCAGCATGTTGTGATGAAATGGTACAGAGAGAGATTGCCTGTTCTCCTCTTCCCCGTCCTCCTGCCCTTTCCCAAATGATGGCAAAAGACAACCAATGCAGAAACTACTGAAGAATCATTTCAGAAGCTTCTTTCCACTAGCTTGCACATGGCGTATGTAATACAAAACAAATTTTCTCTTTAGGCATAAACTGTCAAATATGGTGGGAGAAAAGAAAAGTCACTGTTCCCATTTAGCAGTCAAAATCTGGCCCTGAAGTCCCATATTCTGAACCCCACAGCCTCTACATTCTGCATCAATACCCCTCACCAGTGCTTTTAAAAAGCTGCCAGGAAAGGAGAAGTATTTTGAGTCCTATCTCTTGCTAATGCTGGAAATAAGGACCATCTTTGCATACAACCCACTAACATTATTATGCTCATGAACCTACTGTGCAACAACACAGGCAACAAATGTCTAGCACCAGCATTGTGTCTTCTTCCAAACTGATACCTAAAGTACCATCAAGTACTGATGTTATCCAGGCTTTTTTTCCCTTCTGCTACAGCACATGCAGAAGCCATTCCAATATTCTTTGCTGTGTTCACACAATGGCACAACTATTGTCAAAACTAGTATTAGCCCTTTTTCATAAATACTTTTCATATTCTACCTTCTTATCAGTGTTGCAGGAAATTCTCCACAGGGATCTGAAAAACCTGACATTGCATGAAAAAAGATCATACACATACTCATGCACGTGTATAGAAACCAGAAGTTCAGATTTTGGGTGGAGATGGTAAATATAATGAGAAAACCACAGTCAAACAAGTAGTTTCATTAGTCTATTGAGCTTAGAGACTAAGTAGAGGTAGAGGTATTCCCCTGCAGACTCTTTTAGAGTCCTCATGATCCAAAGGGACTGAGATACTTCAATAGCATTAGACAGATTATATAAATTACAGAGGTCAGTGTAAATGAATCACAAAACTTCAAACCTACAAGTTTACCCCCACCTAGGGAAATATTCCACACAGTTTCTCATACAGGGCTTAGATGTCATCATGCCCTACCTTGAAACCTATGTTCCTCAGCTCAGAAAGGAGCCAGGTCAGCTGGTCAAGGATTGCCTAATGACCCGAAGTCATTACACATTTGACATCCATTTTCTCTGTCTCAGAGTCAAGGAAGATCAGTTCAGTTTGTTGTAACTCTCAGCATCACTAACTTCTGCTGAGGACATCAAAGAAATGAGAGACCTGGACAAGAGACTGAAAAATACTCTAAGCACAATGATACAAATCACCATTTCAGTTTGGTGGCACAAACTGGACATCAAAAGTGTGGGTTAGGACAGCTACCAAACAATTGTTTTTTTCAAAATTGCCTGTGTACTATGTCTCCTTATAAAATTTTGGTGATATTTCACTCTTACCAAAAGAGAGAATAATGCATTAAAAAAGGGTGCTGGGCATGCTTGGGCCTCTGTCATTCCAGCATTTGTTCCCAGGGAAGAGTAAGACTCCTCTGCTCTTGGGAGGATTTGTGATCCTCCTGGCCAGACCTGGGATGCGTTACCAATCTGAACCAACAGGCTGCCAAAGCCAGAAGTTTGAGAATGGATGGGAACATTACTGGTAGGAATGCAGTACACGCCTCAAAAAGTGGCCTAAAAATGACAGTGTTTTTACACTTTAATCACTGTGACAGAGATCAGAAAATAAGGCGCACTTGCCCTTAGCCCTTAGTTTACTCCAGAGAAGGCCAGGCCTGGGAAAAGCAGTATGAGTTTTATTTCATGGGTACTCCCATACTGCAGGAGACAGAGATGAATTGAGAAATCAGCTCTTGAGACACTGCTCTGAGCAGACTGCAAGAAGAGCCAAGCCCCATTGTCACACGAACCCTCCCACAGGCAAAACAGCTCATTCCAGGTTAAGAGGCAGCAATGGCACTGCTGCAGTTACAGGAATGCATCATGGCACAAGCCAGGCTGCCTGATAGATACTGGCACAGTGTGTACAACTCTCACAGCAGCAACCTGCAAAGCCGCTCTGATGAGTTATACCCTAAGCATGTATACATCCCATACAGGTGGAATGGCTGAGCAAGGCACAGAAGATCACCCGCCCTTATTGGTGATGAGTAATGCATCTGTAACAGTTTTGAAACTCCAGTCTAACCAGAGATTAATTATATACAAAAAGTCTGAGAAAAAGAGTAATTAAAAAAAACCCTAAAAAAACTTAGTTACTCAGAATGTGATCAAATATTGGAAAAGGCTGGCCAGAGAAGTTGAGAAACCTTCATCTTGAAGATGCTCATGACTGAGCTGGACATGTCTCTGAGCACCTGCTCTAGTTGATCCCTATCTTAGTAGTAAGCCTGAACTCAGAATCTCTAGATGGCTTTCTAACCTCATACCTTCTGTGATTCTATGAAACAAGGAAGTTTTATTGACATGATATAAGACACTGAGGATATAAGACCCAACTTTTAATCTGCAACATTATACAAATTTCAGGCAGCCCTGAAATCACTAAGGCACTAAACAAGTGTTAATTTACATGAGGAGGCCGTGCAGTTCTCATAGCAACTCAAGATCAAGAAGACAGAAAGGTAGCTTTTAAGTTGCTCAGATGTTCTTCCTCCTGTTCCAGACCCTGGGTGGTGATTCCCTGTCACAAAAGTCTCCAGTCTATGCACTCTCTTTAAACACTGAATTTAAGCCCAGTTTAAAAATGCTTTGATATAAAATTTTATGTTATCACAAAGACTGCTTTCAGATCATTCTGGCAGACTTGGACAAGATTCCCATGTCAGAAATCAGAATAGCAACAGAGCCCACATAATTTTCTTCTGGGAGGTCATCTAGGACATTCTAGCTAAAAGTCTTCTGTTGGCTAGCACTAAGAGTCACACGTCTCTTCTGTTCTCTTTGACTGATCAATTTAGCATCAGCACCTGTAATCTGTGTGCTTTTACTGCAGCACTAAAAGGATTTCCCTGGCTTTACTTTCCTGTAATTCTATGCCCTGAGGCAATTCAATTCCTGCTTGGTAAGGCACAGGATGACTCACTCTTTTCTTTAAAGAATTCCATTTCCAACAAGCAATGACTCATCACCACCAGATTAGCAATGCCAAGGTTTTGTGACTCTGGCCATTTTCCATGTAGTTTGAAATCCTGCATGCTCACAATGCTTGGGAAGGAGTGCTTGCACCTGCTGAACCAGTGGTTTTCACTTTGCAGTGAGCATGCATTTGCACTCTTCTATGTGCTATGCAGTTCCACATAAAAACATGTGAACAAATAGTTTCCCAGGACAGATATAAATATTTGGTGGATGCCTTTGTGGAGCTCTTTGGAGATAACAAAAGTATTGTTGGCAAAATTGAAGTTCTTTAAACAGCCTGCTTTTCACTTGGTCTGGCTGAAAAGCAGAGGGAAGGCAATTCCTTCCTCACAGTGTATCTTTCTGGTAAATTTGATATACAGATAGTGCCAGAAAAAAAGAAAAGTGTTATATTGGAAGGTGTTCCACTGATGATCTTTAAATCTTGCCTATAAGGTTGAAATTATCAACTTCACTGCTTGCTTTCCAAGCCCTCAATAGTAAAACATTTCATACCACACTGCTGTATGTGTATGTGTAGCACACATAGCATAAACAGTTTGAACATAACTTCAAGTGGAACAAGAAAAATAACCAGAAGTCAGTCCCAAGGCAAGGACACTGCGTTTGCCATGCATGAGGAAGATGGCATGGGCTGGCAACATATCCCTCCTGACAGGCATTATCTGAGGGAAGAAAGCATAAAGCTGCCAGTTCACATCACTTCCTTCACCTGCTGCTCCTCCCCAGCAGCTAAGAGTCAGCAGAGCTGAGGCCTGCCCACACATTTACACATCTGTGAAAAAACCCTAGCTCTTCATCTGCTTAGATCTTCATCTTCTTAGATCTTCATCTACTGCAGCACTCTGACACTGTTCAGCTCTAAATCCCTGTTGTGTGCCACAGTAATAAATCTGCTGAAAAGGTTTTCAGAGGCTAAAGAGAGGTCATTTAGAGACCATCTGCCTGTGACATTCATGTTCTTCACCCCAGAGCAGGTCTGAATGGCAGGTTTCACCACAGCAGACACAGGATTTGACTGGTGGCTGACACAGAGCACTGAAGTGATTCATGCCAAGTGACCTTCAGCTTGATTGTTAGCAGCAGAGCAACACAGCACAAAAAGAAATGTTTGGGGGTTTTAATTCCACAAGTAATGTGGTTATGGACTACTGGATGGTATTTAACATGATTTTGTTGTTGCTGTGGTTAATTATCTCATATCATGCAGAAACTATAATCAGAGGCAACCAGCTATAATTCTGGAACAAGCTTACATGAACTAGGATATTAAATGTGACTTTCTTAATGCCTTTTGGATCCAATACTTAAGACCTAGGACTTTAACAGTTTCTCAGCATGGAGGACTCCTGGAATAATGCTGCTGGCAACGCAGAGTAGCTAAACAAGTTAGATTGACATAAAGAGTTCATCCACCCTTTTTAAAGAATAATGAGAATAACACGATTTTCATAACAAGCATACAAAATGAGAATTTAGTTCCACCTTCAATCCTAAATTCAGTGTTCAGGCAAGACCAAAGAGCAAAAGGAAGAAGGGCTTTACAGCATTCCCTTTCCTTAAATGCAAAAGGGCCCCTATACTACAATTTCTTGTCATATCCCTCTGGTACTGATAAATTGCATTTGAAGACTGTTTGACTTGCTGTACAAAATTGCTTTGCTTATTATATTAAGATGATGGGAAAACCAAATTAAAAAATTTCTCTCCAATTTCATCTCTTTGCTGAACAGCTTCCTGCCATTATGCAAGTTTATCTTCCCAACAGATTGAGCAATGTTTTTAGGGTCATTTTTCTGGTTTACTCATGGTGGTGGAACAGAACATAAGTCATATATGAATTTGAAGCACTATTTTTTTTGCTCCAAAGGAAAGAGAGCAGGGATTAGAGATCAAAACACTAGGAGTGCTTGCACACAAACTCCAGCCTAAGTGCTGCCAGTGACAGAAGTTCAGAGAGAGCCAAGACAAAAATAACAAGTTCTGAAAAGCCTAAATCATAATTGACCTATCTTTCTTCTCAGTAAAAAATGAAAACTGAAAACCAGCAGGAAACACCAAGTTAAAGAAACTCCAAACCTTCTGAACACAGAACTTGGTGGCTATGAGTGTTTTCTTATAAATGACAGTTACTTAAATAAAGTCCATAGTGTACAACAAGCTAGAAGAGGCCTTAAACCATTTGTGTCAGACTCAAGAGTACCCACCATCCCTAAATAATGCTACTTGTTTGGCTGTGTCTATCATTCACTCTAACAGGACATGTTATACTCTCTCATACTCTGAGGCCCATCATTACTGAGAATGCTTAGCCAATACAAATAAGATACTAAAAACTGAAATGAAACTAGAAAAAAAAAAAAAAAGATGTATTCTCCACATCAGAATTAAATTGGTTGCAATTTTAAAGTTGAAATCTAACAACTGCATCTTTTCATTTTCTCAGTCACTGTTGATAGAATTCCTGCTGCTTTCGCTTGCAGAAAATTTAATTTATGAACCATGATCCCATAAAATGAAAAAAATGGATCCTATCCCCCAAGTTGATTCAAACCAGATATGGATAGCAGCAGTCACATATTGCGGAGAAAAAAAATGACAAATTTCCATGACAAATAGCTTACAAAACAGCTGCAGCATATTTCAGATATCAAGACTTGTGTGCAGCATAACAAAGTGAGTGTTCAAGTAGAGCTGTTTAAAGGAGAATTGAAGAAGATTTGTAGGCACCATCAAGGCATCTCTTTTCCATCCCAGTACAGAACCAGTCAGGATAAAGCTGGTGACTAGACTGAAAACCTGTCTGTGGAGGCTGATGCTGTTGGTGAAATAAAGGCTAACATTAACTTTCAACATTTAATAAATATGGATATGCTTTGATAGGTGTTGAAGAGCGTGTAAATATTCAGTGTACATACTACAGACAAGCTGGACTCATTATTCTATGATGCAGAGAGATATGGGATAACCAAAGCACGCGATTTGCAGCAGAATCAATCATCTGCAGTATCTCCTCAGAAAATCTCCAAAGTACTACTGTAATACACAAACCATTATCTGTCTTTTATTCCCCCCTGCTACATCCAATACAGATGAAGTGTGGCCCGTTAAAGGATTAAAATAGGGAGATGGATTTCACAACCTAATTGCAGGCACTTCTAGCTTAATGTAGCTATGACAGCTATCACACAGTAACCAGGCCACAGCTTGTCACTACCTGAGTTTTAGCCACTTGACACCGGAGATTTCTGGTTGCCTAAGTCCCATTTTGCATTAACATGTGAAGCCTGAAAGAATTGAACTCTATTAATAAATTTATAAGCTCAGCAAGAGAAGCAATTGTGTTAAAAATAGGCTGGGAGCGCTGGCTTCACCCAGGCTGTCAGAGATTTCAGAAAGTAGGCTTGAAGGACAACGCATGAAGTCTTCAGTGACAGCAAATTGGATTAAAATGGTAAAGCTAATGGCATTACGGTCAAGTCACAGTTTGATATGTAATTGAAAAGATCTGTTGGTGAATCTGGAAGTGCTTCTAAGGTTCTTGAGGACCCTTAAGCTATTTGTATTAGTCAAACCTGGTGCACGTACACCTGTCATAGCACAGTTCTCCCCTCTTGTCTTGCTTGTTTCTAAATAGAACTGTGCTGGAAAGGAGAAAAATAATACAAAATATCATGTATTATAAACAAAGTTTTACCTCTGAAACACCCACGCCTCACTGAACTCAGTGAAAACATATGTATCTCCATAGATTTTGAGGTAATTCACTCATTAATTTCCAGGGTATAAAAAGTGTCAACCATAAGATGATTAAGATATCTTCTTAATTCATGATTGCAGACTATCCAAAAGCTTACAATAGGAGTTTGAGCTCGTTTCTGCCAGGCAGTAGAGTGCAATATCTTCCTATTTAGAACTTAAAAGCTTTACCATGGCCTTCCTCTAGAGAAACAGAATTTATTCTCAGATATCATGCATATTGCTATCCAGTAGATCTTATTCTATTTCAACAAACCCAGCTGGGTACTACATGTATTCCTCAGCAAATTTCATACCTCTTTTGAATCTAAGAGAAAATGATAACAGCTGTAGGACTACGGCTCTCTATGCCCTTTAAATTACCAGTTTTAGAGATTAGACTTTTCCTTTAGTGGTAGATGCCTACTAATAATTATCTATACTACATTTTTGTTTTGTTTTTTAATTGAAGATACTACTTTTCAATTCAATTTCTTTTCCTCCTATGAGTCTTCTGGGTTTTCTTTTGAATCTCCCATCTTGTTTCTTTTTCTAATGAGGCTTCAAAAAAAAAAAAAAGCTCCGTGGATTCTGGAGATTATTAATTATGATTTATTCCCTTCTGTCTTAGATTACCACAGAGCTCTCTGGAATTCACAATGTTCCCTCACTCCAGGCTATTTACATAATAAGGAATCATATTTCATTTAAGATCTAGAAGCTGGCATGTCAATTTTCATTAAAATACACTTATATTTATAGCTCATATTTCAGAAATATGGTATTTTTATAATCAATGGTTGTGCCATAATAATTAGTTTCAACAATTTTATAGTTGAACAGGAAGCTGAACAGCCAAAGAAAGGAGCTAATTTAATTATGTCTCCTGGTTTCAGCCTGAATTGATTTAGGTGTGCATCTTAAGCCTTTTCAGACAAGCAAGCTCAAATTTAATAATGAAATTCACTCTACTGTCTTTGGTCATTTGTTCAAAATTATAAAAAATGGCTGAAAATTTGGTTGGGTTCTCTAAAGAGTAGTTTTTCCTATAAGGGGAAGTAATTAAATACAGCTGAAAATACCACTTTATTTTTGCAGTTTGATGATAAAATTATGGCCTGCTACCAAGGCATGGATTTAGATATATTATAGAAAACTGCCAATATGACAACACAATTTTGACTTCACGTGAAAACCTTTAAAATATTATGACAGTGCAACATTGAACAACTTGTCCCAGTCAAGTTAGTCAAGGCACAAAACATAAACAGCAATGGACTGGAGCTGGCTTCAACCCATGTTTGCCGTCTTGATGAGACTAGGAACAGGCAGCATCAAAGTGGTGAGCATATTAAAGGGAATAGTAACTGAACCATGTTGCTGTTTTTCATGGAACTGTGTGTTGAATAAGTGTATTACATTTTGGAGTAAATGAAAACTCCAGGGTAGCATCAGGTATACTCCAATAATCAAATTTTATGTTAAATATTACACTCTCCATGCATAGACTGTCAAGAAGAGCCTGGTCATTCTGTATAGTTACACTGATACAACTCATATCAGTGTATCCAGAGACCTGAGAGTCCAGATGTAAATGATGGAACAGAGAAAAGAAAAAAACCAATCCTTTTTTCAAGGTGTTTAAAAAGCAAATAAGACACTAAAATTTAAACAAACACACACAGACACACACAAAAAGAACCCAACCAAAAAAAACCAAACTGCTTTTAGTCACCTGTTTGCTGAGAAACAAACTAAGAAAAGGACAGATGACAAATGGAAGAATGTGTGCTTGTATCTTACAGATTTCTCATGTAGTTTTTTAATGGAGATTACTCTTCTTCCTGGCTAGGCAAGAAGTTTATTGGAACCCTAGTTTAGCATGAACTGTTTACTGAGTACAGAAAGAATTTACAAGGGAAAGGTGGAGAAAAAAAAGGTTTTTCAGATTTCACCAGGCTGAAAGTGTTCTGAATTCATTTTAGAGAACCATTTTCTATGACTGGATGGACAGTGGACGATTTAGTATGGACATCCCAACAAAAGACTGCATTCTCTTTGTATGATTTAATTATGTGGGCAAAAGACACTGAAAAAAATTCTACAATTTCAGTGCCATGAAAAGCAGAGGGAATCCTTCTGCATGATTTGAAAAACAACAGAAGCATCTGTAGCTCTTCTGCCAGTAAATACAAGGCATGCAACACTTTCAAGAATGGAATAGCATAACCTTGAGATCTGAGACTGGAATATGGAAAAGGAAACTACCAAATATTGCTGAGGGCTTTGCAGAAGGAGGCTGGAAGAAGGGAATGCAATCTGCATAGATATTAAAGAAATGCCACCAAAAGTGGTGTGGAAGGTAAAACAAAAGCTAACAGAAGACTAAAGCTACAGGAAGAACACAAATATATACCATTTGTCCTGCTGTCAGATAGGGACCATTTAGACCAGACTTTTGATTCTTAACCTCACAAGCAGATGAAGCAGAATGAAGATCCAGGTTGCCTAAGATGGGAAATGGGCAACGTAATTTTCACAGCTCTTTTTTGCCCTGTTTTTTCACCAGACTCATCTCAGACAGAGGTCAGGAGTGCTCTACCAGGGAAAAGACTCCAAAGACAGACTAAAGTCTGGGATTATAGGCTCTCTCACTGTCTCTGAACTATAACACCAGGACACATCTTTTGCTAAAGAATTACTGATGCAGAGGTTGCTCCTCATTCTCCCATTCTTCCAGGCAATACATATACACTAAAAATGGGAGGGGAAGTTCTGAATAGCAGCATGAGCAGATAAGGAGGTGCAGTTCAGCAGCAGACAGGAAAGCAGTCACTACTGGCAGAAGGACCTGAGAAAACAGGCTTGAAATGTGGGTATAGAGCTAGCAGCCCCTTTCCCAGGCAGGAGTGCCAATTTGCAGCTATAAGAGATGCCCTGAGCCCAGTTTCAGCCCAGTATCCTGTTTGCAATGGAAGTGGCTGGCTCTGCACTTCCCTCCTGCACTGTGGCAGAGCATAAGAGGGACAGTTCTGCCCTAATGATGAAAAGTTCTCAGGCTGCATCAACAGATCCTCTTTATCTCCAGTTCAGGATACAGGAGGAGGCTCATTATTAAAAAACCCTCCAATATGATTTCTGACTGCAGGAATTTCACTCAGGTTTGCTAAATAGCTAGTTGAAGCAAACAGTAAAAAAAAATGCACCTACATATACATACATACATATATACACACACAAAGCATGGCAATTTGCAGACCCTTTATATCATATCTATGCTTTCACCTGCCTCATTGCAACACACATGACCTTGATTTTGAGCATGAAAGTGCCCAGTCTTGCAACAAGGGTTATTGCACAATCTTCTGGTGCACACACACAAATGGGAGCACTACAGCTCCTGTGAAGCTTCAGTGGCTTTGTTTACATGGTAGAGCTCCACACCCAGCCAGACTTCAGACACCTGCAGACTTGACACTGAGAGACACCCCAGAAGTAAGTGTGCTGGAAAACTTGAAAACACCTCCTGTGGATTGCATTATTCTTCAATGAATGAAATGCAGCAGGCAGACAAGAATAATAATCCTGCTGGGAGGGGTGGATTAGTGACCACTAAAAAGAGAGGAAAACTCATCCTGGATCACAGATGTTGGTTTGAGTGCAATTCCTCTTGGCTTTGTAAAAGTCAGACTCCATGCTTGCAGTAATTGCCAGGCTCTGGATCTACTCCAGCTGTGGGGAAATTGTCTGGGAAGAATTTTTGGTTGCTTTAAAGACATACTAGGAAAACACAGCTTTTGAATTTCTGTCTTTACTTTCTCATGATTTATTGTTTAAAAAGTCACCTTCAGACTTGAACAGCAAAAACTTCAGAGCATAATTTCTGGATGTGCTTGGCCTCAGCACTGATTTGTTGCAAAGAAAGAGGTGCCTGTGCTGGAAAGGAGTGCAGTGTCTGGGAGAGAGCATGCATGGGAGTCTCCACAGTGTCACCTTGAAATATTTCCTGATCCTTAACAGTAGCTAAGTGATCACAGGTTGTGTGTCAACAAGGAAGCTAACACAAGCTGAGAGAATCCAGACAGAGCATGTGCAGCTGTTTGTGCCGTTAATTATGAATACGAATGAGTGCTCCACTTCTTTATGGTGCTGCAGAAGTAACACTCAGCTCCTCTCCTCCACTCTGTGTGACAGCAGACAAATCTGAGTAACAACTCTCTCAAATGGCCTGGAAATAAAATGCCCGCCAAGAAATAAGAGCACATTTAAACTATTCACACAGACATTTAGGACAAAAAGTCATGAAAAAGTACTGTATTTTTATTTTTCCTCTACAGGATAGGGACCAAAGAGAGTACTAGAAGGAGGGCACAACTTTAAAAATAGTTCAATTAATCAGAAGCCCCCCACGAAATCCACAACCTTGTATAGTCCAATTTAAAAATGCTGACATTTCTTTTCCTTGCTTTCATTCCTGTTTTGAAGGACAGAAATACTCTGCTTCTATTAATCTGAGAAATTATTTAAACTCTGAGTTATACTCTAACCAATAAAAATAGAATAAAGCTGACACATAGAAATGGCTAATCAAGAATAAAACTGTGGTGGAGAAGCACTTCACAGCAGATGTTTCAGGAAGATGACATCACAAGAAAATTTCTGCATGTTGTCAGACTCTGTTGATCTCCTCCTGGCCCTCCACAGCCTTAAAACTGCTTTCCAGATTTCTGATGTTTGTGCAAAGCCTGTCTGGATGAACATAAATGGACACATAAACAGACTAATTTCATTAGAGCGGTGACAAGGTGTCACTTTGCTGTAGGGAGAAAGGGAAGAGGGAGCAACAGGGAGGAGTGGCAGTGCATCTTCTACCCCTCAAGCAGCCATGCTTTCTCACATCAGCCAGTGGGAGGCAGGCAGCCACCTTCTTGCCCTGGAGCACCAGTAAAACAGGTATGGCCTCTGCACCTCCTGAGTACATTGTTTTCAGTCCATCACAGCTCTAGACTGACTGCATAAATCCCATCCATGAACAGAGATGAGGTTCTGATCATAAATGCATTGGCTAACTGCACTAACATTTATGCACATCAGGAAGAGGTCCTGAAACCACCTGCTTTAACTAACAGAGCATTTTCTTTTATAAATATTTAATTCTAAGATACATCCTCCTCTGATCCTTTCTCTTTACAGTTTGGGATCTTCTGAACCTCTCAGGCCCCATCTGATGGAGAGTCAATTGCCAAAGAGAGCAGGAGTGCCGGTACAGCAGCTGACAGGCTGTTACTTCTCAGGCAGAAGCATGGTGTTATCTTCCTTCAGTATTTCACATGTAACTACAGAAATACTGCTTTATTTGGCCTCCATTGGAGACAGTGTGCAATCAAAAGAAAATGGAGTCTGTCAGGAGCAACTACTGGAGCCCAGCCACTGACCTGGGCCCATGCCTTGGCTGAGGAAAGTGGTTGTTGCTTCCCCATTTTCAGGTTCAGCCAGTGTCAAATGCGAGCATGAACCCCAGAATGACACATGTAGACACACAGAGGGTGACACCCTGACACTGCCAGGCTGCCCTCACAGCACCTGCACACAGGATTCTCGCAAGCAGAGACACAGCCAAGTCCTCTCCTCCTCGTAGTCTTCTCCCACAGACACACCAGAGTCATTGTTCCACACACACAGCAGGTCAGACCTCAGGCCCCTCAAATTTACAGCTGGTTTGGGATTGAAGATCATCAAATTAATCACACCACACCGAAACTCCCCACACACATGTGCACACTCATACACAGTCCTGGGGAAAGTACAAGCACTCACCCCCTCCAGCAGCTGGCAACAGTACACCGGCCATGACATGTGGTCCCACTCCAGCCACTGGTACCCAGCCATTCAGTCGCACTGGTCTCCCAGCAGCTGGTTTTCAGGACAAATTAGTTTCATTGGATGTGGTCAAGGAATCTTCTTGGTCCTCCTGTAGCTCTTCTTGCCCACAAATGGGATCAGGTGTGGGAAGTAGGCTGTCAGGAGCCACATTAAGGACAACAGCTGTGATGATGGGGAGTTCATCTCTGCTGCATTCAGCAGGGCTGCTGGAGAAGGCTGGGCTGGGGACAGAAGAACTTCCTTGGGAGTATGCAGGTTTTCTCTTATTTTACTTGACCTGTATGATGTCATTGTCTCCCTAACACCCATCATTTATTAGGAGCGTCTTCAAACAAGTGCTCTCTGTTTTACCGTTTCTTATTTCTGTCATTTTTCATATTTCTGTCTTCCTAGAGGTCAGGGCTGTCTAGCAGAATGCACAAATACATTGGTGTGTCACATAAATAGACCTTCCAGCACCTTATACTCTTCTCCCTGGGCCATGATCTTCAGTGGAATAATGTCCCTTGCATTGCAGCATAGCTGAGCCATCCTGTGCAGAGTTCTGTGGATGTGACCATGTCTTCTGCACTTCATTAAACAGCCTATTCATTGGGAAGGGAAGGAGGGAAGGAAGGAGGAGAAAGAGGAGTTCAAAGACACAAGATTCTGTAGTGTCTATGTTGTGATAGTTCAGTGGCAATCCCACCTAAGAAGAAAGGCAGAAATATTTCACAGAACAGTCAGCAAAGGGTGCATGGGAAGCCTGTGGTGATGCAAACGCCTGATTGCTGTTCCTCTCTGTCCTTGCAGAGCAACCCATGTTCTTAACCTGCCTTCAGGAGCACCTAAATATTTCTAAGAAGGGTTTAAAAAAATTAGCTTCCTCTTCTGGCTGTTTACCTGCACTTTCAGCTATGAGAGCAGACATGGTGATTAACATGGAGTTGAGACCTGAACCTGCCTCCAGGCTCTCTAAAACTTCACACCAGTGCTGTCAGAGCCAGGGTATTTCCAGCACAAAGCTGCCTGAGTATTGTTCTTTCTCTCTCCTGTGAGTGTGACCATCTTTCAGAACCTTGCCATTGCTAGTAAATTAGACTGCAAGCTTTGCAAGCAATGTGCAAGACATGTGAACTGAGACCCCTCAGGTTTACCCTCTCTGAACTATCCTTGAACCCCACCTAGAGCTTTATTTTGCTCTCTCAGCTGTGACAGTAATCCCTCCAGCTGATCAGGTGCCTGTGCCTCACCTGTTTTACTTCTGCTTCTCTTGGTGTGGTACAACCAGGGTTTTGCATGGACAGCAATGACAAACTCCAGGTGCAGTGAGATTTATACAACAGCAACCTGATGACAAAGTGCTGACAAAGCCAGGCCTGGCAGGACAGCAGAGGCCTTGAGAAGGACACAGGATGGAGCACAGAGGAGCAGAGCTACAAACAGAGTGCCCATGGTCAGCTAAAGTGTGAACTGGAGCTGGACAAACTGGGTTCAGGGGTAGTGAACTGAACAAAGAGAGAACATACTGAGATGGCCCAGGGTATGGTAAATATGGATGTAACATGGAGCTACAGACCAGTGTAGAAAGAGAGCAGTGTCTCATCAACATATACAAATTATCTCAAGTGATTCTAGAGGGGCAAAGAAGAATTCATAGTATGAACATTCTTCCTGGCAAAAGACTGTGGATGCTGATAGCTCCCAATAACATCCCCCAGTATGAAATATCTAGAAAACAAGTAGAAGGGTGAGCACGGAATCAAGGAAGGAGAAAAATGAAATAAATCTAAATAGTCTCTCAATATTTTGATCATACTAACTAATGTTCTGGCTTTACTTATTCCTTGATATGTTTCCTTCTTGACCATAAACAATATTTTGAGTGTAACAATGGACAATAGGAAATTCAGAAGATTTTTTTTCACTTCGATACACAATGCATTACAAGAGACTGAGTGCTCCATCACAGGAAATCCAGGAGCAAATACAGAAAGTCTATTTTTTGTGTCCTACTACTACAACTACTATTAATGCATTCATTGCCTGTGAAGAATGAAATATGTTGAGAGGATTCTGTACCCATTTAAGTTTTTCTTTCTTCTGCATGCTTTTTGAAAAACACAAAAAGCTGGGAGAAGGAGAGGGTTGGGAGGGTTGGTTGTAATACCAGGGAAGTAAGTGCTTAGTTGTCTTCATGACAGTTGGGGTTTTTTCATTTTGTTAATTATTTTCAGTGTATGCTTTAGAAAATCTGTTCATAGGTTTTGAAAATCCTGTTGAGTGTCAATAGATATTCCCAGAGAGTAAGCACCAGCTAAAGATGCACTTCAGTGTTAGAGTCACAAGCCACAAGAATGGCTCCAAGCATCTTTTCCCTTCAATCTTCCACTTCCCAGAACTGCTCATAGCCCTGCGGTGAACTTCAGCTCTGCACACTGTAATCTGCTTCCCCAGATGTGACACTAAATAGATAGCAGTCCCTGTCAAAAAGAGCCCTCTGTGAAATGTGCTGTCAGGAAAAGTTTTCCAAAAGCCCTGAAAATAAAAGTGTCCCTTCTCAATGTGACTTTAAAAATGTTGACAGATGGCTGAGTTTTCCCTCCCTCCCACATTTAGTTCAGAAGAGTCCTGCCTACATGAATCCAAAGCACACTGTGAAATGTTCTTCAACTTGCCATTTGTATTTCTGCCAGGAGGAAGCCCAAAACAGGGAAACCAGAATGCCAAAGGACTTCCCACCAACTGTGCAAGCCTCCCTCAACCTAGTGCAGCTATTTACAAATCCCAGCCTTTCCTCACTACCCATAAGGGTTTAGAAGGCTTGCACTGCACCTCCAGGAAGCTTCCAAGCAAAGCATGAGATTGAAATCAGTTTAATAGTCCCTCTAGCAGAAGAAGAAAGGGTTTCTCTTTTCCTAGACCTATCTCTCATGGGTCTTCCCCATCAGAAAACGCATTGTCTCTGGGGAGGAATCAGTAAGATAATAATCTAAGAAAGGCCATAGTGCTCATATCCTCAGACGTAAATTATCAGCCGTGGGTGAAGAAGTGATGTAAGTGATGCCAGAATGATTTTTCCTTTTATATACCTTTTGCACAGTTCTCTGTATCCACAAGTATTAGCATGCATACTTGCAACCCTTCACTTAGTCTAGTGCTCAGGGTTTTGTAAGTGTTCTGCAGGCCCTGAGACTGAACACCCCAGAACAGCAGAGCCGGGAAGGAAAAACTTTCTACTATCTTAAGAAGCCAAAGCCCCCTAGTGCGACAGATTCTGTAAACTAGAGCTTAACCCATCCCAGCCCCATTATTGTTAATGTGTAAAGTCTGTAACTTGTGTAGTGATTGATGGGGGGGGTGTGCATTTTGCCACGCGTCACATGGGTGAAGTGGACGCATCAAATGGGATCCTGATTAAAATACTGAGGTAATGACCCCCAATCCTCTAACCGTGTCTAGTTTCATTTTCCTAACACCAGGAAAAAGACATCATAAGGAGAGGGAGAGGAGTGAAAACTTATTAATTTCAGGAATTCCACATTCTCCCAAAAGACACCAAATATCAAGATCTCTGTAAGGGATAGCACACACAAATTTGGTAATAACCCAGCTGTCAAATAAAAAACGGAGAAAATTCCACTTTAAGTGCACTGCTTAGACTCTTTTGTTTTGCCCGGCTCTTTGCTCTGCACTGCAAGCTTTCTGATGGCCAGCAGAGAATATAAGAGGTTTTTGAACTTGGTCAAAAGAATGGTGAGATAAAATTTACATAAGGAGAGCACTGTGTATTGACTGATGGAATTACACTTCCGTTTTTCTACACACACAACACAATACTGAGACAGCACAGTTAAAGTACTGTAGGAACAAAAGGAGGCAATGGAAATTCTTTTCAAAGTGGTACTGACATTTTTTAAGTTATAATCAAAATTTCCCCCTGGGGTTTTCAATATCATGGAATAAAGACATACTTTGGCACCAATTTTTCCATTTAGTTCTTCCTTCAAGAAAACACAGGAAAATGCTGACATGTCTTATTTCACGAATCCCTCAGTAAACCTCCGTGGATTATGTCAAGTCCCACTAGGCTGTTTGTGGTGTGCACTGCTGTTACATAACTTTGGTGTCACATCTGATAGCATCACAGCCACTCATGCTGCAGCATGAAGCAGTGTTATGGCAGCAGTGATGTTGCTGATAATAAATCGAGCTGCTTTCTGGGCAGCAGCTACAGCAGGCAGTCCACTTCTGCAGACAAATCTGATAAACATGTCATTTTGTCTGGATAATGGCACAGACTTCCCATGTAGCCCAAATGATTTACCGAAGAGATTTTCATGGACATAAAATTACTCTGACCCTCAGTCGTTGTTTCCACATCTGTCTGATGTTACCTTCCTTCTGCCAATAAGTACATATATATATATATATATATATATATACACACAAAATCTATCTACAGACTGACTGCCACTCTAGTAGACCATGCTATAAATTCTATAAGGAATAAGCTGTGTCTGCACAGCTCTGTGACAGCTGGGGCCTAAAAGAGGATTTGTTGCAGCTAAAGCCAAGGAAAACAAACTGTGCTTTGGGCCGTGAAAATTTTTTTTAAAAGGAAAGAGCCATTCCAGCAACCCATCCTGGTCCTCACATCAAATGGCTGAGCAGTGTCACCCTCTATCAGAATTGACAGCATCCTAGCAGTTGTACAATCAGACAAACAAGAAAATGTGAGGGCTTGTGTTTGAAAATAAATATACTCAGGGACATGTATTCGGCTGTTTCTAGGTACCTGAATCACCAGATGAGTTCCATAAATGCTCTTATGTCAACAATTTCTGCAATATTCAGGCAGTTCTTTCTCCCTCTCTCTATATATGTGTATGGTGTGTATGAAGGTCAGCTTTCTTTTTCTGATTTTAGTTTTGTTGAGCAGAAGCTTGCTCAAGGTCCTTTGAAAGTGTTGCTGCAGCACAGTAAGGTAGACACTGTGGAAATGATAAAAGAAAAATTATTGGAAAAGCAATAGAAGCCTAAGAACTGCCAGCAGTAGACATTCCTTACCTGACTGTAAAACTCATATCACTCATGAGATATTTTTGCTTGAAGAAACCATGCAAAACTCTTTCCTGACATCCCACTCCAAAGCCTGTATTTTTGCCAATAGGACTAAAAAGCCATTCTGAGGTGACTATCCATATTCTACAGACAGCACTACCAGTGTGCTGAGCTATTCCCATGTGCTCTTGAGGCTGTGGGATGAGGGAAAACAGAGTCAGGTTGACTGCTCAGCACAGGGCCAGTGTAATAATACAAATTTTTTTGACCATGAACCATCCTTTACTCCAGTATAGACAGAAACATGGATAGACTCACAGCTGGGAAAATAATGGTAGGGTCAAGGTGTCCAAGTACAGTGCCACATGCCAAAATCAGGCTCTAAAATGGCAGTGAGGTACTCATTTTACTGTTTACACATCCTGCTCTCTCCACTCAATGTTGAAGAGCATTACTAGTCTGGCACTGAGTTTAATCAGCAGAGCTGCTTCAAACAAAGTATATTAAATCCATATAAATACGTGTGGAGTGTTTGAATGTATGTATGTATGTATATGTATGCATGTATGTATAAATAAATAAATAAATTTGTATTTAAGAAAAATTTATTAAAACTGCAATAAACATCAATTATGAATCCTTGCACATTCATTGTTTAATTATGTGATGAGATTAATTTTTAAACTCTCCAGGCTTTATTGGACTGTTGTTGCTCTGTCATTAGGCTGCAAATGCAGAGTGGTGAAAGAGACACAGCAGACACCCTGCAGGGGAAGTACAAACATGTGCAGCAGTATATCTCATGTTATACTAGGCATAAACAAGAGGTCTACTTCTCTTGATTGCACCATTTTCTAGAATGCAGTCTGAGAAAAAAAACAAACATTAAAACAGTTTCCAGGACAAGGTTTTCCTGCCACTTCTCGTTACTTCAAGCTGAAATACAGTGTTGCATCAGTGCAAAAATACCTGTATGTCAGCTGAGGTATGTCAGCCCAGCCACCAAGTACCACGCAGCCACTCGCTCAGACAGCTGGCTGTGGGAAAACAAAAATGAGAAAACTCATGGGTTCCAGAAAAGGCAATTTAACAGGGAAGCGAAAGCCACACACACAAGCAAAGCAAGACAAGGAATATATTCACTGCTTCCCATGGGCAGGCAGTTGTTCAGCTATCTCCGGGACAGCAGGGCCCCCTCACTCCTCACAGTGACTTGGCAACACAAACACCATCGCTCCAAACACCCTCTCTTTCCTCCTTCTTCTCCTCAGCTTGAAATACTGAGCAGGACATCAGATGTTCTGGAACATCTCTTTGGTCTATTTGGGTCACCCATCCTGGCTGTGTCTCCTCCCAGCCCCCCATACACCGCTAATTCCTCACCAGCTTGGCAATACAAAAAGCAGAAAAGGTCCTGGCTCTGTGAAAGTCCTGCTCATGAATAACAAAAACATCTGTATATTATCCACCCTGTGTTCAGCACAAATCCAAAGCATAGTCCATATTAGACTGTGAAGAAAATCAACTCTAGTCCAAACAAACCCAGAGCAAATTTTCAGGCAATGACTGTGTCAGGGCAACAGTCCTGCCTGTCAGAGCAGATAAGAACAGGGGAATTGAAAAAAGGAAGAAACTTTCACTGTGATGATGACCTGTCCCCCATGTGTCCCTTTGTGTATTTCAGCATGTGTGATTTTGAAAACCACAGACAAAAGTCACAGTCACATGTGTGCTTTTCCAGGAGTATTTTTTATAGCTCCCGCACACAAGTATGAATCTGGTTTGGAAATTGTTTGGAAAACTAGAGGGATTGTCTAAAAGTCAAAGTTTATTCTCTGTGATTTGGCTATCTGTTCACAGAGAAACAATTCCAATACATGCAGCCTGGTCATAGCTGCAGTGCCAGCCTTCATAGTTGCTTCTGTTTCTCTATACACATTCTTCCATGTGTCCCCTTCTTACCCCAATATACCAACAAAAACCAGCAGCTATAGATAGGAGAGAGGAGGCTGCAAACCTTGGAATAGTAGTAGGAAATGCAGATACAACCAACTGTTCTGCAGTAAGTTCTACTAAGGCAGTAAGAGGAAAGAACTGAGTCTAAGAGAGCAGTTAGGTAGAGCACTGGGGAAGTCAAGCCACAAGAATTTTAAGGAAAAAGGACAGATCCTGACACTCCAGCCAGAGAACTATGGTCCTGAAACAAACAGGAAGAGATAAGGACATTAGAAGGTCGGGCACCATATTGCTGGACCTTGATTGTTTTCTTCTTGTAAAAATATTGCAGCAGATCTCCTTCTTTCAATCTAATGTTACCATTCAGGCGGATATTCCCCCTCTCTCCAGCCACTGTATCTCCTCTAAAATAATATCTCCATTTCTGTGGCAGAGGTACAGCTATGTGCCTACAAGTCAAAAGGCACCTATTTACTCCTGAGCTGGGTAGTTACAGAAATAGCAGTGCAAACTATAAATATGTGTATTTATTACATTTCACTTTGCTTTTTGATAAAGAATAAAATAGTGCAATGATCCAGAACACTCTCCTGTATTTTGAGAGTCCATGTCCAGATATAGGACTCTTCAGACTTTCCTGATGATTTTGCTCCACAGTTTTCAAGTTGCACTATAATTCAAAGCCTGCATTATTTGGCAAAACTAGTTGCCAGGAAAGGCAGTGGTGCAACAGAGCAGAGAAGAGATATAGTTGATCCAAAATGATGCACACAAAAAGGAGATTTGCTTTTGACTAGAGATGCAGAAGTCAGCACATATTCCCTCACCATGCAGGAAAAGCAATACTTTTGGCAAGGTCACTTCTCTCCTCTCCCTCTTGTTTGTTGTAACACTGAGTCTATTTATTTATATTGGTATTACACCAGATCTTATAATCTCCGTACTATGGTAAAATATGAAAATAAGGCTCTGATCATATTACAGGACAAGAGAGCAGATGCAATGACCCTGTGCTGAAAACTGAACTGCTTGCACTCATCATTCCTATTCCTTCCTGAGGTCATCCCAATTTTAGATCTCGCATTGAAGATTGTAGAGGCTTTTCCCACCTTAATGATCCTATGATTCCATGATCACTGAAAAAACAGCCTCCAAGGATTGTGTTGTTTGGGTCTCTGGCATGTAGAAGCTTACCTTAAAACCACTCACTTTAAAAAACCTAATCTCCTAGCAGATACTGATTTCCCTTGACTTTTCTGAGAGCAAGGAGAGAAGCCTAGCACTTCTCTGCACCACAACATAAATCAACTCAGCTGCCATCAACAAATGCAGCTCCATTTCCTCCAAAATCAGTCCTGACATGTTTCTTCCCCAGAAACACGCAGGAGAGAGTTTAATTCAATTCACCCACAAAGGCCAATACTGGGGAGCTCTACGAACACTTTACAGGGCTCCCTCAGAAGCACCAGAGTGAAACTTTGCAATCAAGTAATGAAAGCTTAGCTGTGAACAGCTTCTGTAAGTGATTGATTGGTACCTTGACTGCAGAGTAAGTGAAAGCTTTCTCAGTGATTGTCAGGGCACACCTGAAAATATTGGACTCCATGTCCAAGCAGGAGCAGAGCCACTCTCTTTCTGCAGTCCTGAACTGTAACATAGAGAGGGAGAACCAGCAGGAAAGCTCTACAGAGAACACAGCACAGCACAGCATTTCTATTATTCTTGAACCAATCACATATTTCTTCCTAGACAAAACTGATCAGATTGAAATGTTAGTGAATGCTCTCTGTCTTGAACTGCCATTACACAGTAAAACATTACAAGGTGAGAGACTAAATTGGAAACATCACAGCAAATCTATTTTTATCAGGAATGACTGCCTCATCTCTAATGTCAAATCAGCCTTGCTCAGATGTCAAGCCTTCTTCCTAGCTCCTTCTACAATTTAGTCACATCCTAGTCAAGAAATGGTGATTTCAGGCCTTGCCTGACTATTGCATGGTTAAAACACTGACTCATAAAAAGTTAAAATATTATTATGTTTTAAAAAGGTTACATATTAACCATTAAAATGTGGCTTAATATTATTTAAATGTCTAATAAATTATTTATGAATACAATTTAAATAGAATATCATTCCAGATGACCCAAGAAGTATTCACTTATTTTAATATATATAAAATACAGATGCAAACAGATCCTATTAGACCTTAGTTTTGTGAATGGATGCCTGGGAATTGAACTGGGTTGCATCCATTGAGCTTATTTATGATGGAGAACTGAGTTTGAGACACTGTCACCTAGACAGGCAATGTAGAATCATAGCACCTTTTTGGTTGGAAAACAGCCTTAAATCACCAAGTTCAAATGGGCATC
This sequence comes from Petroica traversi, assembly GCA_025920805.1. NCBI lineage: Eukaryota > Metazoa > Chordata > Aves > Passeriformes > Petroicidae > Petroica > Petroica traversi. The sequence continues at coordinate 4,021,918 of JAHLSL010013621.1, read as the reverse complement.
ATGGGATCATCACTCAGGTTTCCTATAGTATTGTCATTTTGATATGCCTTAATAAGGTACAAATTTCAAAGCTTGTGTGGAAAATTAGAGTGGAGCAGTTTTTCTGATAGGTGAATTTACCAAGAAGAGAAAGAACTGTGACTGAGATAACACTGGCTGCCTAAAACTAACCACTTTGTAAAAGAAACTGTTCTTTTAATAAATGGCATTAAACACCCCTGTGGCAGGTGTTGCACAATCTTCAAGCCAGAGACTCTGAATACTGGAGTAGGAAGACAAAACAGGAGTGGGTGGCAGAAGCTTGTCTGAAACTGGAGATACACAGAAGTCTTTGGCAGAACCAAAATCTCGGAAGCCCCATTCCAGTATTTTGGTCAGCTGTGGTGCTGTTTGAATTGGACCAGTGTTTTCTCTCTCTTCTGGGGCCCTCTGGCTCACGTCAGCTCTTTACTAGAGAAACTAGTAAGGACAAAGTTCAAAGACTGTGATGCAAAACTGCAAACACAGACCAACATCCTAGGATTTCATACACAGGTGAAAGACCAAACATGCAAAAACTGATTCAGCTCACAAAGTTTTAAATGTAATTTGGTTCATATGACCTAACCTGTATTCTAATTCGTCATTCCACCTGTGGAGAGAACTTATCATTTTTGGAGCCCAAATCACATAGCCATGTTTCAGAGACCCAGTTAAGAATGGTAACAATTCCTTACAGTGCCCACTAGAAACCTGGATGGAGACATGTACATCCAGTAAAACAAGTTCACATTACCAACTGTAGCAATGGAACCCATCTGATTTTAATGGGAACACCACTTCTGAGAACTCTGAGAATTAAGTCCTGTATTTCTGACAAAACACTATCTACAAACAGCAGTAATGACTCATTTTTAGTTCTTCATTTAGTAGCAATGGTATGGCTGCTTTCAGGGTTGAGAACGGAAGTGGAGAAGATTTGGACTGTTCTCAAATTAGTCTGTATTTTTCAATAATTGTGTGGATGAAAACAGCTGAAAAGGGATGATGCAGAAATATAACACTAATGAGCTCTATTAGTAGGGGATAATGATAATAAAGGGAAATTAAGCAAATCTGCACAGTGTAGGGGAGACCTTCAGGTGCTGATAAACATATCGACAGCTCTGGGATGAGGTCAGACAGGAAAACAATGCTGCAGAAATAGATCACTGTAAATGGAAGCTAACTGGCTGTCATTTCCACCAAAATTTCTCTGCGAAATAAACATCTCCAAAGCAGAGATGTTTTTGACACAGAGTGGAAAGGCATCTTGGACAAGGATCTTTTCATGTTTATATTTCTTTGCATAAGTGTCCTGCAGCCACAGTTTGAAAGTATATACCCAAACAATAGACCACCAGGCTCACCTGGAATAGACTCTCCATCAGAATCCTTGTATTCCAGAGGCAGTATTTTTCCAGATTTGTTAAGGCTGTTGCATCTGATGATAGATGGGAACCCTGCTGCCTCCTTTCCAGACTTCTGAAACTTTTTTATAAACCTATCAAATCAGGAGCTCTACCAAGGGTCTGCAGCAGAACAACACTGCATGAAGGAAAGGAAAACTCCCAGGCTATCACTTGCTCTATAGTCAAGCCAATAGTAGAGCACAGTGAAGATAGGAGAAGTGTTAAAGGAGAAGAAGCATCCATGCATAATTTGTGCTTTTATCATACACACGTCATGGCTGGCTCAATTGTTGCCTTTCCCTAATTACTTATTTTCTAGACAAAGAAAATTCACCAGTGTTCCTTTGTCTGGATTTCAATGAAGCATTGAGCAGATATGAAGCTTTCACTTGGGGCAGAGACAACAAGAGCTGCCCAAAGAACTTCCAGCAGAGAGGTCCAGGAGACAACTGGCAAAGTAAGTACAAAAGAAAATAGCACCAAAAGAATTGATCTTGAAGAATATATAAGACCTGAGTCAGTTTCAAGGAAATTATGTTCACCACACCAATAGTGTTGTGTGGCACAGGGTTTCCAATACAGACAAGTTTGTTCCATATCTGGGAAAATATATGAAAAAGTGGGGGGATGATAGATCTCTTGATTTCTGGTGTCCAGTCAACGGCTGAGTGTAAAATATTTGTTTTTCTATTCATAGTGACTCAGATTTGAGTCTCCTGTTTTCATCTAACTGAGAGAAACATTTTATTAAAAGTTTAAAACAATTCTTCTTTGAAACATCTGTCCTTTTATCAACTTTGTTGCAATCAGCTGACAACTTAAAAATTTTGAAAGGGAGCAGAAAAATTAATATAGTTTTTATGCACATCTCAATACATTATTTCATCACCTTTCTAATCTTGAAAGCCTGGTTTAAAATATTCATCTAAATATAAATGATGTACTAAATTATTTCTAATGTAGCAAGCAATGTATTTAATTATAATTAAATATTAATAGGATGTTAAAAAATAGCATCTGAAGTACTGAAAGGTTGCCACAAAACAACATTCTGTCTTGCTACTGAATGTTAAGAGCTGTTGTGTATTAACCCTCTCTGCTTGCAAGCCTTTTGTTTGAAATTTGGGAACTCTCTTTGCTGAAGGACAATGGAAAAGAAGATTGAGTGAGCTGGCCTGGGTATCTTTGGTGTTGTTTCTTGCAAGGTTGACTCTCTCTTCCTTGATGACAGCAAGACAAACATGTGAAGGACAGAGGAGAGCCTGAGTGCCATGGAAAATACAGATTCTGTGGCCTGGCACTAAGTGATGAACTTCGCAGAGCCCTTGTGCTGATGGAGGGCACAGACAGCACCTCCCTACTGATTGTCTCAAGCTTTTCATAAGACTCCTCACACACAACTTTAAAAAGAATTAAATTAACTACAAACCTAGCTACCCACGAACTGTGTTGACTGCACAGCCTCTGCCAAGCAGAAGGCAGATATTAAACTGTTTTGCTAGCTGAAGAGAGTCCTCTGTTACTGCTACGCTGTGACAGATGCTCAACACCTTTTATCCAAGAGGTGGCTAAGCACTGCAAACCTAAGCCCAAATCAATATTATCTACAGCAGGGTGCATCAACTGCAACTTGGGCACCGCTGAGAATAAAGACAGGAAAATGGAGGTGGAATGAAAGGTAGTGAAGCAAGGCGCCAAAAATAATTCCTCTCTTTCCCAGTTACTAGTCAGGATATTTACTCTTCTGCATCCTCTCTAGTTAGAAATAATTATTTAGGCAAGGGGAGAAAAAGGAGGAAAAAAACCCAACAAAAACCTGGTTTGTTTGTTTTGTTTTGGTTTGGAGTTTTTTCTGAAAGGTCAGACTCCTAAAAACAAATTATGTAACTTGGACATTCAGTAGTTTGACCTAACTGTCCAGTTGAGGTCAAGGGAACCCTACTCAAATAAAATGTGTCATCAGCTGAGTAAAATAATTTCACAATAATGGAACTGTACTGTACCATGGGTACCAAATGTTGCAGAAAGTACCTGTCTTGCTTTTGAAACAATTGACATGATCAGATAGAAAAAAGTAGGCATTTTGTGGAGCTTTCAGCTTTACCTACAGACTTAATTTCTTTTCCTGGTATACTCCTCTACTTCCTGCATCTATTCTCTTTCATCCTGGAATCCCTCTCCTGTCCTGCTCCTTTTCAAAGAGGAGCTATTTGTAAATCCTAGAATTACAGATTCAATAGAATTGCACAGTGGTTTGGGTTTTCAGGGACTTCAATTTCTCACCCCCTACCACAGGCAGGGTTGTTATCCACCAGCTCAAGTTGGTCAGGGCCCCATCTAACCTGGCATCGAGCACTTCAAGAGATGGGGCATCCACAGCCTCTCTGGGCAACCTTTTACTGTGACTCATCACCCTCTCAGTAGAGAATTTCCTCCTAATATCTAAATTAAATGCGTCCTCTTTCCATCTAAAGCCATTGCCCTTCGTCCTATCACTACCTTAAGAAAAGTTTCTCTATTTTTTTATTAGCTGTATTTAAATATTGGAAGCCCACAATGAGGTCAGCCCTCCCCAAATCTTCTCCAGGCTGAAGCAATCCCTGTTTTCTCAACCTGTCTTCACAGAAGAGATGCTCCATCCCTCCAGTCATGTCCAGGGACCTCCTCTGGACCTGTTCCAAGAGGACCATGTTATCCTATGCTGACAACCCCAGAGCTGGATGCAGTACCCCATGGTCTGCAGACCCCATGGGGTCTCATGATACCAGAAGAGAGGGGGGCCAGAATCCCCTCCCTTTCTCTGCTGGTCACACTGCTTGGTGCAGCCCAGGGTAAAGTTGGGTTTGTGGGCTGCAAGACCTCATGGCCAGCCTCTCATCCACAAGGATCTCCAAGTCCTTCTCCATAGGGCTGCTCTCAGTGAATTCATCTCTCAGTCTGTATTTACATCTGAGATTGTTGAGCCAAGTGAAGCCCCTGGCACTTGGACTTGTTGAACTTCATGAAGTTCATAGGCCCATTTCTCTAATTTGTCTGGATCCCATGGATGGCATCCCATCCTTCTACTGTGCCAGCTGCACTGCTCAGCTTTGTATCATCTCCAAACCTGCTGGGGATGCACTCAGTTCCACTGTCTGTGCCATTGATGGGGATATTGAAGAGCACTGTTCTCAGGAGAGAGCCCTGACAGACATAACTTGTCACCAGCTTCCACCTGGACATAGAGCCACAACTCTCTGGTTGCATCCTTCCAGCCAGTTCCTTACCCATCTATCAAATCCATGTCTCTCCAGACTGGAGGTAAAGATTGATGTGGGACCATATCAAAGTCCTTACACAAGTAGGAGACATCCATCAGTCTTGTTGACCATTGCCATCACTCCATCACAGAAGGTCTCCAGATTGGTCAGGCATGATTTGCCCTTAGTAAGCTGTGCTGGATGCTCAGATCACCCCCTAGTCTTGCATGTGCATTGACATTGATTTCATGAGGATCTGCTCCATCACCTTCCCAGGCACAGAGGTGAGGCTTACTGGTCTGTAGTTCCCTGGACCTTCCTTTCTCCCCGTTTCTAAAATATGAGTGACATTTTCCACTCATTGGGAACTACACCTGACCACTTTGACTTTTCAACTGTGGTGTAAGATGTCAGGTAGGACCCTGGGATGGATGTTGTCGGACTCCACAGACTTGTGCCTATTCAGTTGCATCACGTGGCCTTGAACCTGCTCCTTGCTTACACTGGGAGGGACCTCATTTCCTCAACCCTCACCTGGAGGTTCAGGGGCTTGAGAGTAGTGGGAAGCTTGCCTGCCAGAGAAGACTGAGGCAAAAAACTCATTGAGTTCCTCTGCCTTCTCCAGATTCTTTGTCCCCTGTTCTCCCTTCTCATTTATAGGGGGGCCTCCTCTCCTTGGCCTTTTTTTTTTTCTTTACTCATTTATATATAGAATTTCTTCTTGTTATTCTTTATATCTCTTGCTAAGTTCTATTCCATTTCTGTCTTAGTTTTGCTGATCCCATTCCTACACATCTGAACTGTATCCCTGCACTCTCCCTAGGCCACATGTCCCTGGTTCGACTCTCTGTGTATTTCCAGCTCAATGAAATCCTCTTCATATAATAGGAACTTTTAGGGACTTGAATAAGGCCAAGAAATAATAAATAATAATTATCCCCAAAGTACATAAACATGGTAGCCAGGCATCACATTAGCACTTCCCAGCTTTCAAGTGTCCACCCATGCAACATTTATACACTTTTAACACTGGTTTTTGAAATTTTTTATGAAGCACTTTACACTTAAAAAGCCCCTGTTTAAATGGCATATATTTATTATTAATAGTTATAATGCAGGTGCAGCAGCAGGCAAGCACAATTGCCTTTTTGAGAATTACCATAAAACAAAAAAGCGTTTGAAGCTCTAGCTCCAACAGAAATAAATATATGCCCTTTGGTGACAAATTCTTGGCTCAAAACTAAAAAGAAGTATAAGAAAGTCATACTGGCATGGGAAATAGTTATGCATGGAGGAGATGCTGGCTAATGCCCTGTACATTTGGGACACTTGATGATCCATGATAATGAAAGCTTTATAATGACTAAATGGGAAGCAGAGTTTCTGAGTCCCTGTGCACTGTGAAATAAACAAGGCTGGGATGGTATGTTATTTCAGCTGACACAAGTAAAAGAGGCAAACAAGCAGCAGCAAGAGATTGTCTAGCACAAGCTAACAAGCTTCCTACTAATCCAGTCAACCTCTCCACTTCTTCCCTTACTCCCAGGTAGCAACATGTGAGAGATGGCTCTACTAGAGACTCATGACAAAGGTCTCTCTCCTCTTGCTCTGCTCAACAGAAAAATTTGGGTTGTCCCCTACCCTGTCATCCAGTCCTTTCTCATAGCCCCAGCCATCTGCTGAAGACAAACAGACAAAGAAGAGCCCAGGTATCTACACACCACCTCACCCCATGTTGGCAAAGGGAAGTGCAAAATTGGGAAGTTCTGCTCCCCTTCCCAATCCTTGTATCACATCCTGGAAATCTTAGGAAAAATAACACAAAGGCAGCAAACATCCTCAATGCTCGACTGCTGGGCAAGGCAATGACAAAAATCCCTTATCTGAAGAGCTGAAAGGAAATGAGCAGGGATTGCCATGTGCCACACAGCTGCTGGAGCAGCAGGCCAGCTGAGAGGTTATGGCTCAGAGCTAGGACAGAACCACAGGGTCACTCAGCTAGAAACATTACTGGTCACCTGGCACCAGATAGTTTCGTCCCTTACCAGGGGGCTAGAGATCAAATCTATTATATAAAGGCTTCATTTAGCAAGACACAACTGCACAAACTCTGAGAGAATAGAGGGGAGTTGTTTCATCAAGCACTTTGAAGTCCTGTTCTGTCCTGGAATGCTACCCTTCTTCAGAAACTGCTCCCACAAAAGCTCTGCAGTCTCCAGTTTCAGAGAGCATGTGGTTAGCTCCTGGGCACAATGGAGCGAATATTAAACAGTGTTCATCCCTGGGTTTCTGATTAATTTCCTACATCTGTGCTTTTCTAAATCAGTATTCAAATTAGAAGCAAATATTCATAATTTCCTGCCTTTCTTTCCCCTGAATATCTAAATTCAGACTCATGGGCTGATATATTTTCTTCTCTTCACTAGTAAAGATGCCAGTGTGACTGCAGATTGGTGGTATGCTGCACAGTGCATCTACAACTACCTCAAGCCAAAAATCACCAGCAATATTTCTATGGCTCCAGCCAGATCCAGAGCTGCCAAGTTAAAAACAGACTGACAACTTTAAACAAATGGATGACAAAACTCCTTCCAGAAATTTGGATAGGAGCTTCTCTTGGTGCCCTGGCAGGAAAAGCTAGCCAACAACCACATTTGAGGGGGACTCAGAGAAGGAATGTGGATTGAGTTATGTGTCATCTACTTCTCTGAAGGTCCATGGGGATGCAAGAGAGTAAAAAAGATCCAACACTATTTCCATCATCCAGATGGGTAGGGGAGGTTCTGTAATAAGTTGGCAAAACATACAGGAACACTTAAGGGCTTGTATTAATTACTTATATGGGATTTAGGGCCTCAATGGGAAACAATCACAGACCACTGCAACCACTAAAAGTGCAAATATGGTATGAGAGGCCTGAACTGCAAACGATCCAACCCCAAGCTCACAGAAGTCAGGCAGATTTTTTCTAATTACTTACAAACACTCAGAAATTTTAAAGAAAAAGATCTTTCTGATCATGTTTTGCTAAGAGTTCACTATAGCTTTAAGACCTCTACAGTTCATTACAAATAGCTAACCTGGTACTAGGTATATAACTACTATATCAGTTCTCAAATTCTCTCTGTAGGAGGTCTTCAGTGATGAAGCTTCTTCCTGTTTTTGAAAACAAAATCTGTAACAGTCTTGCCCAAGAGTGTTAAATCAGATCATCTTAGCTGTCAATGCATAAATTTCAGCAGCATGAAGGGATTTAGCATACAAAGGGCAGTGTTAAACAGCAGTGAATTAAGTCAAGCAGTAATATTTCTCAAAAGAACTAGATTGTAGGTCAGATATCTTCTAGCATTTTATTAATGAGCTAGAAGATAAGGGTCAGCCGTGTGCTATTTAAATTCACAGAAACGCTGAACTGGGAAGTGTTAACACCATCTCTGGGGTATGAGAAGTGGTATGAAACACAGGCAGAAAAAAGAAATGCATGTTTCACTTGAAAACTGCCACATCCCTGCATCTTAGAAAAAGATACAGTTCTTCTGTGGATGAAGAATATTTTCTTTGGGGCGCATAACTAAAAAGTAATACTTAGTCCTCCCTTCAAAATGAGCTTTGGTGGGGTTTGAACATCATTACTGTACTTAATTTGCACCTTGAGAAACATTCAGGCCTGTTTTCAGCTAGGATAGAGTTGGTTTTCTTTGTAGCTGGTACAGTGCTGCATTTTCATTCATTGTGAGAATAATGTAGCACTGATGTAGTAGCAGTTGGCAAGTAGGGCTTACTCTAAGTCAAGGACATTCCAGTTTCCTGTGCTGTCCCAGGTGACAAGGTGCCCAAGAAGCTGGGAGGGAACACAGCCAGAACAGCTGATCTGAACTTTCCAAAGTGGCTCTCCATAGAATATCATGCTCAGCACATAAAGCTTGGAGAAGAGGGGATATCCAAAGTGATGGTGTTTTTCTTCCCAAATAACCATTACATGTGATAGAGCCCTGCTTTCTTGGAGATGGCTGAACACCTGTCTGACAGTGGGAAGTGGTGAATAAATTCCTTCTTTTGCTTTGCTTGTGTGTGTGGTTTTTGCTTTCCCTAACAAACTGTCTTTATCTCACCCCATGAGTTTTCTTACTTACCCCCTTTCAATTCTCTACCTCATTTCACTGTGGGGAAAGTGAGCAAGTAGTTGTGCGGTGCTTAGTTGCCACCTGGAGTTAAACCATGACAGATTTTATGTGTATGCAGTGTTGGAGAATTTTGTTCTTATTTTTAATTTTGCTTCTAAAGCTGTAACTAACTCTTCTCGCAACAGCCAAAATTCAGGTCATGTTTCTCTTTAGACGGAGAAAAATCCAGAGCTTAGTGAATTCTTTTTTAAACTGAAAACAGGACACAAACATGAAAAAAAAATCCCCAGCTTTAAATTTTCAATTTTGTGTTATTATAAGCACTTTGACTCCCTGTCATCTCTGTGGTAGCTTTCATGACCTACTAAACACAGCTTACTAAACAAAAACTCAGACGTATCATAAGGCCTTGCTTGCACAAAAAATCTGAAAATTGAAACAGGTTAGCTTTTGCCCTTCCACTCAACATTAAATTTCCAACTGCCATGGATTCACCCTCAGCATTTTGGTTTGACAAGTGTGCTGCCCTGGTGTGATTCCTCACCTGACACTGTCCCCTGGCACTTGGAGCCATTGCTGTGGGTCACACATTCCTGAAAGCTGAATGACCTGGCAAGGAATGAGCAAGAGTAACCTTTGTTTGTGTTGTAAACAGCAAACAGGACCATTCTTCAAAGCATGAACAAAATGAAAGGAATCAGGTTACAGTGACCATTCGTTACCTTTTGAAGTCCCACAGGCCCCTGTTCTGCTCTCCTGGAATTACCTGGGGAATTGCTACAGAGCAGATCCACCAAAACTGTCATCCAAAACTACATCCCTCAAAACTACATCTGATGCCTCATCAAAACACAGCAGAGCCATTATGGACACAATATCCTTCTCCTGTCTTTCATGAACTCATGAAGACAGCCCAGCTTACAGAGCTAAAGGCAAACTATGGCAGAAGACATAATTGTTTGTTGAAACCTTTCCTTTGCCTTTCAAGATTGTTGCAAATACTCTTAGACAGCTAGGACTGTGTTAGTCCCTTCCACCAGAGATTTGCCTTCAGGATCTTCAGGCCTGTTTTCCCACAAGAGGATTCCTCATCCATCCCTGTCATGCTGCAACATCTCTAAGTCTCTTTGATCTTCAGCCAATGCTTCTCATGAGCAGGGCATGGAAACCAACATTGTCCACACACTCTGCACAGCTCTTGCTCTCAGAAACACCTTCCTTCATGTAGGAGCCCTGTTCTCTCACTCTACCTTCATTTCTTCTTCCACTGACTGCATAAGAAATGTTTTTCTCCTCCTTTGGCATTCAGATCTGTTCTCCAGTCCTAAAGACAGCTTCAGTCTGTTCCACAGGACTATGTGTATACAGTCTGTTCCACAGGTAGTCCTGTGGAACAGACTGTATACACATTTTCTGGATATCAGGCTTCTCCACAAATGGCTTGCCCTCCAGTATCCTTATAGAGTTTGATTCCCACCAAGTAGGCATTGCATCAGAGGAAATCTCCATCAACCCCTTCCTATTCCAGTACAGGAAGCTCTTCTATACTGAATCTTTCACTATGCCGACTGCTTTTGCTGCTCTGCACTCCCTCTGCTTATTTCTTCTGCAAGTCTGTCTGTTTCTAGTCCTTCTCTTGGCACTAAACAACCTCTTCACTCATCCCGGTGCCACCTCCCATATGCCACTCCTGCCTAGGTATAAAGTTCACTCTCATGCTGCGCAACCCCCAGCAGAAACATGGCATGCACTTGACAGCAGGCACACAAGTACTGCATGAAGCAAGACACTTGAACTTGTGGGCGTTGCCTATGCTGAGATTTGATGTTCTTACAATAGCCAAAATGATCAGAGTTCCACCTGGGGAGTACGTGACCCAATTGCTGTCACAACGAGTGCATGAATTATGTTACAAAAGAGTGGGTCAGAGTGGTAGTTAGAGATATATTTAGCATTTTAATGTAATTTTCAGCATCTGGGCTTTGACCCTGATAATACTGAATCAGTACTGAAATAACTCTGAACAACAAGGGCCACAACACTGGACATCTGCTAAGACACCATTTACAGAAACTCCCATTCACCATGACAAGATTCAGAATATATCCCTCTTTCTAGGTATAGGTTCACAAATCTGTTGTAAGCAAACATTTTATCTCACTTACAGCTCATGAACATTCAGGCTTGTCAATCAGCAACAGAAGCAATCCCCTGCCTGCCCACCCAGCAGAGCAAATGTCAAAAGCTCAGTCCACAAGAATGCTGACAGAGAAGCAGACACAGTGGGAAGGTAGCTCTGTGCTTTGTACTCAGGCAATAAGGTGATGTGCATATTGGTCAAGTGAAACAGAAGAGGCAGATCCTACCTCTGCCCAACCTCAAGGACTTGTTGTAGGTGTGGTGATGCATCCTCTCCCTTCATCTCAAACCTCAAGTCACATGGTGATCTCAGAAGTGCTGGTTAGGCCTCAGTCTTGATGAGCAGCACCTGGGCTCAGCTCCTCTTGAGCTTATCAGAAACCCAGTCTGCACTCAGGAACTGATGCTATCTAATGAGCACCTGTTTTTAACAAACACCATTGGAAACTTATTTCCCTTGCTTGAATAACAACCTAAGTGGAATTATAATTTCATCATCAGAATTTCAAATGAAGATACCAACCTGAATTTCAGTGAGGAAGGAAGATTAATATGAAACCCACTCTCTTGCTACTCCACAAATAGTGATCCTAGGTGAGATTCCTTGACCTGGACCATAATGAGTTGTGACCAGCACCACCCTCTGAGTGGAGCCTCTTAGAACTCTAGGGTTCAGTTCGTGGTGTGCAATTTACAGAATGGTTCTCTAAAACTCAAAGCAAGTTCAAACACCAACTTTCTGGTACTCAAAGGTTTGTCTTTACAAACCTTTAGCAGTGTAACAGACAGATTTTCCATATTTATTTCGTCTGCTAATTATGAATTAGTGCCTTTCTCCAGGCTAAGTTTACCAGGGTACTTCTGTTTTCAGAACACACAATTATATTTTATTTCCTGCAGTCATGCTCACAGGCATGAAACCTTACATTTAGAACAAGATGGCAGTCTTGCCAAGGAGGTCTCTGACACATACATGTTTTTAATTTGTACTGATTTGCAGCAGCAGCAAAAAGCTCAGTCCTTGCAAAGGCCTTGTACCTCCTTTATGCAAGGGCGATTCTTGGAACAACTGCAGTTGTTTTGCTCCCTCCTTCCCCTTCAATCACAATGAAGTTAATCAGTCAGAGGCCAACCTCCCTCCAGCCACACAGCTGTCATGCTTGAGAGTAAAAATGGGCCACAATGCTGAAGGTGTGCTGCCTAAGACAAAGAATTGGGGACAGGTGGAAAAGTGGCAGCATTATCTGCTATTGGTGTGCAAAGCAGAAATTTGCAGGTCTAAGGCTGAGAAGGTAGAAGGGAGGCACCCATACGAAGGCTGAAAAGGGAGGAGCAGAATACATGGGTGTTGGTGGACGTGATTTTCAAAAGCCAGCCCAGGAAACAGGCAGTTCACACAAAGTACCTGTTATAACTTCCTGACGTAGTGCTCTGCAAAATGGACATGTTTGAAAAATGTCGTTGATCCAGGACAGAGACAAAAACAGATTATGCAGGTACCACACAGCTGAGGCAATGCTCTTTGCAACTATCTTGTGCTAGATTCTCTTTCCTTCCTTCTTACTGTCAGTAGAGAGTTCCTACTTGCAGAGGTACCCCATAAAAATTAAATTCACTGCTTGGAGGGAGCCAGCCCTTTTTTCTGAGAGCACAAAAGCTGAATTTTAAAGCAGGTTTTCCATTTCTCATGTGGTGGTTTGACCCTGCTTGGATGCCAGGTATCACCAAAGCAGCTTTATCACTCCTCTCCACAAGGGGCCTGAGGAGACAAAGTAAAATGAAAGGTTCATGAGTTTAGATAAGGATAGGGAAAGATCACTACTTATTGCTATGATGGGCAAGACAGATTGAATTTGGGGCTATTAGTTGAATTTATTACCGATGAAATCAGAGCAGGATAACGAGTAAAGCAAATCTTTAAAAACACCTTTCCCCCAACCCTTCCTTTTTACTGTTGTCTACCTCCTCTCCCAGTGGCACAGGGAAACAGGGAATGGGGTCATCACACATTTCTGCTGCTGCTCAGGGAGAGGAGCTGTTCCCCTGCTCCAACATGGGGTCCTTCCCACTGGAGACCATTCTCCACTAACATCTCCAAGGTGAGTCCATTCCATGTGAAACAGTTCTTCACAGACTGCTCCAACTTGGGCTCCTTTCCACACGGTGAAGTCCTCCAGGCACAGTCTGCTTCAGTGTGGGGCCTCATCATGGTTTAGGAATGGTACTCCCCAGTGCAGTTCTCCCAGTGAGACTTTCCAAACTAGTCAGCTGCTCACTCCCTCTCCCCTCTATTCTGCCCCCATTGTGGGTGGCTGGAGAGGAGAATTGGAAGCAGGAAAGGCAAAGACGACAGGCTAACATTAAAACAATTTACTGGAAGCAGTAAGCAGGTAAGAAAAAAGAGGAGGAACAGCAACAGAAGTTATTAATATTGTCTAGATAGAGGGTGATACACATGAAAATTGCTCACACAAGCATAGGACAATGAAAAGCAGACAGGTTCCCTACCCTGCCACCCTTTTTGGGTTTTTTGACCACAAGCCATGCCTTCCCAAAAGTCCCTTACCTCCATCTCTGGCAGTGACTTGAAGTGGTGTAGAGTAACAATCTAGACATGCCCACATGGCTACAGATTCTGCCCCCTCACACCTACTGCAAAAAAATTACCTCTGTCCTGGCTGAAACCAGGACAGTCCCCCAAGAGGGTCCCAAGTCCTACGAGGAAGCCTGCTTCACTGTGGGCATCTCTCACCGTGGTCTGAGGTCCCTGATGGGAGCCTGCTCCAGGGGGGATTTCCCACAGGGTCATAGCCTCCTTTCAGGCATTTGCCTGCTCTTCTGTGAGGCTCCTCCATGGGTTGTATGGGGATCTCTGCACCCCCATGGATCTCCATGGGAAGCAGGAACAGAGCTGCTTCACCATGGTTTTCATGATGGGCTGAAGGAGAATATCTTCTTAGGCACTTGGAGTACTTCCCCCCCATCATTCTCCACTGACCGTGGTGTCTGCAGAGCTCTTCCTTTCCCTTTGCACTCCTCACTCTTCTGCGCACAATTACATCTGCGCAATATTTTTTTCCTTCTAAAATATGCTACCAGAGTCATTACCACCATCCGTGATTGGCTCAGCCCAGGCCAGTGGCAGGGCCATCCTGGAGCCATCTGGCATTAGCTAGATTGGACATGGAGGAAACTTCCAGCAGCTGCTCACAGAAGCCACCCCTGTAGTCTCTCCATTACCAAAATCTCGCCATGCAAATCCAATGTAACTCAGTTCAGCCCTGAGCTTTCTTCTGACTCAGAATTAATTTCAGATAAAAGGGCAAAATTTATCTCTTCCCCAGCTCTTGCTTATCTCCTCTGCCCAATACTATGTCTTCTCTTTCCTACCCAAAGCAGGACACAGTCATGTTCAAGGCTTTGATAATTCTAATGCTCTAGGTAAAAATTATCTCTTGCCATTAGCAGTTTATTGAATCATTTATTCAGTAGCTGTTCATTCCTGTCACCTTCCTGAGGAGACTGAACCTCCACACACATCCCAAGCTGTCAATTGTTAAATCCCCCACTTCCTCCAAATATAGGATAAGGAATAGATACACTAAGAGAAAAAGCTTGCCCAAGTCAGCACTAATTCAGAAGAAGAAGTCTGAAGAGAGAGAAGTGATTCCCAACCCCTCTCTTGCCTTGTATACAAAGGGCTCATTATGGAGGTGCAAAGTGGTTGCAGAGTCCAGCTGCGTACATTAAGTAGTTTAATGCAGATCCTTTTAAATCACAGTGTACAAAGTTGCTTTGCATTCTTTGAAGTTTTGTTTGTTTTCCAATCAGTGTCTTAAAATTGTTGAGAAATTTTTACCTGCAATCATATTTTCCACTCTATTCTTTATTGTATGGTTTCTCCAGAGTCTTTACTTTTGCATGCTTGTTTGCAGTCAGGCCCACTTCACAGTCTCACTTCCAGTTGCATATAATATCCACATCATTATTAAACATACAGCTCCCTGAAAAAAATGTACTGTTTATTTCAGGAAAGGAAACCATCAGCAAAAGGGTTATTAATCTCGTTGTGTTTTCTGTCATAGTGGATTTCTGATTTACAAT
This sequence comes from Petroica traversi, assembly GCA_025920805.1. NCBI lineage: Eukaryota > Metazoa > Chordata > Aves > Passeriformes > Petroicidae > Petroica > Petroica traversi. The sequence continues at coordinate 4,006,882 of JAHLSL010013621.1, read as the reverse complement.
GTCCTCCTTAGAATCTGATGTGCTTTTTGTTTCACAGCATGGTCAGCCTGAAGACAGCAAAGGAAAATATGACAAAATACTTACAATAGCAGAGCTGCTTAATGGAATCTGCATTAAAATTTTAAAAAATAGATTTTGCAGAACACTGAATTAAACAAAGGAAGTATAATCTGATTCTTATGTCATCTCTCCCTCCAATAACTTCTTTGAGTTTACCTTTTTTTACCATCTCATTTGTTTCCAAAGAAGTAAAATTTGAAATGTTGGAAGGGTGGGGTCTGGATGTGGGTTGGATGCAGATATCAAAACTAATAGAGACAAGTAAAGCTAATAAAATTCTGATCAGGCCTCATCCTTAGATAATCAGATTTGTCTGCACTAGAGCAATTTTTATGAGACAAGCAGAAGAGTTTCCAGCCACACTCAAGAAATGTCCTGTGTTTTAGGAGAGGTTTCTCCCACAGGCTGTTATACCTGATGAGGGATAACTGTTTTGGATGGAGAAACATTTTACTATGGTCACATAAATTGCCCTGGGTATACTGATAGGTTTGAAATTACTCCCAACCTGCCCAAGTCACAGGGCTGCAGCTGCAAATGTAAATGACAAGTACTCAAAAGGGGAAATCAGAGTGACTCAGTAAGCAAGAGCACCCAGTCAACCAATGCTGGTCTGAGTGTTTGTGTTCAGAAAGTGGCAAATATCTGCTCTGCAGCACCAGCTCAAGCATCATCTCTTAGCATTGTTGTGTTTTCTGGCCTCTTAGAAGTAAAACTCTTGCAAATCTTGAGAACACAAATTTTTCTGACAGTATTTCACCTTGCCCAGACTGTGAATGGTAACCCCCAGGGTGTCCTATTTTAAAACTGCCTGCCCCTCTGAACCCTGGTGGTATACATTTGCCCACAGAAGACAAACCTTAGTCTTTAAGTCCTCTGGAAGTCTTACTGAGTTCAAAAATATCTGTTGGCGGCTCCAAACCTTTTAGAGAGAAGATGCTGATGATAAGCACTAGTCATCCCCTGTATGTGAACTTTGGCACAAGAAAAAGCAGAAAAAGCACTTTATGGCATTCACATAGCTAAGAGTGGGATGGAAAAAGAGGTTAATTCACTGCTTAAACTTTTCGCAGTATATTAATGAAATTTCAAATTCTCTGGCTCTTTTTCCATTGTAATCAACAATTTTCTTACTAAAAATCCGACTCAGTGAACAAAACAGGAAATCCTCCACACACTAGCTGAAAAATTATTTAAAGGCATTTGAAAATAAATTATTGGGAGAATTAAATCTGCACTGTCATTTATCAGACTGGCTTCTCAAATCAAAAAGCTAGCCTAGAGACCTGTGTTTCATCTCTTTGTTATTCAAAGGAATTCAAATCAAATGAAGCTATAAGAAATTAGGGTGGGTTTCTCATATTAAAATTATCACTCAAGTGTTAAATTTTAGTGCTTGATTATATTGTATAACTTTTCCGGTTGCAATATAAAGTCAGAGAACTGGTGAAATGCCAAGAATGACACATTATCTGAGAACAGGTTCCAGGCTCTGAATGCAAAATAGTTGTTACCAAGAGCTGTGTCTGTAGATTTCTCATTTGGCGCAGAGGTTTCCACAGGTCATCCTGCAATTTGGATCAAATCTCTCTTTCAACAACAGATGCATATGAAAATTCCTCCAAACCCAACCTATTCTTCATCTCATTTAAGCCAAGAGATTTAAGGTCCTGTCTTATTTTCTGGTGTGCTTTTCTACTGTTTTATTTATAAACTGCTTCTCCTCAGGTCTTCTGACTGGCAGTTCAACAAATCAGGCAGCCCTTCCTAATAATAAGATGATTTGGATGTGTCAGTCAACCAGGCAGTAGAGTGAAAACAAATCCTTCCTTCTTTACAAATGTACAGCTTTTCCAGAGGGTCTTACACACCACCTGTTCTTGGAATTTACTGTTGATTTCATAAACATAAAATTACTTATTAACATGAAAGAGCATGCCAACAACTGTATCAACACTTGATTAACATGCAAAAATAAAGTTGCTCACTGTAGATGTCTATTTTCCCCTTTCCAGCCCAATTTGTTCTTCATATCTCTGCAGTGAGGCATTGTCCTAGCTATTGCAAAAGTCAGGACTCGTGTATGAAGAAAACTTCCTATGTGGTGCTGTAGCGTGGTCATAAATGATCAAGAGAGACTCAACATGTAGTCTGAAACTGATTAGGACAACAGGATAATTATATCCTGGTGAGACCCAGAGTAACTGTTCAGATCTTACAACAAAACTAACCAGGGGCAAATTCAAAGTAACTTACTTGAGAAACAGCCAGAGCATTCAGGAATAGCATGCAGCCATTAACTCCTGCAAACTGAAAATCACTGCCACTGCACAGCCAGACAGGAGCAGCCAGGTGGGCATAGCAGGCTGAACTGAGGCATGTCTGAAATCTTCCCTGCAGCTGTCCTCATGAGTTAGCTCTGGTCAGTGCTTGATCAGAACATTGCAGTTCACTGTGCTTCCAGAGCAGAGAGGAGAGGAACAAGGCTAGATACACAACAAGCACTGCATGTATTTATTTGTCTGGCCAGAGGCCTGTCCTAGAATACCCAGCAACACTCCAGCTTCACTAAGATGCACCAAGACAAGTACTTCTCCCTTGGAGTGTGAAGCAGGTTTTCTCTTCATGAACCTGCTCCTGCTCTTCATATGAGAGCTTCACCCGTGCCTTGCAAAAGCCCCTTGTCCCACAGTGACACTTACTCCCTGTCACTTGGAATACACAATCTTAGGATCCACAGAGGACTTTACCCAAAAAAGGGACAACTGCCCTGTGAAGAGTGCTGCTGTGGGATACACTTGCTTTTACAATTAGTTATCCTCAAGAGAGAGAGCACTTACTTCTGTGGATTGAACTCGCTGGAAAAACATGTTTTCTTATATTTAATGCTTGTTACTCAGGAATTTCATCATCTTCTTTGACTGCCAGTGGTACAACCTGGTTCTACTAAGCAGGAGATACTTGCTTATGGACACACCTCCACTGAAATTTAGGAAAGATAGCAATTCAGACTTAAATTTGTTAGAAGAGCCCTACAGTGGCCAGGCTTACTCTTGCCATGAAGGCCCTTGTTTGAGCATTCAAACTTCATTACAAACAGCATTTATACGAACCTCTCCCACCACACTTCTTCACCAACAAGACTAATTTGTGTTCTTCCCTCACAGAACTAATGCAGCTAGTTAGGTTGCAAATCCAAGCTCATTCACGTCTATATCTCCCCAGAGAATACTGAGAGGACATAAAGGTAGGCAGAGAAGAGAAACACTCAGAATCTAGACTGAAAGCTGAAGGTACTGACCACTGCAGACAGGCAGAAATATCCCAACCCATGCTTCAAAATCTTTTCACGGGCTCTCAATTTGCCCTCAAAATCCATATCCTGAAGGGTGACAGAGAAAATCCTGTATAGAATAGTGATATGGCTAAAATCTTTTGCCCTGCAAATGCACATTGAATTCAGCTGTTTATTCTTCAGTGATACAGCACACCACAGGGTGGGCCTTCACTGATGCAAGGATATACTAATGGCGTAAATTGTCAGTGATCAGAGCTCAAAAAGAGGCTCACAGGAAAGGCCTACACAGCTGAACCAAACTAAAATGCATTTCTTTTGACCAGGAAACCTAGGACTTTAGTTAAAAGCAGGCTGGAGTTTTTCTACCTTGAAAAACATGTTTTGAGTGATTTTCTACTGGGCTTGCTCTCACTGAAGTTCACATGACCAATCCAGTGGGCAGGTAAACCTCCAAAAGCAAAAGAAGTGCAGTTGTTTTACAATCACTTCACCTAAGAATCAGGTGCAGGAGGATGAAGCACACAGACACCTCACTTCATGCTGATGCTGATGCACAGCTTGCAAGAGACTCAAAATCATTATTTCCAGCTGACCTTCCATTCTAAATTGCGAAAAGAATGAGTTCTAATGCCAGACCAAAATTAATGATCAAAAGTTTTCAATTCTTGATCATCGAGGAAGAACCAAACTTGCCTCACAAGCAGGGGAAACCGAACAAGTCAAAAAGAAATCCTTTTGGAACCAAGTACAGAACATTCTCTGTGTTTATACTCATCACTGGGCAAATATCCATTCTTGGAAAAAGGAGAGCAGTTATCCCAATGCCAGAGATGAACCTCAAAACGTAGGTGACCTTACAAAGAAATAACCTTTAAGGGCCTAATTCTCCAGCCAGCTGTTGTTATCTGTGAACACAAGAGCACAAAATCTTATTCCACTCAGCACTCTGATTCATGTAATACCGAATAGATAGACATCCTGAACAGGTTCATCCATATGGGTCAGGCAGGAATAATCTGTAACTGATCTGATAGCACGTGGACATATGATCACACATATGTTCCTTACACATCTGCAAATGTATAACCCAGAAGACCAAAGACAATTTTTTACCCCTTTTTTGTTAACTGGAAAGGTGCAGTTAAACATCTCTGAGTCTATGCTTAGTTCCTGCAAAGACCTGACCTAACAGTTCTGGTCAATTTATTAAGGCTTGTCTTTACATCTGTTTATTACTTTTACTGCCTCTTAAATGTGTCTCTTGCTGAATAGCCCTTAATTAGTTATCACTATAAACCAGAAATCCTTATATTCCACACGTATTAGTGGGAGTATAGCAAGCTGATAATGCTGCTGTAATGTGAATCACACAGATAATCCTGCAAACATTTGGAAGGACAAAATCTTCTACTTTAAGGTAAAAAGCCTGGCTGACAAGCCTTTATCTAAAATTTTGATGTACAGTTTATACAGCTTAACTTATATTCAGAAAAATCCTGTTTTCTGAGCCTACCATCCAGCCTTCTTTGTCTGGGCGGCAAGTAGGGACAATGTAAGTTTGGTTTCTTGTATAGGTTAGATTTCTTGTTTATGTGATCATGTGTTTGTGGTGGTTTGAACCTGGCCACACACCAAAGCCACTCTAACACTCCCCTCTGAAACTGGACAGGGGAGAGAAAGGACAATGAAAGATTCATTAATTGAGATAAGGACAGAGAGACATCACTCTCCAAACACTGTCACAGCAAAACAGACTTGACTTGGGGAAATTAATTGGATTTATTCAATCAAAATCAGAGCAAGAGAATGAGAAATAAAACAAATATAAATGCCTTCCCCAACCTCTCCCTTCCCAGCTCTACCTTTACCTCACAGCAGCACAAGGAGATGGGAATGGGGTTTATGGTCAGTTCACCACACACTGTTCCTGCCACTGCTTAGGGAGAGGAATCCTTCCCCTGCTCCAGCATGGGGTCCTCCCCACAGGAGACAGTTATCCATTAAATTCTCCAGCCTGAGTCCTTCCCATGGCCTACAGTTCTCCATTAACTGCTCCAGAGAAGGTCACAAATCCTGCCAGAAAAGCTGCTCTAACATGGCCTCCTCTCTCCAAGTCCACAAATCCCTAGCAGGACCCTGCTCCATCATGGGCTTTCCACAGCATCACAACCTCCTCTCAGGCATCCTCCCACTCCAGCATGGGCTTCCCATGGCATTACAACCTCCTCTCAGGCATCCTCCTGCTCCAGCATGGAGCTCTTCCACAGGCTGAGGGCGGATCTCTGCACCCTCCATGTACCTCCATGTTCTCTGAGGGGACAGCTGCTTCACCACGGTCTTCACCAATGTTTTCCTTCTTAAAGATGTTATTACAGAGTCACTACTGCCATCTCTGACTGGCTCACACTTGGCCAGTGCTGGGCCTGTTTTGGGGCCATCTGGCATTGGCTCTGACAAATGTGGGACAAGCTTCCAGCAGCTTCTTACAGCAACCACCCCTATAGCCACCTCCCATTCCCTCCTCCCTACTAAAACCTGGCACTGAAAACCAAATAAAGCATTTCATTTCCAAAGTGAATTCGATAAAATAGAAAGAAGAAGATAAACTATGAAATGGGATTAAAAATAACAAAGACATTTTACGAGACAAAAAGACTGTTTTGCAAACTGTCAGGCCCATCTGCTGCTCTTCATGCTCACTGCGCCGTGAAAGACTGGATCAGAAAAAAAGCAGGATTGGTCATTGACCTGCTAGAAATGATAAAATTTTCATAGTTGTATAGAGCCAGTGACAGAAGAGGTGAAGTGACCTGATAGGTAACTCAGATATAAATGCCTAATCTTCATCCTGGAGCTTTGGCCAGCCAGCTGTGGAAAGAATGCCTTCACCAAATTTGTTCATCTTCTTTGTATGAGTGTCTGGGCTCATAAAAACAGGCAGGAAACAATGACTGAGGGTTATTCTCCATCCCAAGTCCATGCAAAGGCATAACTTCTCTGGAAGCATATTTCCTAACTAAGGATTCAGCCTTCTGCCCATTACAGCAATACCTAGGATGTTGTCCTGCAGTGAGTCAGATCTACCATCTGAATATTCTTGTTTCCAAATGGCTCCTATCATCGAATATTTCCCGTAAATTCCTGTAGCTCATGGCAAAACTATTTTCCCTGATCTATTGGGAAGGTCGTTCAGACAGGTGAGAAGGCTGTGTAGGTTCCACAGTTCATTCCTCTTAGAGGGTTAGCTCAGATATTTCTGTAGAAACCTTCTCTCCAATCATCAAATCCCAATGCCTTAAGTATTTCCCAGGATCACTGTTCTGAAAGAGCCCAAACCCCAGAACAAAAAACTTTTTGCTAGAACCAGCTCTGCAGAGCCAGATTTTTTTCTGCTTCTTTCATATTAATCCACAATTTCATTATATAAAGTTACTAAAAATTAAATACATCTAATTAAAAAATTTCAAAATCTATCCAGAAATAGGAAGGGAGCAAGCCCACAATTAGGATGGTCCTTAATGCAGTTTCATAAAGCCCATAGCAATTAAGTTGCAAAGTGCAGTAATTTGCATGAACAAACAAAAACAGGAGTGGGTGTAGAAATGTTTGCTTCATAAACAAAATAAATGTCACAGACAGCTCTAATACAAGACTGTGCAACAAGCAACAGCAGGGATGGCATTGCTCAGAGATTATGGCTACTGCCTGCAAACATTCAGATTCTTTTCAGATGAGTCAGGATTGGTGAAAGAGAGGCTGTAAAAAGGATGCACTCTTTCTATCAGAGATTCCCATGCCAGGACAACAATTAAAATAGGCCCAAATCCACATCAGTGCCTGGCCCTAGAAAGGGCATCAGAGAAACAAGATGCTAGTTGGCAACATCACCTGACATTTTAAGTGACAGCCTGTGACTGCTTCTCTGAAACATGAAGAGGAATGTCAAAACTTTGCATTTTTACATTTTACTGGACAGCAAATCATTACACTGAGAGGGTTTTTAAAGGAGACCTATAAATGCCAGCTCTCCGCTCTGCTTCCCACCATGGCAAGAGGTGTCTGGGTCCCATAAGAAGAGGGAAGCAGAAAAAAATCCCTCTCTGAAGCTCTCTTTGAGGAGCAGCTGTCCTTAGCTTCACTGGATAAAGCTACTTGCACTCTCATCAACAGCCCAGTTAGAGCTGTGGCTGCTCAAGATAATGGGACCAGTTACTCCCAAAACTCCCTGACAGCCTTTGGGCCATGCTGTCCAATTCTGAGTGTGTAGGGTAGGGTTTAACCCAAGTTTTCCTATGAACAACTGGTCTTTCAGGTGCTAGTGAGAACACGCCAGCCATCCAGACAGCCTTTCAGCTTTCTACCTGACAAGTAGGGGCTCTCAGGCTCCCAGCTTTCTTCAGGCAGGCTGCTGCAAACTAGCAGAAACTTGACTAAAAGTGTATTCATAAGCTGCAAGAGAAATGTGTCATTTCCCCTCTTCATAAGAGTGAAAAATATGTGAAAATGTCACAATATCCCCATAGGAGAGAATTTGCAGCTTCAACCAGCTCACCTCTGAAATTTGTTAGCATTCTGGTACACTTGATGCCACTCCAGACAAAACAAGCACAGCTCATCTTCCCATCTGTGCACACAAGCTACAATAGCCAAGGCTATAGAGAGGAATTACATAATGGTTCGACCTCCCATCTCCCATCCCTTCAGCCTTCTCTCATTAAAGTTGGGAAGAGAGAGTACATTATCATCAGCTACAAGGAAGGCTTTTACTGGTAAAATAGTGTGACTAATGGTGTTTAAGAATAGTAAATGGCCTTTAGATGCATTAAATTCCCCAACAATTTCGCAGCTTAAAAATTGTAACAAAATCAGTTTTGCTAAAGTTCTGTAAATGTCACATCAGCATTTCATAAAAATATTTTCCAGCTGTTTTCCTACATTTTAAGTAACATTATGCAGTGAAGGGCCTGAAGCACTTGCAGATGTCATGCTTTCCTAGAAGAATCAAAATATTCCAGGAAAATGGTTTCATTATTTCTAAGTCCTGAATAATTTCTCAACAGTTTTCAAAAACTTGCATTGTGAAAGATGAACAACAAAAGACAGGCCTGAACAGCTTCTGGAGTCACCTGTTTCACACCAGAATCCTCCACTGCTTCATGAGTCCTTCTGAGCAGAGGGAAAAGCATGGAGGTATTGTCCACAAAACTGGATTTGTTACCTGGTGTCCAACAAACCACTAATTACTCATTGAGAGAGACATTGATTACCTTTTTTTTTTCAGATTTGTGTTGTGTGCACAGAGGTTTTCCACCAAAAAAAAAAAAATCACATCAGTAGGACCCTCTGTACTGTTATTTATACACAACAGTTCAAAGTTAGTAACTATCCAAGTACAGCCCACTTTTTATGACTGGTTAGCAGTTTCCATGTAAACTAGGTAATCCTAACTTCTACGCATGCCCAATGTGTCATTCTGACTTCTAGGCATTATAGTATTATAATAAAGATAGTTCCTATCAGGGATACATGGACCTTGAGTCATTTGCCAAGTTTATTCAGTGATATTCATAGATATTCATTTATTACATTCCTATCGCTTAGTTCCTGGATGTCCTTGACTAAGGAATGTTAACTGTTTGTTCCTCTGATTAGGAGTCCTTTCTTGCTGATATAGGAAAGTCTTAATTAGCCAACCTAAAGTATTTAAAGAACATCCCAACTCAAGAAAATTTCGACATATTCCACATTCTCCAACAGTGCTACTGAGAAAAACTGTCATTTTTCACACCCAGAAATCAGTCCTGCTGCTTCAGTCTAGAATAGAAAAGGGCTCTACTGTAAATTACAGATAGTCTTTAAGGTAAAATCAAGAAAATACAAGCAATTTTGCCAAGACGTTTGAAGCTCAGTGTCTTCTCTGTGCTTAATTTTGCCTCTGTACTATACAGAGAGATTGGATGTATACTTTAGTAGAGTATTTCTGCTTGCATGCAGAGCCAGAAATAACTATGACTCATGCATGTTAATCTTCACCTGCTGTGATCATTAAATTCTACCAAAATCCTTTCTGCTGGGGAAAAGTTTCCTTCCTAGCTTTCACGGATGCAAAGAAAGGCCAGTGCCTTGTTGAGCCTTCCTGGGCTTGAAAGAGAGATGAAAGCCTTCCCCACACTTTTCATTGGTTTTGTAACCATTGTTAGGCTTCCCACTGCCTCCAGAGATGGCAGTGCAGGTCCCATAGGGAGAGTCTGGCTAGGGTTTGAGCACTGGACCCACAGAGCACCTGGAGGTGATGGACCAGAGGAAACTTCTGTGACAGCGTGGCTAAAAAACCCCAAATACACACATACACACTCATTAAGTCTCCTAAAAGAGAATGGTGGGAGTCAACTGTATGTGCCACTCACAGTTTTTGCCTGGAAGAAACTGTGAATAGTGAAAACACAAAGCTGCTTTGAACTCTGTTGTTTTCAACTCCCCTGCCTCAGCTTTGAGGAAGGTGAAACTGATGCCCTAAATCTTAAAAGCCACCAACAACCAAGTTTCTCTGTCCTTGCCTTGCTGGTGGAGCTGTTAATCTTCTGTGGTTCAGGAGAAAATTGCCTTTACATAGCCACAATTTCATTCTCAACCAAACCAGAGACAAAACAGAGGTGTGCCCCCTGTCAAGTAGCAGCTAGCTTCACCAATCAACATCTGCATACAACCTCTCAGAGAAAGAACTGGGCTCTGTCTGACATTAGAAGGCACAAATACAGTCCCCAGAACTGCCAGCTGCTGAGTTAGAAGTACCAGGACAGCACATGCCAACCCAGCTCAACCTCAACCAACACCAAAGTGCCAGTACAGATCTCAAAAATCCTTTTAATTCTATTCTTCTCCCTGTGCATTGGGTGGAAGTTATTACAAAATAGCTTAGAGTAGGCTACAAGTCGCTGTGCTCATGGTCTGACATCAGAAAGCACTACTGCGAAATTATAGTTGCACAGGACATGGCAACAAGTGATGACTAAAACAAATATTTGGGACTTTTATCTTTAAAACACTTCACAGGTGCTAAAACTGTCAGAAAAGAAAATCTCCTGGGCACGTCTGTATTTTCTTACTGCACAGTCAGTGCAGATTCTCTGATAAAAAAACCCTGAGCTTCTCCCTGATAGCAGTTTGGCTCCTCATGAGACAGAACTTGTGCCAACTTAAGCAGAAGATGGACATTGCTGTAGGGTTTGATTTGATATTTGCATAGATGGAATAAATTTTCATATCCACTACACTGTCTAGTCAGTTCTACTGAGGCAGTTGTATCAGAGCCTGTATCTTCCTCCTGCAAGATTTCACACATTTGCTGAGTATGGCAGCTCAAAAAATGCCCCACAGCATCTTCTATAAAAAAATTAGCTGTGCTCGCACTTGATGCCTATGGACCATTCTTCATCAGCATGAATAACAACTTTTTAAACCCAGACTTACTAGGCTTGTGAAGGTTGATAGCCCTCAAAGGACTGAGTAACTACAAATGCAAATCTGACCTTGGCACTGTCAGCCACTTGTTAGCAAGCATCCTATTTATGGGAATTTTACTTCAGCACAAATAACACAAATGGCTACTAAACCTTCCACAGCCTTTAAAAGCATGGTTACAGCTGAATGCAGGAGTTCATACTGTCTAGCCCTACTGCTGTACTGATTAATTTGAGTTATTCAGTTCATTTGAATTATTCAAGTTGCTTTGCATTTAACTGCAGGACTTAGGTTTGGGCAATGTTATATTTTAATTAATAGTACCACATGCTGGTTTCATTGGAGTTTTTAAATGTCTCCAATTTATTTGGGCTGAAATCTTCTGATGCATTTCATTCCCAAGGTAGTCTGAGATAAGAAATCTGCTCGCAGTTGCTTCCAAATTCTGCTTCCATACAAGATACATTGCTTAGCATGTTTCAAATGCAAACTGGTAACTCAACAGCTAAACCTCTTACTGCTCACTCTTTAATTCTCCTATATCTACTCAACCAATCTGAGACCACTAATGGGACTATAAAAAGGAAATTCACATCATTAATATGCTTTTCACAGTGTGCAATTGACTGAACAGAAAGTTTGCTGGGCTGCAGCTATTCATACACTGTCTGTCTCCAATAATGACACAACCATATCAACACACTGAGGTCTGAGTTGCTCTTTCACCTCCACTTCCTCTGGCTTTGGATTCTGTGGTCCATAAGATTCACTGGAAAGTTCATAAGAGCTCACATAGGAATAGCTGGGGACTTAGGGCTCCATGGGTACAGGACCTCAGCTATGAATGCTTATGCTTTGCCAGCTAAGGAAGCAAAGGCTTTACAGATTCCTATTTCTATTCATTTTAGAGTACTTTTGCCCAGAACACATCTTTGAACTACTTTGTTAAATCCAGAGTTAAAAAATCAGGAAATGCATCATTAGATGAGAAAGATTTTTATTAAATCAACACGTCTACAATTTTGTTATTCACTGCCTCGAATTTGACAAGAATCTTTAGAAAGGAGATAAAGAGAAGGCTTTGCAGTCCAGATACTGCTGGGTTAAATAAAGATTCTCTTCTAATGCCTTTGAAATAGAAACTCTGCCTTCACACATAATAAAAGTCCAATGAAGAACAAATCCACAAGACAAAGTTTTCATTTTTCCACTCCAGTGTACTTTCAGATAAAAGGAAATCAATAGTAGCTGTGAGATTCACATCAGAAAGATCAGCTTATTTATGTATGAGCACAGCTCCCCGACCCCCTGAAGATGTCTGTGCCATTCCTGGAAACAGGTCAGCCTGGCCTGAGGGCAAAAAAATTCAAGGACAGAGTACTCAACAGTGACATAGACTTTAATCTCTGGTAAGTTGAAGACTTGGTGGAAGCATGGGAAAGTTTTGTACTTTGCTATTGTTGCAGAACCTGTTTTTTAAATTTCCTTTCTATGCAGCAAAACTCAGATAATGCTTCCTTTTTTTGCCTCTAGCTTTCTTTATTCTGCAAAAGACATTTTTCTGCTTAGAGAGGTGTTCATCCTTACAACAGAAGGGGGTTGTCTTCCTAAGGGGAAATGTTTTCTTATATTCATTTAGACCAAGAAATAGACTAAGTAATTCTGTTTATTAAGGTGCTCTAAATTATTGAATTATATATATTTGTGTTTCTGTCCCCTACTGAAGTCCCAGAGCAGAAGCCAGGCCTTTGCAGCAGACTTTAGGCTGCTTTAGCTCTGTTCTGCAAGGCATGTGGTCGTGTGGATCTCACAGATGTTGTTTCTTCATGGACAAGGCCATGGAGAAACTCATCAGCAGGCTGGGCCTGGGAGTCAGGAATCAGGAGAGGACCTGGTTTGTCAGACTTGGAGAAGGTCATCTGTTCTTCACAAGACTGCACTAAATCACAGAGGTGGGGAACCGGAACACACCTTGCTCAAGCAGGCAGGAGACTGGAGATGCAAATACTGGTCACATAGTGTGTGCCACACTAGAACCATCCTTTATCAAAGATTTGACTGCTTAGAAGAATATTTTCTATTATAGATTTAGGCTTTCATCTTCACTCATTTTATTGCAGCAAGCATTGATGATTTCCAGCAACTCTTCCTTGGCATATTTCTGGTTTAGAAAAAGAAGTGAAATCCCTTCAAAAATCTATTTTCAGATTCAAACTTATTATGAATTCAAGATCAACTCCATCTCTTATCCACACCTACCAAATGCTGTCTAAGATCCTTGGCACACAAAAACAGGAGACTAAACTGGAGGAAGACTAAGAAGCCTCATCTTCCAGACTGTGAGAATTTTATTTCCAAAAAGAAAATACTTTCCTTTTCAGAACAGAATCTCTCACAACAGAACACAAACACAAACACCTGGGCAGGGCTTTGAACAGAGTACACTGAGACATTAGTATTTAGTAATTCTTTTCTTCCTTTAGTTTTCAGAGTTGTCTCCCTGAACAAATGGTACACATCCTGAAGATGCTCTCCTCGCAGCCATTTTAACTATGTTGATTCTGTTATCCAGTGTTGATTCTGACAAGATTTGTTATATTTCGTCTGGAAATTAACGGGCTACATCTCTCAATCTGTCAAGTAATGAGTACAAGCACTGACAGGAGTTTTGCTGCAATATAAATTAGATTGCATAAGAATAAAAAAAGTTTAAGTATCAGATAGTACTGAGAGACACACATCAGCATTAAAGCACACTACATGCTTTGGTAAACACTGTAATAAACAATAGAGAGCAACATTTTGTTTACCAAAGTACTTTAATTTGCCAAAATCTTCCCTGACTGTCCATAAAATATTGTAGCCTCCAGTTTATAGCAAGTCTTATCTAGAAGGAGTTGTCTGAGAGTACTGAGTTTCTGAAAATGACCTGTACAGACAAAACACCATTCTTCCATTCCTTTGTTTATAGGAATCAAAGTGTTCTATTTGAGGTGGTATTTTCCAAATGCTTCTTAACAGAGAAATCACAAAACAAAAGAAGCGTCTCTTATCAAGTCCATAGAAAAGGGATTTAGAAAATCACATATTGTTCACACTGCTCCTGTGTAAAATTTGACTTGCTGGGGTGCCCTTAAAATCCTCCTTCATACAGTCTCTGCCAAATACCAAACTCCAGAACTTCAGCTGAAGGAGAATTGGACAACTTTAAAAGTGTTCTAACCTTCCTTTAACCCCTAAAATCCTGGAGGCTCTGAATAAAATATTACCAGAATAATTCACAGTTAGATCCCTGTGGAAAACCCTGGACTTCCACATAAAATTCCATGTACAACCTCTTCATGTCTTTTTGGACATAGCACATGATGAAAGACAGACCAGATATTCACAGGTGTCATCTTCTCTCAGCTACATCTAACAGATAAAATTATTTTTAAAAAGGTGAGAGAAGAATGTACATTTTGGGGTCAGGAAGATCCACTTGCTAGCCAGGATCTTTGCTCTTGGCTGTAAAGGGGCTGAGCCAGGAGGGACAGGAGTTTGCTGATAAAAGCAAGAATTGTTTCAGCAGTGCAAGCTCACTCAACAATCTAGATGTGGAAACAAGGACCACATAAATGAGTGTAATGCCTCTGTCACAGCACTGTACCTTGCAGCCATCTGCCCACTTGAGTGGGCACTGCAGAGAAAACTTATTATCCTGGTCCTCTGCTAATGATGGTGAAAAGCTTTCACAGAGCTTCCTGAAGATGATTCCTCACTTTGGTGTGAGCTGCTGAGGTGGAGACTTGACTCCACTTGGCGAGAGACAGCCTGGAAATCTCAACAGAAAGGGGCAGCACCACTCCTGTGCAACTTAACCTGGCTATACGTGGCATCTCAACACCCCTGAAATTCCGCTTTGGGAATCACCACTGTGACTGCCTGATGAGAAATGAGAGAGGCTTGGTGAGGATGGGAGCTGTGGAAGAAAGCAAACCTGGATAAGAAAAGCAAATGAATGAAAATAAAGCAGGTTGTGTGTTCCCAAGAAGACAGCATGGAAGAGGCGGCTGGGAAAGAAGGCTGTACCTTCCCAATCTGCACACACACATGGCACAAGGCAGACCCATCCAAAACATAAAATTCAGTGAAAAACTAAAAAACAAATCATTGCCAGTGATGAGGGAATCTCTTCAAATCCTGATGAGGGAATTGGTGCAAGTCTCAAGGAAGGCCAATGGCAGATTAATGGACAATTGCATCAACTAGCCAAAGGATAGTCCCAAGGGATCAGTTAAGAAACTCAAGTGCAAGAATGAACAGTAGATCCCAGAGAAGGATAAAAACAACCCAAAACAGCCATCAGCCTGGAGCTGGTTGTAAAATTCCATTTCTGCCAATGGTCTCCATAAGCATTTTTCAAGAAAAGAGGAGCTTTATAATTTTCTTTGTTTTAAAAACATTTATAATTCGATTTTGGTACTTAACTCTTTTGAAGTGTGTGTGTGCTGTAGGTAGGCTGGTGGTTTCTTTTTCCTTGTTTCTAATCCACAGTTTATTTTTAGATGTAACCTTTTGTTCTGAATCAGGTGGGAATAATAAAATAAAGCCGTGAAAATTCCCACAAGGCAGGGGGAAAAAAAAAAAAAGAAGGAAGAAAAAAAGGTGTTACAGAACACCAGCTTTGTTCTGTAAAGCTCACCTCAAAGCCCCAAGGAGATGATGCCCATAACTTTTCCTTTGGCATTACTTTAGCTCACTCTCCCTCTGCACAGACTGCTGTAGCCCTGACCTTCAGAAGCTTTCCTTACTGACCACATTTCACAGGGTTTCTATCTGACGCTGTGTTGTAATGGTTGTTGCAATGTGCAAAAGCCCCATAGCAGACAGGCCAGCTCAAACTTCCCCTTCTAAAATCACTTGCATGGATTGGTGAAGATGAGAACAGCAGGATAGAAAATCTAATGGCTTAGAAAACACTGTAGTCTCAAAACATCCTTTGGTGACATAGGGAAAGGGGGAAATGTTTCGCTGAAATAACTCCAAATAAAGAAATCTGCTTTACACAAAACCCACACAAGCACTTCTGTGTACTACTGATGTCACTGCTGACAAGTTAAGTTGTTTATGTTACCAGAGAGGGAAAAAAAACCAACAGAGAGATGGTTTTCATTTGCAAATGGAGTTTAGCTTGTTTCCAGGATAGTATCATGGACACAACAAGTTTCTCTTTCTGCTTCCCTAATCTCTCGTTTCAAAAAACATTTTTCACAAGAGATTTATCCCTTCATTTACAGTGTGACAGACATAAATTTTGCAGGACAACAGATGCTGACATTAGAAAGCCAGACTTCAGATTGTATCAAAATCTGAATATGCAAAACTACTCTAACTCACAATCTGCTTTGGCCTTCTCCTCAGGCTCAGAAACTGCATCAGGAGCCATGTATTGATTGCCATGTGGTTCAGAGATGGCATTGGCTCTGGAGCACTCACCCAGCAGGGGTTTAAAGAAGCAACATTGGCCAGAGATGGACAAAAGCACATGCTGCACATGGATTGTGGCTATTCAAGTCACAGCCCCAGCTCTTCCACAACGGTACAACCCAGATAACAACTTTGCTGCTATGCACTTGCTGACTCTAAGCCTTTACAAGAGCAAGGGTTTGGCCATGACTCAAACAGGGGTTGCTAATGTTGCACCTGTTTCCTCAAACACACCAGGTAGGAAACAGCTGCCTGAGCAGACCCACTGCTCTCCCTTCTCTCCAAAATATCCCCCACAGTCCTCACAGGCCATGGGCATATGGGAGGATACCTGCTCAAAGGCACTTGCTGGGATATGAGGTATTGCAGACCATGATGCAATCCCTAAGGAGCAAAACTCTGACGGGAATTAGCACCCATGTCCTGCCGGTGAGCACTCTTGGGTGCCAGCTTTCCCTGGTCTGCTACTGGGACAGAAAAACAATGAACTAATCACTTTCTGACAGAGAAAAAATCTGCCAGAGGAAACAGACTGAAATAAAGTGATTGCAAACACTGCTTTTCTGGCACGGAAACACATTTTTCTCCAGCCGTGTTCCCAACCATTTTCAGTTGTTTACTGAGGTAAAACAGTCCCACAAGGTCCCCAGAAATGTCTTTGTCCCTGGCCCTTCTAAGTTTATCCAGTTTCCTCTGTCACCTGCACACTGAAACTCTTGGCACTGTCAAGTGGAGCCCTTACTGCCCATCTGCTGGGAAAGTTCTGTTTAAAGAAATAAAACCTGAATTTAGCAAATACTTTTTTTTCTTCTCATGTATAATCAAGCAAGCTGAACATATGGACAAGGCACTTCAGGAGTGTTGTAGCCAGGGCCAGGAGATGGCATTTGTTTCTGCTCTGTGCAAAGTTCTGTCAACAGAGAGCCAAAAGATTTTATCACTAGAAATCTTCAAACTTGGGGGGTGTTTCTCCAATGGCACAACCTGACAGCTCCTGGTTCACAGTTTTCAGACACCAGAGAGACTCTAGCTCCTGCCATCTAGACCCAATGAAACTTCTGAAGAAGAATTTTCCAGTGCTTTGTAGAAATTTGCTGCATATGATCCATCAGCATTCTCAGTTTTACCCACAGAAGTTCAAGGAGCCTTTTACCAGTTCATTCAAATGGCTAATGTGAACTCCAGAAAGCTTTGGGATGTACATACATTTTTACCACTTGCACATAATGGCTGAAAGGATTTCTTTTGTTTCAAAACAACTTCCCCACTGCTTTTTTCCCCAAGTGAGAAAAGCCATGGCATGGCCAAAGATAAGAATCTTTCTTCACTGGGGAACTCCTACTCTATGACTCTACTTTTCATGTACAGGTTTTGCATTTTGCTTGGCTTTCCTCCTATGGTTTCAATGATTCTCAGTTTTCATTTGATTCAATCACAGAAGAGGTTAGAAGCCATCCCTTTACCTTTTTCCTAACCATAAAGGACTTCATAATCCTCTTCTCCCAGTTCACAGATCTCACTTGATGGTGCAGGTACCACAGCACTTTTTATTCATAGTATCTTTTCACCTCTGCATCATTTTCCCTTTTCTTGGTGTCACAACAGTGCTCAGAGACTGCTCTCTACTGCCACATGAGCACTGCAAGAGCAAGCAGGTCATTCTGAATCACGTCTGATAATTCAAACCAGCACCAGAGCAAGAGGGAAATGAAGAGGCGTGCCCAGCCAAGTGCAATTCAGTTTCCAGGATGTCACAGGGCCTTGTCACAGGCAGAGTAGTGGAAATCGTGAACCTGACTGGCATCACAGAGGTGCCTATGAATAACTGTGGTTCAGCTTATTAATCCTCAGAAGCCTCGGAATTGCAAAAGAGCAGTTGTTGTAATGAAAATGCTGTGGCTGTGAATTCATCTTATCAGCATCACTAACCATTCAGCATCTTTAGGGAAAGCCAGCTCTGCAGCAAAGGAAGACAAAAAATTACCTAGAAATCCACATACTGAGCTTTATGTCTTTTGGGGGAGGGTTGGAGATCTTGGAATATCTGTATGTGTACACTGGTCTTTTAAAGAATATCCAGAGGACAGGAGACATCCGTGGTGCCCTCAACAGCCCTTTCTCAATAAACTAGAAGAAAATGCCTTTGCAACGATGAGGCCAACACTGCTGAAAACTGAACAGAAAACTATGGAATCAGTGATAACAGCTTTGGAGAGGGGGGAATTCACAGCTTTACTTTTTAGAACTTCAAAAGCCTTTATGATCTGGAGACAAGGTTACCATTTTTGAATTATATCAACAGAGAAATAATAAGAAGGTGTTGAACAGTAAATGCATCCCTAGGCCATAAGATTTCCGAGGTGGCAATAATTACTTTTTCCTGTCTGCGAGGCCTTTACTGTAATGAAGCCTTTGCTCTATTCTTCACTCTATTAGTCACACCTAAAATGAAAACTTTCTGCTATTACTACTGATGATTGCACTAGGCTTTTGGCAATGTTCTGTGCTATGAGAAAAGTTTAACATCTGATAACTGGGGCAAGAAGGGCACAGGAAGGTTTCACACTGGATGTGCTGTGTGATGAGCAGAAACTGCTGGAGGCAGCCAGGAGGGCAGGAACAACTGAGGCAGTTTTAGGGCAGGGGGGATAAGCAGTCATGGTGGCCAAACTACTCTGTGTGCACCTCTGTAATCAGGTAGCCAAGGCATTTCTCCCAAGAATTTACTTGCTTGTGCTCTGGGAGAGGATTATACAAACAGAAGCTTGCACTACCACGGATTGTTTTTGCTGTCTGCCAGAATAGTTTGGCACCCATAAAACACCACCACAACCAGGGAAACCACTGTGAGTCAGTCATCAATTCTCCTCTGCTGAACCAACTGACTTTGATTTGAAAATTAATAAACATCACCTGGTTATTTTGATGCTGCTCTTGTTTTATTTATAATTATTATTCTTTTATTTATAAATCATTATAAAGGAGGTGAAAATTATTCTCATTTCTCCACTTTAGCCAAATATCAGACTATGGATACTGGTGTGTCCTTCCCAAAAAGCAACATTCTGTCACTGCTTCTCCTGTTACCCCTGAGCAGCTTTTCTTTCTTCACCTAACTTCCTTCATACAACTTTTGTCTTCACTCTTCTGCCACTCACAGAAGAAAGTTGAAAACTCCTGTGTTCCTTTTTGCCCAGAGCTTTAAAGGACAATGAAGGTCCTCTGTGGCCACTTCTCCCTCTCTGCTTTTCTTCCCAGCATGTTCTCAGCAAATCTATATTTATCTGACCTGATTAACATGTCCAGACTCTGTTGCTGGCTGGGAACCTCTCTAGAGACAACCAGGTCACCAAGAGCCAGAGCCATGAGATCTGGGGACTCACAGGTCTGCAAACACTCTGTCTGTATCTGGCAAATTCACAGAGAGTCTTCTGATCAGCACATCTGACAGGCACATGGATAAACCACAGGCACTGAGAAGAGGTCACAGTGCTGTTTGTGAAGGAAATATGTGCCTTACTAATATATTTGTGTTCTTGGGATGGCCTGGTAAACATGTCAACTTGAAACAGTTCTGATGGCTTTCAACACAGCCCTCAAGAGACTCAACTCTACCATGGGATGGCAGGCTAAAGCCTCATATAGACTTCAATAAATGGTTAAAAGAGAAGAGATAAAAGAGCAGGAGGAAGTGAGGGCTTATTTCAGCAGAGGAAAATCTCAGGAGAGGTGTGTATCAGTGACCTTTGCTGTTCAACACAGTCTCAAATAAGCTTGTAAAAGGTCAGAAGAGAAGTAGGGAGACCAGAAACTTCACCAGCCTAATCACAGTTTTCCAGACAAGAGCTGACTTTGCATGTGTATCTGGTAATATCGAGTGACCAGACAATAAAGGAGCAGATTAAATTCTATGTGGATAAACAGAAAATTATGCACATGGGTGGGGAAAATACTGCCATCAATTTAATATCTAAAATGATGGTATCTGAGCTAATAATAACCCCTCAGGAGTGGTATCTTAGCTGATTGATACACCAAAAACACCAGCTCTGTACTCAGCAGTAGTCAAAACCTTCACAAATTCAGAATTATTACACAAGCAGTGGAAGACATGATAGAGAACATAATTATTATCCTCCTGTATTGGTGAATAAATCTTCAATTCTCTGCATAACTTGCCATGACAGCTCACTAGAACTATAGTTGGGTAAGTATGTAACTACATAACTCTAGTCCAGATCTAAACTACAGCTTGCTTCCTTGATCTGTTAACTGTTGTCATTGAATTTATTCCTTATGCACCAGCACAACACAACTCCACAACTTGGAGACAGCCAAACAGGACATGAAGGAGGCAGAATTAACAACTGAAGGAAGGAGGAGTTTACAGGGTAAGTAACTCTTGGTGACACTGTAGTGACTCTTTGCAGCATGTTTTCTAGCCATTTGCAAACCTGTCTAATTACAGATTATAAAGACTAGAATGCTGGAATAGTAGCACCTGACAAAACCAATAATGTCAAAAGGTAGAATAATTAAAAACAATATAATATTATATAATTATAATCCTGCCAAGAGTTAGCTCTGGCACATTGTAGGAAACAAATCAAAACAGTGCTGTTCCAACATCCTAGCAAGCTTCAGTCATTTTCTAAGTTCTGCAATTGCTTCAATTAACTAATGCTATTTTCCTCTTACCTACACTTTTCTCTAAAGAAAAAAATTCTTGTGCCCATATAACCTCAAAATGCACAGGTCCCATGTCTTACAAGTAACTTCTGGCCATTGTCTGATCATAAACCAAATTGTCTTCCCACCCCCCGTTATGCACCCCATTTTCACTACAAGTTTCGAAGTTTTGCACTTAGATTGTTTCAGCTTGTGCCAGAGACAGGCTTAAAGCAGAAGTGGATGCTGTGAGAAGCTGAGGTTTAAGGAGTCTCTCTGCCTCTTTTATTTCCATTTTCAGATGCACTTTAAGCTGTGTTAGTAGTGATGGACCAATCACAGCATATATTATCATAGCATGAGAGAGGCTGAAATCTTTACTTCTTCTAGCTGAACTAGGAAAATTTCCTTTTCTCCCTCTCAGGGTTTCTACTTTCACAAGGTGAGAGGGAAGCACATTCAAGCAGACCTCATGAGCGTGATGGCAAATCAAATTCAGTTATCAGACAGAAGAATCAGAAGCCTGAAATGGCCAATCTTCTGAAGCACCCTGCAGAGTTATCAGTGAAATGTGTAGCTATTTGCCCTCATCCATAATGTGCCCTGCACACACACACTGTGCAGTGAATCTGAGATTGCTGCATTAAGGTCCTTTTCAGGAAGAGGTGAATGGTGTCTTGGTTTTGCTAAATGAAATCCTTCCCTGTTGACTCGGCTTTCAAGATTCCCAAGTAGCTTTCTCCCCACCCCACCTTGTGCAGATCCAGGAGAGCCATCCCAGGCAGCCCTCCCCAGCTTCTTGGTCTCAGGAATCTTACACGTGCAGATCAGAGCTGCTGGTGACCAACCAAAGTGTTTGCCAGAGGGATCACAGGGTTTGTGCTTCCAGCTGCTGAGCTGCTTACCAGGTGTCACTCTAGGTTACTTTGCAGTCAACTTTCTTTGAAAAGTGTTCAATCTATTACCTAATGAGGCAGAGAAAGTGGCAGGCATGGCCTTGGGACAGCTTCTCAGAGCCTCCTCCCAGCTCCTGGCTCAGACCCCATTCTGCAGACCTAATGAATAACAATGGCAGCCCTGTCTCCATCAGGAGGAAAGATGTTAATTAACCTCTTACAACAGCCACATCAGCAGCAGGTGGGGGAGGAGGGAGCCAAAGGGAAGGTGAATTTAAGCCAGCCAGAGCTCAGTGGAACATTAGTGTCCAAGTCTTAGTCTGCCAGCCTGCAGACCTTGGAGGGATTTCATTCTGTACCAGCCCAGAGGAGTGCAGCTCGCTTGTGACAAAGCTTCTGGGGAGGATGTACCTCCCCAGCTCTCCCCAAGTCTTTGCTATCCCCAGGGGGATAAATGATATGAAAACAGCTTGATGTCCTTCCTGAGCTGGAATAAGAGGGTGTGGCATTCTCCACTGCAGATTGCTGCAGGTTGGGCCACACTGCTCAGCCAAGTCAGATATGGATTGTTCTCTTAGTCAAAAGCTGTGCTGGAATTTCAGATGCTGCAAGACAAGAATCCATCAAGCCAAGAAGAGGATCCATCCATTTCCACCAAGAGATGGGAAATATAATATTTCACTTAGAACCATGCTACATGATTGGACTCAACCTGTAAAATTAACACGCTATTTAAAGGAACTAGCATCCAAACGTGTCACTTCCCCATAATTTTCATAATTAGTCTGTCAAAGCGATACTCTCTCTTCCCCCAGCAGAGAGCAGTCAGAAACTCAACATTTGTACCCCATTTAATTCTCATTGTGACTAAATTTTTTTACTAATTTAAATTGTGAGAGAACAAGGCTCCAAACAAAGGAACTCAAAACTCTTCACCAGTATTACAGAGTATAGTAGGCACGATTGCATCTGTCCTAAAATATTCTGATTATCAAAAACTGAAATTATTTGTTCACCCCATCTCTGATCTTCTTTCTTTGTCTCTTGTACAGGTGGAAAGGAAGACAATGCAAAGATCCCATCCAGTCTATTGCAAATTCCATAGAAGAACACTGAATAGAAGACAAGCACTATTCCTAACCAGAGAGAAAAAACATATCTGTAAGTCCATGAGCAGTGTGTTTTAAAGTCCAGTGTAACTTTCTTAAACAAAACCATGCATTTTTATCCATTTCTTCCAGCCTGGCAGTACAACAAAAATTATCTATTCTGATGCTCAGTCGTTCTTCTAAGGTATATAACAGCAATAAATCATAGATAAATAAGAAGTACAAATACCAAATATGCAGTGGTACTTTCCCCTGTACTAAATCACCAGCTTGACTTCATGATAGGCTAAAAAGTTTAATTAAAAAAGAACACACTTATCAGACCACTTGCAGAAAACTCATTTTACCATGAATTTTAAGATAGAAACTGTCTCTCCTGGGGCAGCTGTAATTCTCTTTTTTGACCTGGCACGTGGAAGCACACTAAGCAAAGCAAAGGTTGGAGACAGACTAAAGAAGATAGCTGGGAAACGTGCAGTGACATCTTCTGCATTAATAAAGCAATAAGACAATGGCTTGCACCCTTAAATAAGGTGGATACACAACAAATTTGAAGGAAAATAAACCTAGATTAATAAACTGTATTCTGCATTGAATTAAGAGATATAACATACCCCATAGCATTACACAAAATAGAAGTCTTCTGACTATTTGTAAGGGTGGTTTTGCTTTTTCCTTTTTTATTATCCACCCAAATTACATTACTGCAGTTTGACTTTCAGGCTGTGGCCTCCAGAATTAAGTAATGGAATTTAAGTGAGGGATAAAGTCATCGATCGGTGCCGAAGGAGTTTCACTAATGTATTTTGGGTAATCCTGCCAGCTGGACTGGCTCATAGCATTTACCAAGGGCAGCCAGAGCAGCCAGCTGCCCTCACAGCATCTCAGTCTTCCCTGTCATCAGGCACATGCCTTGCTCTTCACAGTGGGAAGGGGCTGGTCTGGGGTGCCAAAATCCCAAGGAAGCACCGCGATTTTGTCAGAGGTGAATTTTATGGTGGCCCATTGTGGTTGTCAGGGATGGGGGGTGCAATGCAGGCACAGAATCACAGAA
Organism: Petroica traversi; assembly: GCA_025920805.1. NCBI lineage: Eukaryota > Metazoa > Chordata > Aves > Passeriformes > Petroicidae > Petroica > Petroica traversi. The sequence goes on along the minus strand of JAHLSL010013621.1, from coordinate 3,982,867 downwards.
TTGATTAGGATGGAAAAGACTTCTGAGATCATCAAGTCCAGCCATTTGATCAATGAAGATTACTTTGGCTAAGTGCCCCTTCCAGTTTTAGCTTAAACACCTCCAGGGATGGACTCCACTACCTCCCTGGGCAGCCCATTCCAAGTCTCATCACCCTTTCTGCAAAAAAATTCCTCCTAATGACCAACCTAAACATCCACTGGTGCAGCTAAAGACTCTGTCCTCTTGTCACGTCACTTGTTGCCTGAGAAGGGAGGCTGGTCCCCACCTGGCTACAACCTCTTTTCAGGGAGCTGGAGAGAGTGATAAGGTCACCTCTGAGCCTCCTTTTCTCTGGGTAAAACACACAGCTCCCTCAGATGCTCCTCCTAAGACTTATGTTTCAGACCCTTCACCACCCCTTGTCTCGCTCCAGAGGGAGAAGCCTTGTGAAGAAGAAGTCCTGTTCCAGCACTGAGGGGAAAGTCTGAAACCGAGGGTATCCCCAGAAGCAGGTACAGAAATTCCGGTATAAAAATATGCCTGGATTGGAAGTCTTGAATGCCTCATGCACTGAAAATGACCCAAAGTAGGTTATATGGGAGTGAAAAATTAAATGTGAATCACTGCACTACCATTATACACGTATTTAATTAAAAACAGTACTCTCCCAGGAGGAGATATGAATAGTCTCATGAGAACCATAAGAGACAGATATTTAGAAAGAACCATTGAATATTTTTTATATAAATTAAAACTAAATTAATAACATCTCTTTTGGATCACCTTTTTGCTTAAAAAAAATATTTTATTTAGAAAAAAGATCCAAAATGGATGAATCATTTTTTTGAAACCTCAATATATTACTCAGAAATGCTTATATGTTTTAGTTTGCCTAAATTTATGAAACAGCTACAGACTGCCAAAAGAATTATATGTTTACTACTACAGCTCTGCCTGGAGATCCTCAGTAGCAGTTTATATTGGCAGGTCGGGGAATGCAGAAGAAATATTAACACTGAAAATGTTTGGGTGGTGAGCTAGCTGTTTCAGCTGCCTTTCTAAAAGAAATCTAACACAAATTTTTGTTCAAATAACCCATGAAAACACTACAGCAGATTTGAATGAATGAAATGACCTAGAACCAAGATCAGAAAAAGCTGTTAATGGCAATACCTCAGTCTTTAGGACTGCTTTACTTTTCCACTTCCAAATACCTGGAGAGGAATGCTAACCACTGCGAACAGAGTCATGGGAGAAATCCATCAGCAGTGTCCATGTACTCACCACCCAAGTCACTTCTGTGAGAGGCTCTGACTGATGCACCCCTAAATCTTCTCAGCCACAGTGTGAAAAACACATGCAGCCTGCATGGAATGAGGATGCAAATCTCTGCAATGGCAGAGGAGGAGTTTTACTCAGTTTTTCACCAGCCTGCAGCTGCCCACTGGCCAGACCCTGGAGCTCTGCATGGTGACATTGGCACACAACAGCACCATGCTGCTGGGCAACTGCACAGGCAATGGAATCAGGGAGCTGTTTCCTTCTGAAAACCTAAATGAGCTGTCAGTCACGTCAGTCAGCTTATCAAAGCTTGGCATTACCTAGAGCATAATTGTCCAAAAGACAAGGCAAGGAAAAGAAAGGAAAAAGGATATTTCTTCTACAGTGTAGTGAACTTCGATAACTTCCAAAAATTGCTGATGTAGATTTAGTCTCAGAAATACAGCTGATGACTGCACAGTTCAAATGTTGCACAAATGGCCAACCTGCTGGCCATGTCATGTGTCAGGTCTTCAAGCTACAGAAGAGCTCAAACAGGCAGTGCACAGAAGCAACTATAGGCATGACTATTTGGTATTTTTATCATATTTGGAAGTGCCAAGGTTTCCATCAGTGGCTCACAAGAGGAGAAGTTCTTGTGAAATAAATGTTCCCTGGGGCAGAGAGACCTTTCCTCTTTCTCTCAGAGAGAATCACAGCTTCTAAGATTGAAGTCAGTGTCTTATGCCTTGAAAATTTTCAAGTGCTCTGTTTTGTCTCATAGTTAATAGTTATGAACAGCAGCACCACCAGATCGCCATGAAAAACATGAGACACGTTGTTGATTTTGTAGGTGTCAATCTCTCAGTAGCATTTATGATTTTTTTAAATTTAATTTTTGCAAAGAAATGAAGGCTTTTCAGAAGATCTGAGGCAGAGAACAATCTGGGCTTGTATGCCTTCTCTGTGTTGTACCTGCTGAAACATTAAAAGAAATAGGCACTATAAGAAGGAACCTGCCAAATTTTCTGTGTTCTGGCAGAGGATCTGAAGGGTGAAAAGTGAAGAAACCAGTGATTCTCTATTTCTGCCATTACATGTCTTTGCTAAACCTTGAATGGAGCAGGCCCTCACAGAGGGTTCAGAGTGGGTGCAGTGACAAACGAAGGTTCCTCACCGCCTTGGAGGGCGGGTCAGGCCCTCCATCCCTCTGTCCCACCCGATTATCCATCTCCGGGTGAGTTTGCCTTTATGGGAGTTGCTGAGAAGGCTTGACTCCTCATTCCTTTCAAACAGTGCCACTTCCCGGTTTAACTGAATCACTGCAGTTCTTCATTTATAAGAAAAGTTGGGATGTGGATTAGACATGCCTTAGACAGAATCACTCCAGAAATTACTGTATTGCATTACTGTAACAGGCTGAAGTCCTAGGTCTGAAAGTAAGGGTGGCTGAAGCAGGAGGAAGACTGATTAAATTCGTTCATATCTTGAGGAAAACTTCAGTAACTGTTTTGGGACCAGTCTAACCATCTCAAATCTTCCATTTACTCTTCCTAACTAAATCTGCTGAGCAGCCCGAGCTACAGTATGCTTCAAATGTCTCCTGCTAGCTCCCTGGGACAGATGGGAGAATTTCTACCTATTTTAAATCTGATGTGTTACTCAATTAGCCCCCTGAATTTTTACATCTTTCTGCTACCTTCTCATAATTTCAAATATTCCTTCAGAAAGTTAAATAAAATTTGCCGCTGTGAAATACACAAGAATTTCTGCCGGTTTCCAGTAGCTGAGTTTATTGCAGACATCTCAGCTGAAAGTTTCCTAGGGCCAACCATGAATTTGCCTCAGATATTAGCTGTGAAATCTCACAGAATCCTGCAGCCCTCAAGTGTCTCTCTAAGGCAGACAGTGGTCAGCTTATAAAAGAAACATTTGAATATGAAGGGACACTATGAATATTCAATCACTTGTATGCATTGCTTTTTAGGGTACCACAAATATTTGGAGAACATCATCTCTGTCCTTCTCCAAATGTAAGACAGGTGGTGCTAATGAAACTGCAGTGGGTGGGTTTTAAAAATACCTCTCTGCAGAGATTTTTAGAGATGTTTATGTGCCTCTCATGCAGCTTTCCTCCAGCACTATTTATAACCAGCCCAGCCATTTGAGGTGCCCTTGAAATATTTCATTATGTCAGCATATAACAATCTGCATACACTGCTGGTTCCCTCTGGCGCACAGCAGTTGAAAGACATTGTTCTGCAAAGAGGAGCTTTAGGTTATGTTCCAGAAAGCTGGTGAAAGCCTGGAAGGAGCTCCAAAACAATACAGACCTCCAGGACTAATCTGACTTAGGCTCACAAACTGTTCCTATTGCAAAGCTGGAAAAGGTCACCTTTACCCATGTACTTCCAAACTTACTGCCAAGCAGACCATGAGAGCTCTGCTTGTCCTGTTCCCAGGCCCCTTCATTCTCTCCAATTCTGTAATCAGTGTACCAAATCTATTGAAGTACCTTCATGCCCACAGACTGCACATAAAAAGCATGGCTGGATGAGAGTAGTTTTGTAAAATGCTTAGAGTAAAGCAAGGCTGACCAGGATGAAGAGAAGACATCAAACATCACATTAAACTAAGCTCAGCTTTTTTTTTTTTTGCACTCCCTGGACTAGGATGTGCTCTGCAGAACCCCCAATTAGCTCAAGAAAATTGACTTTTGAAAGCAGGAGTATGGACATACCCCAGAATGTAAACCAGGAGGAGGCATAACATAAAAAAAAGCCATTAACTTAAGTGCTCTCTAAATGTCAATCCTCCCTCCTGTGACACTTCACAACAGTCCACCCCTAACTGTGACCCCACTTTCAGTCTGTCTAGAAAGCCTGATGCTTTGAAAAGCCATCAGGTAGCTGCCACACTGCTGTTAGTGCACTCAAATCCTGTGGGCAGCTCAGCTTGAACTTTTCTTTGCCAGCTATAATCCTTTATTCTTGCCTTGAAGAAATACATTCCATCCCCAGCAAAGCTGAACACACAAGGAGAGGAATCTGTGCAAAGCACTTACCAAACGTCACGATGATCACCTACAGAGGCATTCCAGGAAGAATAGTTTTTCCTAAAAAGGTGAGCACTGCCACCACATTGCAAGAGTTGGGAAGTACTTAACATAAGCATAACTGAGATACTGTTAAAAGTAATAGCCTTCTCTTCTACAAAGTAGGTGGTGGGCTTTAAACTGAGTTTATTCAAAATGCCTTGGAAATTTCATAAACGCACAAAGACTGACTGCAGCTGAGCTGAGATGTGCTTTATTGCCAATTAACGATGGCTCACAGCAGTGGGCATCCTGTCCAGTCTTTCCAACCAGAGAAGTGAGCAAGATCTGCAACCAGCTCTTGTCTACTACTTGTCCTGCTACTCTGCATGTCCACAGCAGCAAAACTGAATCACTTTGACACCAGGATGATTAATTTTTAGCCTTTATTTAATGCTGGCACAGGGACACAATGGCAGGAAAATTAATGACTCTTGAGGAGCCTTGTCCGACCCCTCTGAGGGCTGTCCCAGCAAAACCAGTGTTCAGGTGTCATACCCACCCTTATGAGTCATTCAGGAGCAGCTCTCCAGCAGATGTCTGAGGGGGTTTGTTGCCCAGGGCTATGAGATGTTTTATGAAATGCAGGGGAAAAGCAGTTCTGAATTGCACAGGATTTATTATGGGCTTTTTAGGGGAGGACAAAAAGGCAGGAAGGGAGAGGTATAGGTGATTTGAGGGATGAAAAAACCCATAGAAAAACAGAGTTGTAAAGGGATTTAAAGGAAACAGGTTAGTGAAAATAGTCAGCTTGCCAGTCTGACCTATGTCTGACTGAGCCCTGTACCTGGTGTGCATCTGTCTCACCTTTCCCAGTGAACTACTTTCTTCCTCCTTCCTGTGTGAGGGGCACTCAGTTCTGCATGCAGGTGTCTGGGGGATGCTGAGTGAGGTGTGTGTGATGGTCAATACCAGCAGCTGGAACGGAGCTATGGCCTCCAAGGCACATGTGCCCAAGGAGAAGCAGCTGAGGAGGCTGGGAATCAGCATCCAGGTATTGGAGAGGCAGGGGACTGAGTCCAGTCCACTGAGTAAATGCTTTCTGTGGATGACTACAGCTGAAGCTCAGAGGCCCCAGCACACAAAAACACACACAAGCACGTGCAGTCCACATGTTCTGCTACTGGTGCCAGTTTGGAGCTTTTGTTCCATCTTTGCTTTCTAGATAGAAGTGCTTGTGCTTCTCAAAACTTTGCTCTTCCCTAACAAACACACTTTTGTGAGCAGTGTGCTGTTCAGTATCTGTTATTTTTATGCATGACTTTGGCTGCTCTGAAACAAGCTGCAAAGGGCTAGCAAGGAACCTAGTTTTCAAATAGACCCATTGCAGAGTAAGACAAAAAACAGAGTGTCAAGGAAAGCCCATATAACTCAGCTTCCAGGTCTGTTATCAAGAAATTGGGTTTATACACAGTGGAGAATAAAACCAAGAGGCTTCCTGAATTACAATTCTAATGGTAGAGGAGATGTGTTAGCATACAGCCCAGCGTACAGTGACAAAGTCAGCTGTCCCTAGAGCATCACATTATCTGCAGCCATCATCTACCCCATCCACTACTCTGACATCTGTAGATGTCTAGATCATGTGGTCATAAGAGGATTTCTAATGGCTTCTAGGCTGCAGTTCAGAGAAGGGATCCTCCATGCCTTGGCCCAATCGTTTGCTTCAAGGCTGGTCAGCTGAGCAGTCCAACACTGCCCTCTTTCCATTAACAATCACTGAATGAACCAGACAGAAAAAAAAAAAAAACAACAAAAAAAAAACCAAAAAAACCCCCAACCACTTGGAAAGGAGCTGCCATAGCATGACACAAGATGCCCTGAAGTGAAACAAAGAAGTAAGAGAAAACCAACTAAGGGGTTCTTCGATAATGAAAGAAAAACTGCACCTAAATCAGGAAAATCCAGCTGTAAAAATTAGAGTCATTTCTGGCCTCTCCAAGACCAAGAAAACTTATAGAAGTGGAGTGAACAAAGAGCATGAATATGGTATAAACCCTTGAGGACTTAGAATGCCAAGATGTGCCTCCTTTCATGTTGAAATCTTGCAGATGTTCGCTCCTAAAGCTCTCGTGAGTACCTGCCAGCTGACATTGGCTCTGGATCAGGACTAAGTTTAAAACAGCTGCATGCATCTCTGATAAAACTGATCTGTGAGAGGGGAAATAGATGATAAGTGAACCACTGACTTATCATTTAATGACCGCACCCTAGCTGCCACTTTGTCACTGTGGCATACCCATTCTCTCAAAAATATGACTGCTTTTCCCTGGGCCTGGCTAGTAGCCATCCATAAAGATATATCTTTTGATACCCTTCTTGCCACTTCCAGGGCTTGCCTCTCCCACTGGCTGTTTCATGTCCTCAGAGAGGATCCAATGACACTGGAACATCCCAGGACGCAGTTTCTTCCCCTCCAGCTGTGACTGGCAACCAGGCAGTTTCTAACCAAGGACCTGACTTCCTCACAGCCACAAGGCTCAGTAAGAGCCTTCTTGCACAGCTTCTGCACTGGGGCTGCTGGGTCAACAGAAGCATGCAGGGACACATACCCAGCACCTCCAAAGTGCAAAAAGACATTAAGTGGTACCCAACACAAAATCCAAAGCAACCTCATATACTGGAACCGGCATTTCCCAACTCATCTCTCTTTTCCATTTTGTCTTTTTCCAATTACTTTGCACTGAGAAGTGCATAGACTGCTCAATTATCCCAAGTAACCCCTGTGAAGCCCATATTTTTCCTGTTGTCTAAGCACAGACTTCACTGTTTCAGTTAGCTCACCCTTCCTGATGACCTTCAGAATCTCCTGTAGAATTCCATTTCTTTTCTTTGACTTCAAATTAAGTCTATCATTAATTATGTAACAGTGGCTGTCCTTTCAGATCCACAGCCACAATAATTACATTTTGTATATTCCAAGCACTTAGTGTGTTAGCCTACACACAGTCCCTACCTCTTCCATGAATTATGGATAATGATTCATTAGTAATAAAATCAGCCTCCTCTTAAATTCCAGTATAAAACCCAGAAAACTGTAGGTAATTTTTAACATCATGAGTACCTGTGTCTGCAATTTGTACCTGTAAGATCCTGGTAATAAGAGAAAGGCTACAAAAAGTGCTTCATCATTATGTCTGCTTACCAAAATCTCTTTTGAACACCTGAAAAACCTGTGCAGGATGGATTGTGAACAGCCTGACTTGAGGCCCATAAAACGGAAGGCAAAGCCCATGCAAAACTGTGGAGGAAGAAAAAGAAGGGCAGAATCTCTGACCTTTGTCTTTCTCCACCCCACTTTCTTTCTTTCTCTTTGCCTCTTTTACTGTTAAAAAAAATATATCAATATTTTTTTGTATCGATGTTTAACCTCGTTTTGGTTTTATTCTTGATATAATTGAATAATTGAAATAATGACTAATTTGAGTTCGTCCTGCTTTATTCACAGAGAGTTTCCTCTGTGCCGGGGGCGGATTGTAACAGCACCAGCAGAACTGGCTCCTGGTCCTAGTGTGAAGCAGGAAGCTGAGCTGTCACCTGCACCACTCACAACATGATGTGCAGCATCAGTGGGCCACATATCAGAGTAACTGAACAGCTGCCCTGCAGCAACAAAGGCAGTCAACCCACCAAAGCCAATGAAGCAAGAGGATGAGGCCCAAGGCAAGCTGAAAGCACGCTTTGTTAAGAAGGGCCCTCAGAGATCAGACAAATACCAAGATGCCAATCAGCTACAGAAAATGTGGAAGGTAGCACCCGTCTAGTATCTCAGATCTGGGAACTTTCTTTAAGGCAACGTGAGGTACCCCAGCTGCACATATGAGCAACTCTCTGTACCTGTTTAGCATCCAGCCATTCTGATTAAAATTAGCCAAGTTACTTGTGAGACCCTGTGAGCCACAATAGAACTATGTCAACCTTGTCTGTAAAGGACAATCTCAAAAAGCTCTTAAGAGAGAAATGGTGAAGCAGACTCTGTCATATCAGAATGTACAACTTGGGACTGGTTTTTTTGAAGAGAAAGAGGAGACAGTCACCATAACGAGAAGCCTGTGTTCTCTTCAGTCACAACACACAGGATCTGTTGAGGTGCCAGTGGCAGAGGATCCAGAAACAACAACTCATTATCTATTTCAAACCAGCCTTGTTGACCATTTTTAAGCAATGCCCACTGCAATGGCTGCAATAAAATCTAGACAGACTCTCAAAGCTGAGCATTTCAGTTGAAATCATCAAGTCTCAGATGTTGCAGCTGCAGTCCACAACATTGACATGAAGCAGGAGTATTTTCCAGAGCTGTGCAAGCAGGCCCAAGGGATACATCCTACCTGACATCCAGGTTCACTAGTGTTCTAGTGTCTTTCTGGCACCTCTGGACATTTAAAACAATAATTCAAGTAATGCTAATACAACCCATTGCAGCTGGTTACAAAGGCATTGCTTAAATGGGAAAACAGAAGCATTTGGACAATACATTTTATTACAAAATACACCAAAGCATAACTTCTGCTCTGCATCCTGGTGAGAACCAGTGGAACTGACCAGAAAGAGACATTATTTGCTGCATCAGCAGTCAGCACTGCTCCCAACAGCAACGGAAACTGTCATATAGTGCAGCCTTAGAGCATCCAAAATCAAAGGCTTTGTGTTCTCTTGAAACAGGGGCTCAAGCAAGAGACAGTGAACTCAGCATTAAAGGAGAAAACAAATAAACAAATAGCCTTAAAGAATTTCAGGAGAATGAAGTTTGAATTTCTTTGGGTGTGCGAAGAAACAATTGCCACCTACAAAGAGGGGCAGAAAACAACAGGAAAGGCTTTAAGGGCAACATCTCCTCATGGAAACCATCCTATCAATTTTTGTACCGAAGCCAATGGCTTTCATTTTTTCTTATTTCCATGGACACATAAACACACAATCACTACACACAATACAAAAAGCACAGACGTGTCCAATTCAAATCTTTCAGTAAAACACCTCTATAGAGTGACAGGAGCAAGCGTTTTGCCACATGAAAGACTAGACACATCTATACAGACATGGACCACATCTTCCTCTTAGTAGACAAATCTTTCAGACTACTCTTGTAAACCTTTTCTCCACTAACGTCAGATCATTGCTTGACTTTCTCAAAGAAAAAATAATGAAAGGGAAGCTTAAAAAACTTCAAGAATATAAAAAGCTAAACAAGGAATGAAAATAAAGATGTGCAGAAACTTGTTACAGAGGTACATAGGGATTTGCACTGCAGTACACTTCTATCCATAGAACAGATTAAGCCTAACTTGGGCAGACACTAATTTAATCCTGAGTGACTGTGTCTACACCTGGGTTTAAACAGCTGAATTTGTCTTAAATGCACATATTCAATTTATATGGATTTTTTTCTCTGACTGCGCTAACCCCAAGGAGTAAGTTATTGCACAAAAATAGGTATTCCACACAAAGTAACCATTTTTTATAGCAGAATAGTCAATCACCAAAATAAGAAAATACAAATCAGTTACATATAAAGTAAGAAACACCAGTAAAAACTTTTTCATATTATATTACCTCTGAGGAAAAAAAAAAGTAGTTAGCTCCTACTGGCTGCAGGGCAGGTTTATGCTTTCAGGGCCAGCGAACAAAACTGTTAGCACAATTTCTTTTTGTCATGCTTAGGAATTTCACTCAAACAGGAAAAGTCTTTACTCTTTATTTATTAGATTAACTCCATGTTCAGGAAAGGGAGGGAGCCAGGCCCATCAAAGGTTATTTCACAGAGAGATTGAAACAACCAGTAGGAAAAAATTCAGGTATTAGGACCACTTATAACAAAGGTATGGAAGACTTATAAAATGTAAACACTTGCTGAATTAGTGCTTTCATTCACTGTTAAGTGACTATATAAAGGAAAAGGGACTTTTCTGCAGTTAGTCTCACGTACTGATATTTAAATGAAGTTAGTAATCCTAATTTCCTCAGGACAATTACACATGGGTAGTATCAGTGCAAGAAATACGTGTATGAATGAAACTGACTTCAAAGCAGCCCAGAGTTGCTGGCAGTTCCTAATAAGCCAAGAGTATAAATAAAGGTGTTGCCCTCTCAGCTCACAGAGAAGTTACAACCTGTACATCTGCATTGCTGCATGTAGATGCTGCAAGAAATTAAAGTACTGCAGCATCTGTTTTGCATTGTTACTGTGTTGTCTCAACCAGGCATTTTCCAGGGGTAAGGCTGAAAGGAACACATACAGGTCAGGCAAGTACCTTTTTATCCAGGTACATGAAGACACCATGTGTCACTGTTTTCCCTCTTGGTGACTGAAGCCATTCCATTTCCTATCTGGCAGTTACTTGACACACACTTGTCACAGACATACTCCCAGTGGAGAAATACTTAAAGCCATCCTTGTGCTTTGAGTAAAAGGCAGATTTTATGACAATGCAATGCCACACCACCACTGCTTCAGTCACACTGCATTTATTCAGTGCTATGAGAATTGCTAGTTCCTTATGTTCCCGGGACAGAATGGGACAAAAACATCCAGCCTCACAGCGTTTCAGTTAGTTTCTCTGCTTTTATTAACAAGCATATAATATTCATTGGCAAAACACTGGATACAAGCTTCACTATCATAAAATCAAAACATTAAGCATTAATCCCCAAAAGGCTTATTCAGACAAAACTAGCCACCAGTAGTACAGAAATTACACAGCAACACAAAGCATAAAAAATTGTAAACTTTTAAATGAAGCTAAGCCAAAAATATCGTTTTACACTCTGACAATTCCAGAATCTTTATGATGCCACATACGAGGATAAAAGGCTTAGTGGTTGCACTGGCTAATTGTCCCTTAACTGCAAAATGATCCTGTTGCAGAAGGAAAGAACAAACTTTCCTTTTGTCCAGATAAGTCACTTGAAGTAAAGATTCCATCAAACCAATACTTTCAGTTTCAAACAGAAATAACAAAAATAGTGGAATACCAGTTTTCAAAACTCAGGAGCTCTGCCTTCAGCCATACCTATCTGTTTGAATGAATAATCCCACTGGTTTCTGTGGAACCATTCAGGTCACTAGTAATGTTACCAATGTAAGTGTTCACAAAATTGGACATTTAGCTCCTACCCTACCACCAGGTATTGGACGGGTCATTGTGGCTTCAAAAGATTTCCAAAAAGCTTGAAGTAGGATAAATTATGGAGCAAACAGTAGAGTCATACCTTTAATTTGTACATAAATATTCAGGTAAAACATTACCTGTTAACTTGCCACAAGACCCAAGTTCCTAGGTAATTTTAGTCCCGACTGCAAGTTTTGATTAGAGCAGAGACCAAACCATTATTCCATGTTCTTTAATGTTGTTCTCTGCAGCTTTTTCTTCAAAAACAGATCTCAAGACCGAAGTAACAACTAATTATGTCTTATGTAGGGAGACTCATGTGTGGAACAATTTCTTTCCTTTAGGCAGACTAACTGAAGTTGCATTAACGTTTTCAGTGAAACATCCAAACTGAAGTGATTACCTGAGGAGAAGCAGAAACTTGATTTTTCTGTTCAGTAAAGCCTTCTGTACAAAACGTGTACCTAAAATTCATCTCACTGATGTACAGACTGGTTGGCTTTTTCCTATTATATTTATCTCAATGTAATATGCGGAATGCTGTAAAATAGCAAGTTATATTTATCATCTAGTAGAAAAAAAAAAAAAGGATATCTGTAAATCCCCTAGTACTGCGTTGTTATAAAGACAATAAGAGCCAGATAAGCTTTCAAAGGCTCATAGCCTATAGGAAAAAATAGCACCATCATAGTTGTAGTCTGATATTTTTCATGGTCCCATGTCTCCTGAGGTGACAGTGTTGTGTATACTATTGCACAACCGGTAGAAAAAAAAATATTCCCAGGTGTGATGGTACACAAATATACCAGACCTAACAATGGCACAAAACATTTTCAGATAGGCTGCAAGTCTTGTCGATTGCTTCCACAATTCACATTAAGGTTTCTTGCAAGATCGTTTATTTTAAAATATTGCTGACAGATAGTTCTTGTACTTACACAATTTTTAAATCCCCCATTTCACTCTCAAAATAAAAAATGGAACAAAGCATAAAACACACACGCCCACCCCCAAATAACAGCCCCAAATAAAACTCCATTTGAACAAGTGAGAAAAGCCATCTACATTCCTTTTAAATGTAATGGTAAGTAGATGCTACATTTACAATTTAAACATATGCCTAATAAATGCATGTTTCAAACCTATTGCACAAAAGCATAAGTAATGCTCTTTATCCATACAAAACAAATACATACAGATGAAAGCTACTCAAACTCAATGTAAAATGAAAAAGCTTGTAAAAACATCTTACAATTTCATTTTATATGCCCGTAAATAAAGCTGGACCATGGAAACCAAAAATACTTGGATGGTAAAATAAGACAGAAGGCTTAAAATAGAATAAATAATTTTATAAAGTTAAAATTTAAACCCCCAAATCTTATTTAAATTCAATATTATATATTCTATCTGAATTCTTTATTTTTAATGAAAGTATACTTAATGAGACTCTAAGCCTGGGTGATTCATCAGTCTCATTGCTGCTGAGGATAATCAACAAGATACTTCCTTACTGCAACTATTTACCAGCGTAAGAAATTGTAAAAACTACTTCACAGTAATGGCATCTTCACAAAAGCCAAAATAAGCTACCATGATCTCACCAGGACTAAGAAATATCTATGGCCAAGTTCAAATTTTAGTTCAACTTTGAATAGTATCAGGGTTACTTTACCCAATATAATCTTGATATAAATTGTCTCTTAAGTGTCACAGAAATGAAACAAGGCTCTGACCCAAAAAAGACCTCGTTCTGCATTGTAGTCTTTTAGTGAGACTAACATATGGTACAGACACAGTCACACCACTCTTGAGGGGAATTTTTGTAGTGAAGATGTTATCACATGTGATTTAGAAAAACAACTGAGTAACTTTGGGGTTTTTTGTTGGTTTGGGGGTTTTTTTGGTTTTTGGTTTTCTTTGTTTTTTTGTTTTTTACTGGTGCGGTTTATCAGATTAAACACATTGCAAAAGCAGTTACACACAATTACAAGCAAAAACCCCAGCTACAGGTATTAATACTGGCTTGAATTTATGTATCCATATAGTTATAAACAGAGTTTACTATATACTGATAGCACCATAACAAATTCAAGTGATTCTAAAGATGGTTATAAACTTAAAAGTTTTGTATTTTAAGTTGTTACAGCAAGAGATAGATTTGAAAGGCTTCTGAATTTGTGTATTCATAATTAATTTCTCAGTTGCTCAAGTACACAAGGAAATAATGAAATCCCAATGTACTTTAACAGCACTGCGTCAATATCTAGTCATACAAAAAATTTCTGCAGTACACACACTTGAGGTAGGCAGATCTCATTTAAATGTGTATATGTATATATATATATATTTGTTTGTGTATGTGTGTGTGTGTGTATATATATATATTCTGATTAAGGTGGTTAATCAGAATGCTGTCTGGCAGCTTTAGTTTTATGTCTACATCAGGTACAGCCACTGTGTGTATACTCTGGGTGCACAGAGAGGGACCCTTACAGCCCTGTCCATATTCTCAGTGCCTCAGTGGCAAAGCCAGCCTCTTATTTACACTAGAACAGTAACAACCACATAAAAAATAGCTCCAGAGAGGCCCAGTATGTCAGCTTGTGTATACATCCATACCACCTGCATTCACTGTTTTCAGGGAGTTTAAAAAATGGTAGACACATGATCTCATTTGCTGTCTTCTGCCAGGTCAAGTAATGGTAAAGACAGAAGAAAAGCTAAAAATAGACAAATAGCAAGACAAAAATCAGGGCCAAATTTGATTCCATGAATCACAGACATGCACACACACAATGCCACACAAGAACCAGATGTGGAGTTCTGTGTAACCTAAACATTCAAAGGCAGCTATCTTAGACTTTCACCTGCCAGGGCAGCAGCATGTTCTGGGCTTTCCGTGGCTCTCCTTTCCATCTCTATGATTCAGGAGGCTCCCTTTCATTCTCTGCTCCCATAACTTTTTCCTTTTTAATTTCCTTCCTACTCACATCTGTGACTGTAATCAAAAATAAGGAGCCATGTTGTCAAAGGTAAGCAAAAGCAGCAGCAAAGCTGGGAAAGGAGAACTGAAGACTCCAGAGAAGGAAATTAAGGGACATGTGCTGAGGAACATAGCGCTTTGAAAACTCAAGAGGAAGAAGATTTAAAACGTTTATATAAATCTCTTGCAGTATCAGCTTCCGATTATCAAGTAACACTTTCTAGCAGAAGCAAAGGAGCACAGCAAGAGGAAGCAGGGCTTCTTATCCAAAGACAATTTATATATAAAAAAAAAAATAACAGGGTTTAATAATAGAAATAGCAACTAGCATTTTCAGCTGACAGGAAAACGCTTACAAAAATCAGGTTAACTATTTCCAGCTGGCAATAATAGGGCATACACTGTTTTCAGTGACTTCATACCTGTGCCAGACAAATGTTCTCACAATCGTACTTGCAGAAATCACTTTCAACTACTGTTTTTTAAAAGCCAATTTTTTTAAAACGCCTTACAAAAAGTGCAGTGAGCTCTGCTAAGTGCCATTGAGGGTGCTTTCTACAACATACATAGTTATATGTGTATATAGATGTATGTACCCTTACATACATGAATGTGTATTACCTTGCATCCATTAGGGCTGATGCAAGCAAAATTACTAGTTAAGGCCAAAAGGTGCTAAAATAATCTTGTCTGACTCCCCCTTCCTCCCAACCCCAAGTAAGCTAGGAATTAGAGTAAGGAAAATGCTATGGTTTCATAAGAAAACAGCTAAAGAAATTTAAAGCTGCCCATAATATCTGAGAAAGTTTTAAACAGTAAAACAAAAAATCTGTAATACTTCGAAAGTTGTCCAAGAGCCACTGTTTCAATAGCTAGTGACAGCAAATTCTCTCTAAATTAAAAACTGATTTCTGCAAGCCACAACTACATAAGAAATGCTTATTTTTTTAGAAATTCACAAATCTAGCACTTGTGAGTATTTATCATTATGTGGTGCAATTTATAGCATAGCAAAATATGTATCACAGCACATTAAAATCAACTGAAATTATTTCTATCAGTCTTACCAAATTAACACGTATACAGAAGTATCAAAACTTTATTAAAACACAAGGTGAGGAAGAGCAATAACTGGGCAAAAATGACAAATTTATTGGTTCCCCGGATTTTCTTAAGTTTTCAATGCAGCATAATAAATTATCACCATTCACTGTATTATTAGGTATGTTCAATGCTCTACAGAATAACTTGAATAAAGCCAATGCAATCAGGCATACTATATAAGACAATAACACTTTGCAAAAATATAGTTTTTAAAGATTTAGAATGCGAAAAGTAACTAAATGCAACTTGGTGTCAAAAGCAACATATTTATATCACCCCACAACACTCTAACTTTTTTTCTGTGTAACTGTAAGAGACAAATCAGGCTGAGCTACATGGAACTGTGAAGTGTTTTCAGTATCTGTAAACTTAATGCTGGTAGTGTCTTGCTGAGTTGAAACTTCTTTCTTCCGTACAAAAAAGTATAAATATTGTCTGCCCAGAAGTCTAGGTAACACATCCCTAGAAGAAATATTCAGGACAGTCCACTATGAAAGCCCTCCAGTCTTCCAAAATTATTCAGCTGGTTTGTGTCATGTGATTAGTGATGCACTAAGAAGGTGCCAGATGATAGTCTCTGCAAAAAGCTCTGTCCAGAAGGACAATAAAGTTCCCTTACAGCAAGTCCATTTTGGGTCTATAATGTAGCAGTAGAGGTGCTTTCTGCAAGACAGAAATACCAGTAAGTTAAGAAACAAGCCCAGAATTAATCTGTTCAGTAGGAAAAACTTCTGTGTCATAAACTAAAGCTTAAATTTAAGACAAGAGCAGCAATCTGATCTGTCAAAAATTCACAAAGACAAAGACAAGGTGCAACTTCATCTGTGGGACTCAAACAAGAGATAAAGTACCCTTTCCCTTTATCTCAGGAGCAGATCTATTTATCTTGGAAAACTCCCTGAAGTATGGACTATGTCTAGAAAGCAGTTTGTGGTACGTCACATTTAATAGCTGTCACTTGATTCCACTTCTGTGAAAGTATCCATTGAATTTTTTTTTATGAGTAGGCAAACTTCTAACAACCACAACACCCTGCACCATGGAGTTTCTGTCTCACGAAAACAATTATTTCTGCTTGTTTGTTCTGGACTTTCCACGCCTCATTTTCATTTTACATCCACCACTTCTTTCACTTGGGAAGGCAGTTTACAGTTCTGTTTCCCACATGACTCAAAATTACACAGATCTCCCTGACAAAGCTGAAGAGTAGACTGTACAGATGCATATCCATTTGATGCTCCTGTTTGGTTCTCTCTGCTCACCACAAAACCCTAACATTTGCATTGTTTCCTTTTTATCAATACCTACATTCAACTTCAAGTGTTTGTTAATCACATGTCCCTCAGAACTGCAAAGTCTTCATCCAAGACTTTATCATCAAACTGTCACTAACCTAAATAATGACAATAATGTCACTGTACTGTTAATGAATTACCCAAATCCATCTCCAGGTTGTTCACAGACACCGTATGAAACAAATTCCAACAGGATTCCATTTGTGACATTTCTGCATTTTTAACACTGACAATTGACTTCATCCTGTGACTCTTACACAGGTCCACTATTTTTTAACTCAAAGACAGTAAAATGCTTTTCTACTTCCACATGGACCTCTTCTAGATATGCATCCAAAACCACTGAGTGATTTCATCTCAGTGTACCCTGTATACTCAGAATGTGTTACTCTTGCATTACAATTACTAACTTCTTGTTCCAGTAACTCCACGTATACATATACTGACTTGGTTCAGTGTTGACTTCCCTACTAAGTGTTCAGTATTGCTATTCATTCTTACCACCTGAAGGTGTTAAAAATAATTATTTTTGTAGCATCTACTTCCTTTGACAGGCTTGGTAACATTTTGACAGCTATTGCAGTGCTCCCTTTTCTCTTGCATGAACGCTTAATTCTCCTTTCCTTCATCTACTGGAAACAAATAAATACTTGGCATCTAAGGATGCTGTAGTAGATATTTATAAAGGTACCTTTTTATTGAGTTTGCGGTTACTGCAGATAGTTCCAAATTATTTTATAAAAATTTTATTTAGCCACTTCATGATTTACACTGAACCATTGTGTCATACCTTAAATCTCCATCTAGTAACAACTACAAACTTGAGCGTGTGGTCCTTGCCAAGAATCTCTTCATTGCATAATATGTCCAGCTGACAAAATAAAGGTGACAGTTAATTCATTGGGACCCGAAAGACCAAACAACATATTTTACCAAATACTACACATTTGACTTTTTTTCTCAGAAGACACTGGAACTGGCAATCCTGCAGTTGCCCTGCAGACAAAAATAATACCAGGAAATAAAAGGTAATATCTGCTTTCAACATAAAGTTCTGAAAGACCATGTCAGTGCCTGCCTAGGAAACTCAGTATGATCTCAACCACTTGATATATCTTCCCAAGCAGCACTCCTTTCCTGAAATCTTTACATGCTTTTAAAAAGGTTGAATAAATTAACAAGGAGATAGAAATCTCAAAGAGACCTGTTACTTAGCATACTATGAATTTCTTTTTACCTATTACCAGATTGGTGGCATTGTTACAAGGATAGACTTCTTTAAAAGAACACTGTCGTATACTCATACGTTATTTATGGGGTTTCTGCAGATACCCAAAAGGTATTTTTTTTTGTTTTCTATCTCAATTTTAAAAAATCTTGGTATTAGAAACAGTGAGAATCTCAACATAAAAGCATGAGGCTTGTAAGATTACTAATCAGCCAAACTACAATATCTGAACATGAGCTAAAACCAGGGTATATATATGAAAACAGTAAGTTCCACCAAGGTGGCTTGTATCACAATGCTTTACCCCAGAGCCCAGAAAAGCATGAGTGTGCATGCAGTTTCACTTACATGGCAATAACTCAAACCTTGAATAGTTTGTATCAAGCAACAAGCGACCACAAGCTCAAATTCTCCTTCTATGTTACTTGATACTGCTACAATGATTTCACCACCATTTATGTACTTTTCAAGAAGGTAGAAAGGGATAACAAAGGCATAAACAGTATTTCTGAAAGTTTTTCTTTCAGAAGAAGCAAAGCAGACTGGCACAGTACACTGGAGGGTTTTCACAAGCATGTACCAAATGAATATATTTTTTTAAAAAAAACCTTTCAGAACAATCTTTGTAGCTATGCAGCTGCTGGGCTAAAGCCAGGAGTCTCCTCTGAGGCAACTGAGGGGAAGATAGGATACATGGTGTTGTTATAGGAAGATTGAGGATATACTTGAACCATAAGACAGAGAGTATGTTAATTTGAAGTGTACAGAAGCTATGAAGGAACAGTGATAGAGATGCAAATTGGGTGTTGACAAGTTTGAGCAGAAAGGTGTTGACACACTGGACTGGGAAACAGATGATTTGATTTGAATGAAATGTCTTAATGAAATTCACTGGATCAGTGTCACAACATGGCACTGAAATATGTCAAGCTGAGAGTCAACTGAGATGTCCAGGAACTGTGACCAAGATCCAGCCAAGTGATAAACAGAGGCTGCATTCAAAGTTTGCCACTGTTAAAATTTGAAAATTATCTAGGAGAAGTGCAAAGTGTTGTCTTTCCTTCAATACCTTTCAACTTAAATTCTTCCCATGATTCCCTGTAAATACAGGGAGAAGTAGGCATCTGATAACACTCTGGTTGTGGTAGGCAGCAACTTCAGATTGAGCTTCACTAAGAGCACAGAAAAGAACAAAGTATTTGTGGTGCTTTCTCTTCAACTGGCTTCCCCTGAAACAGTGGGGATAAACTCAACTACAATCTCTCAAACAAATTATCTTGCCAGAGTCCATTTCAACATAGGTGGAAGCACATAACCAAGCCTTTTAGCTCAACTATTTATAAATGCACATGAAAAGATGCACAGCAAACTAAGTGGAAAGTCCTGTACAGATCCAAGAAAGGACAACAAAATGGCTATATAACATGTAATTCAAGACACAGGGTATGGTTCTGTTTTCTGAAAAAAAAAAAATCAGAATAAAAGACATCCTTTTGCAAAGGAATAAATCCACCCCTTTAAAGTTTTTGTATCTGTAAACTTATTTTTAAAAATGAAAATATTACCTCATTAAAAGAAGAAAGGTTGAGTTTTTTGGCAATGAACTTCTTTAGATGCAAGACTGTTGCTTGTGCTGAGCAACGAATCCACTTTCGTTTCAATCCACGCAGTTTGCTGCTATTGCACTCCAAGCAGATGCTTACCTTCAGGAAAAGGCAAACAAGGGTTTGGACTGAAGCAAACCCCAATTTTCTGCAGTCCCCCATTTATTCCACATGCAGTTTCTATTAATCCAATAAAATGAAGTACAGTACTAGCATTCCTTAAACTGAAATGCCTATTAGGAGAATCACATTTTCTAAGGTCTCGTAAGTTGAGTGGCAAGTATAGACAAAAACACTCAAGTAGTAATTTTTGATGTCAGATCAAGATTGCTTCAGTTCAAATTCACAGGTTGTCAATAGCTTAAGAGTACCATATATTAAAAGCTAGAGCAAGAAAACAGTAAGAAAACCATTGCTAATTCTTAATGATTGCTTCTAACATAACTGCTTACTGTTAATGCAACTGCTAATTTAGTTTAATTTTAACATGCTTTAAAAGAACTAATAAAAACAGTATCAACAAATTTTTCAAATTCTCACTTCTTTCCCCATCCAGATATTTGTTACAGTCTAAGCTCTTTGTGACGATATGCTTGTACTGCACTATGAGGATCTAATAACAAGTACAATCCCTTGGAAAGTTCTCTCACAAGGGAACTGGAAAGAAAATTAACCCATGTGAAGTTACTCTGGACACACATAACCGGAAAACATAAAAGGCATGGTTTGTTGATCCCAAAAGAAGTTTTCACCTTCAAACAGGCTTTGTGTTTAAAACTTAACAGTGGGCTTCCCTGCTTTGATGATATTTTTATGATATATGGTTAACTCTGACTTAGTATTAAAGGCTGAAAACAAAATATGTAAGTTAGTAAGAGCTTACATATTTTGTTATATGTTAACATACTGTTAAGCTTCCCTGTCTGACCATCCAGAAGCCACTCAGGAGTCACATTCACACCACCTGAGCTGGGACTGAAGCCCCTTCACAGATACATCCCCCCCACACACAGTCAGACCAGGATTCCTTACTGGCTCAACCCCAGGTCTCTCATAGCAGAGTCTCAGACATCCATGTCCTTCAAATGGCTTAATCACGGTGCAATAACTAAATAACAGCTCGAGCTGGTGCATCTGAGGAATTCAGAACAAAGGAACCCCTGGACTTTCAAACCTTCACAGCACCAAAGTCTGGGGGTCTCAGCTCCTGCTCTGTCTCACTGACCAGTCTCTGGCTGGTGTCACAGATCCCTTTCTGCGCCAAGGCTTGGCAGTTCATGGCCTCTTGCCTCAGGATTCCATCCAGAGCTCAGCCTACAGCTCTCATTGCAACTGCACCCTGAGATACCTGCACTGAATGTGTTAACAGTGCCCGAGGTTCAATTCATAATTATCAATACACATTCAGGTCAATGTATCATGATAACACTGGGGTACACTCGTGTAGGAAGTGGAAAATTACATTAATTTGTTTTGACAGCAAACTTTAAAAACTCATAAACAGTCAGAATTATAAAGACATTTGCATGAAGATTTGAATGTATTCTCCATTTGTACCAAAACCCAAAGATAAAACCTCACACTTACAAAAAAGCATTGCCCAAACTGCATCTGGTTTGTAAAAGAGAACAGAAAAAATAGCTTGAAAGAAGCTTATTTTCTTCTCTGTTAAATTATCAGTTACCTTACCAAAGCACAACAGCTAAAATACAAGATAAAACTAGAGCATGCCCTATAAGCCCACCTGTTCATCACTTCGGTGGTAGTCATTATCTTCTTCCTGTTTTTCCTCCGAAGTTTCTTTATTTATATTTTCATCAGCTTTAGTTTCACCTTAGATTAAAAAAAACCCAGATATACAGGATACATATATATTATTTTTATGTATAAACCCAGATATACTCAACAGTAGCTTATAATGCTAATACAATTAAAACAGCACAGCTCAGGACCGCAGTATGGAATAAGCTTTGCTTTTCCCAAATTGTGCTTATCGGCTCAAGCAACACTTGCAGCCAACAGCCCATGACATGAAAGAGGAGAACTCCTATGGAGTTCAGCTGCTAGCAGCCCAGAGCTGGGTAATTTCACAGTCCCCATGTAGGCACTACTATGGAGACCGACTTTGCCACAAGCAACATGCTATTAAAAGCTAAAAACAAGATTCTGTACACAAACAAGTGACAAGGCAACAATCCTATGCTGACTCTGTTCCTCACTGTTAGGAAACAATTGTGACTGTAATACACCCACTGGGCACATACCTCCGACAGATCTGTTTATCAATTTACTAGCTATCACCCACCAAAGACAGAATAAATAAAGGACTATTTACCATTTCGATGAGAATCTAGGTGCTGTTTTGTAGAACATGTCTCCCCTTTGATGTCCCCTGGAACTTCCATGCCCAGTTTGTGATAAAACTCTCTTTGCTTTTTCATTTCCGCTGTTTAAAATTGCAAATATTAATCCCTGTAATAAAGTTCTAATGCAATATTTACGAAGTTATTCCAAATCCCTTCCCACTTAAGGATTGCCAACAAGTAGTGGTGGTGTCATTATTTACTGTCTTCTATCTCTGCTATCGCATCAAGTCCTGCCTCATCTTATTTTTCAGAGTTACAACAGCATGAAGTTATCTGCACAATTACTATTATACCATTACTGCTAAAATGAGATAGTATTTGACACACTGTAGCTAATTCTTAACATCCTCCATTTTGAATATGACCATACCTCAGTCAAAACTTTGGTTTTGAACTTGTATTTATAATTCTGATTTTCAATATCCTAGAAATAATTTTCAAAGTATCTGTTTAATCTCATTGTTATTTGAAAATGCTCTGGTTAAAAAGCAGCTTAAATAGATTAAAATACTCTACTTAAATGAAAGCTTTGGCATACATTAAGGCAAAAAAACCCCCACTCAGTAATTTTTATAAAGTATTCTTTAGTTAAACAGATCTAGTGACAAAGAGGATTATGAAAACAGAAATTGAAAGTTCCCTGATGAGAAAAAGCCCTCAAAATAGCAGAAAATAAAAGCAGTTCTGCATTGCATTTTACCTTTGAGAATTTGAGAAAGCTTGCACAACAGGTACACAGTTTAACAAAAATAAATCAGAGTTATGGTATAGCAACATTAAAAAGCTGAACAACTATTCTGCTTTACATAATACTGCTTTTGGAAGAAATATCCCATGTTGCCTCCCACCACCTTCACACAGTTGCTGCTAGAAAAGGTATGAAATTAAATTAATTGCTGAAAATTACACAGTTGAAAGAATCTGTTTTTCCATTGTGTTTTGCTCAGTTGCCCCCCTCTTTTCATCACTTGAAACTTTCTTTTTTTTTTAATGTCAAAGAAGTATGTGCAAACTGACCTTTAAAAAGGTCACACCCCAACCTACCTTCTTGGAGGCCTGGCACAAGTTTGTAAACAATATCTTGCATTGTTCTGTCATGACTAGAAAGAAAAAACAAAATCAAAAGCTTAAGTTCACCATCTTGACTGAAAACACTTCTCTTTAAAAAATTAAAAAGCTCTAGTTAGTACTAGAAACTAACCATATGCAAAAATCTCTATATTCACCTAAGAATTTTGCTTCTCAATCAATATTTCTATCAAACTAGAAAGATATTTCTATCACACAATGCAGAACAAAAAATGAAAAAGTAAGACAGAAAACAAATGAAAGTTCAAGAAAGACAAGTCTGTGGAGGAAATCACCCCACTGAATATGTCCTTCTGCATCAGATAGACAAGTATGTCACTCATAATCTAAAATTATTTTCCAACTTAGAAATAAACTCACTTCTATTACAAAAGATTCAAGGATAGCTTCTCACCCCCAGAGACAAATTTCTCACATTCTAGATTAGTTATCTTTACTAGGAGTCTTCTAAAATGCAAGAGAACAGAAAAAGACCACAACAACTAAATTTTACTTCATTCTTAAAAGACAACATTTTAACTGTGAGAATGATGTAGCTAAGTGGCCTGCACAGGTACTGCGGCTCAAATGAAAATGGTAATAATCCCACTGCAAGTAAAGCAGTAGGGCCAGTTAAGATTCTAAACTTAATTCCCAGCTCATCTACAAAAACACTGTTCTAGTGTAAAATAAGTTATTGTCTGAAAGAAATTAACTATTACATTAAATTCCAATACAGAAATAGTGTAAGCAAGTGTCTGCCTTGGCTGCTGCAATGTCATTTCCCCAAAAGAGTTTACAGTATCAAGTCCTGAATCTGACTTGAACAAAAAAGCTTACAAGAGTAGTCTGAGGCTTCTCATCACCTGACATGAGCACTTCACAGCAGTGGAGATCAGGAAACAAGCACAGAAATGGTGACAAATCAAGTCATTTACAAACATTAATTACAATATTTTCAGTAGCACGACAATAAGATTCAGAACATCACTTATTCTAAATTCATGTCATTTTGACCAGTAGCAATCCCATTTATACAGGCTGGGATTATGAAGTGTCACATATGGACTGCAAACACATTGCCAAAAATATTTCAACAAAAATATGTAAGACATCACTATTACATCAGAGGTGACAATTTGGGGGTTGGAACTAGATGATACAGATGATCTTTAGGGTCCCAAAGAATTTTAAGATTCTAAGATGCTATTTAGAAATGCAAACAAGGAGGCACATTTGGTTTACCTATTTTCCAGACAGATGGAGATGAACAGGAGTTTAAATCTCCATTTTCAAACACCGTGTGAAACTCCGGACTGTGGATTATTTTTTTTAAAAGACAAGTAAATATATCCAAAAGTAGGCTGGACAAAATCTGTTTCAGTTTGGATGGGGCAACGTTTTACAACTAGTTCAAATAGTTTACCTAAGTTGAAATATATTCAACAACAAAAAGCAAAGAAAATTTTGCCTTCTTGCTGTTCTCAATATTATAATGTTTTCTGGCCCCTTCTTGCACAGAAAACAGGTTTTTGAACCAAAGCAAACATTGTCTTACATGACATTTATTTATGCTTGCTTATTTACATCTAACTGTCCCTTTAATTATTCACTCATACAGGATATTATCAGCATATTATATAAACAGAGAGGCAGCATACTTAGATTCAGGCTCCTGAATAAGGATGAGCTTGAGCAATATAAGTGTGCATAGAGTATTGACAGTCTTCTGTAAAAGTGAAATCAGACTCATTTGCTATAACTATTGCTTAAGAAATTATTATAGAGGTGGGAAAGGCACACTGAAAAATGCTATGAACCAACATAAGTTCTTTATAATGGAAGGCAAAACACTACTTGATATGCAACAGCTAATGCAGATAACACCATCACAATGTATGTTCATCAGCAGGAGTTACTACACTGCAGTAAAATGAAAATGGTGAGTCGTGGCATCTACCTGGACTTGTGCAAAGCATTTGATGATCCTGCACAACATCCTAGTCCCTAACTGGAGAAATACATATTTGACCGATGCAGCATTGGTGGATAAGGAACTGGCTGGATGATTGCACTCAAAGAGTTGTGATCAACGGCTGAATATCCAAGAGGAGACAAGTGCTGTCCCCCAGGGGTCAGTACTGGGGCCACTGCTGTTTAACAGCTTTATCATTGACAGGGACAGCGGGATTGAGGGAACCCTCAGCAAATTTGCCATCAACAGCAATCTGCGTGGGGCAGTCAACATGCTGGAGGGAATGGATGCTTAGGAGGTGGGTCCATGTGAAGCTCAAAAAGTTCAACAAGGCCAAGTGCAAGTTCCTGCACCTGGGCTGGGGTAATCCCAAGCACAAATAACAGAGAAGTGATTGAGAGCAGCTCTGGGAGAAGGACTTCAAGGTATTAGCAGACAGGAAAACAAACATGACCTGGCAATGTGCACTTGCAGTCCAAAAAGCCAACTACATCCTGGGCTGCATCAAAAGAAAGCTGGCCAGCAGAACAAAGCAGGCGATTCTGTCCTTCTAGTCTGTCTGCAAAAGACTCCACCTAGACCACTGCTTTCAGCTCTGGAGCCCCAAAATAAGAGGGATGTGCACCTGTTAGAGTGAGTCCAGAGGAGGGCCATGAAAATGATGGGAGGGATGAATCTGCTCTCCTGTGAAGACAAGCTGAGGGAGTTGGGGCTGTAGAGCCTGGAGAAGGAAGACTGGAGGCAACCCTCAGAGCAGCCTTCCAGTACATGCAGAGAACCCACAAGAAGGCTGGAAACAGACTTTTTCAATGGGCATTTAGTCAAAGGGAAATGGTTTTAAACTAAAAGATGGCAGGTGTATGTTAGGTAATATGTAGAAATTCTTCACTGAGAGTTGCAATGCTGGAAGAGGCTCCCCAGAGAAGCTGTGCATACCCCAGCCCTGGAGGTGTTCAATCCAGGCTGCATGGCCTTTAAGTAATCTGGTCCAGTGCAAGGTGTCCCTGACCATGGCAGGGCAGCTGGAACTAGATGTTCTCAGAGGTTCCTTTCAAATCAAACCATTTAATGATGATTCTACAACATTCTTATCTATTCCTACAACTTAGGCAGACCTTTGAAAGATTAACTGAAGAATAGAACTGAAAATTATTTCTCTCATTACAGTCAGACACTGAAAAGCAATGTTCAACTGAGACTAATTATTGATAATTTTGTAAAGTGTAATTCCTACAAATGTTCCATAAATATACTTTTTACAACACAAGCATAAAAAATGAGGAATGCCTAAATCTCATTAAAAATTATACAGAAATTAAACATTCAAATGCACAGTTTGCTTGTTTTAACCCTAAAACAAGCTGCCGTGTTACGGCCTTACAAATTCATAGCAAAAGTTTCATCCTGTATCTCCACAATATCCTTCAAAATTCTTTTAAAATGTTTAACATGCTGATAAACAATTATGAAAATTTTGGGAGAAGCTGTACAGGGTCAAAGGGGAGGAAGCAGTCAAGAGTAAAGCTTCCACTTTTATACTTACCCAATATATTGTAATGGGTGGCTCTGATGTATAACAATCCTACAGGTCGGACAGGTGTTGTTTTCCTCCAAA
The DNA here is from genome assembly GCA_025920805.1 of Petroica traversi. Classification (NCBI taxonomy): domain Eukaryota; kingdom Metazoa; phylum Chordata; class Aves; order Passeriformes; family Petroicidae; genus Petroica; species Petroica traversi. The sequence goes on along the minus strand of JAHLSL010013621.1, from coordinate 3,956,181 downwards.
TATTTCACTAGGCAGCTTCTACAGACTAGTAACAAGATATTCACAATTAAAAAGGAATAAAAGTAGCATATAAAGCCAACGCAAAAAAATTTCCAAAGCTGGAAAGTGGATATCTGGGTGTTTTTTATAATTTTAACTTTCACAGAGTACACTACACCTAAACTTCTACCAGAAAAAAAATTACATTGGCACAGACCCTCAGTTTTAGTAAAATATCATGGCAGGCACTGCTAAAGTAGTCATTTGTTATAAAGCTGCACATTTCTATATGCATACACACAATCACCTATCCCTCTTTCGAAGTAAACTATTTATACTCCGCTCTCCTTTATCCTGCCCAAAACAGTACTCATAAAATACAGCGCTATATGATACCCGCACTCACTTGAAGTTATAGCTGAAAAGGGTACAGAGAAAAGAAGGGAGGTTTTCTTGAAATGCACTAGTTCATTTGGTATTGGTATTAATGTACTTAGCACACAAAATGAAAGGATTTCTGTAACTATAGTGCCATCTACCTCTCAAACATGAAGACAGTAAAATTACATAAACTACTGTTAATTTAAAAAAACCAATAAAACCCAGTAAATGAAGCATAATAACTTTGCATTGTGCTTTGCATTTACACACCTAGAATGACAGCACTGTTGGTGACAGAGGTCAGACAAAGCCTCATAGTTTTGCACATAAAGCACAGACCTTGCACAGTAGTTTGTTCCAGAAGAGTGCCAGAGCAGTAGATCCATTTGCAAAACTGATGTCAAACCCTATTCCTACCAAGTCAATAAAAGCAGAATCTGACAAAGGAAGCAGGGACAAGAGTCCTGGAAAAAGTGTTGGGATGTTACTAACTTGTGTAGGGAGGGATCAGAAAGGCCAAATCACAGCTGAAGCTGAATTTGGCAACGGACAAGAAGAATTATAAGGGCTCCTATATCAGAAAAAGAAGGTCAAAGAATGTGTATCCCCAAGATAAATATGACCAACAAACCAGTGACAATGGACAAGAAGAAGGCTGAGTCAATCTTCTCTAGCAATTTCTCTTCCCACTCCTCTCAGACAGATGAACCACAAAGGAGGCACTGGAGAAGTAAAGTCCCTTCCACAGCATGAGAAGATCAGACTCATGAAGACCTGGGAACCTGAATAACGTAAGTCCCTGGGACCTGATGAGATGTGTCCCAGAGACCTGAACTGGCTGATGTAGTTGCCAAGCCACTCACAGCGATAGTCCTGACAGTCAGGTGAAATCCCTGGTGACTAGAAAAAGGGAAATATTGCTTCCACTTTTAGGAAGTGGTAGAAAGGGAGAAGCCTGGAAATCACCAGCCTTAACTCTGTGCCTGGGAAGATCATGGACCAAATCTCCTAGAAGCTGTGCTAAGGCATGTGGAGAACAGGGAGGTGATTCCACTCAGCCAGCACAGTTTTACCAAGGGCTCTGAGCAACTTGATGCATCTGAAGATGGCCCTGCCCATTGCAGTGGTGATGCATTAGGTAACTTTTATAGCTCCCTTCCAACCCAAACCATTCTGTGATTCTGTGATATCTAAAACATCGTCCCACTTCAGTACCTCTTCCAGCTTGGACTAGGTACACACTAACTCCTCCTAAAATGAACTGGTCACAAGTTGGCTAATCCTCTGGCCGGTTTCAGTCTGGGCACAGCATCCAATGTAAATAGGCGGCTTATGAAAGGTGCTGCAGCCATTTAGATTATTTTTTTCTGGGGTCAGGTTAGGATTAATAAACTCTCCTTAAACTGGAAGTCTTCAGGGTAATGGACAGTTAACATGGAAATCATTCTAGGGTCTGAAATAATACTATTATGAGGATTTCCCACTATCTTAGTTTTCCAGTACCTGAGATCTCCGTTTACCCAGATATGTGGGCAATGCCTGTGGACATGAACTGAGCTGTACATGTTCTGATTTCTTAAACACACCAGAGAGCTTTCACCAGAACAGGAACAGGCAAGGTAGTGCTCCCTTTTTTATTTTAACAGTTTCACTCCTCTTGATTTTTTTTCATTTCTGTATCTAGTTCAAGCCAACCTTTTATCATCCTGATGAATCCTGAAGACAACACCTTTCATAATGTGAGGTTTTCTCTTTTGTAACATAGAAAGACAGCTTTCACTTGTAAACACTAAGAAAACTGACATCACAAACGCAAAATTTAACAGGACCTGCATATATAATCTAATCTACAATTTTAATCAAGGAACAGATACAAACTAAAAAAAGACTTAAGACTTCACTACTAATGAAGTTTTTAGCAACTAACTTAGAGGCCTGTCACCAACAAACTAAAACCACTGCAGAGAAACAAGTAGGAAAGAAAGCAAAAATGCTTTGTATTCTCCTCAATGAAGTTTCACAAAAATTTGCCCTGTGCCTCCAGAGGACTGGGCTTGGTCCTCCGAATTACTTTCACCAAAGGACTCGAGAACTTCATTTATTACTGAAGAGAGTCTTTGAATGGTTCAAGATCAGGAAATCAGAGAAAAATGGAAAAGAAAAGAAAAGTGTGCAGTTCTGAATAGAACTGAATGAAGATTTCAAAGTGGAACAATTTAGAAGAGAATTCACTATCTCAACAGACAGGGTAATTTCACTATCGATTTTGCAAGGATGCTTTTCCAGAAACATAGATTATTAGCATTATCTTATACAACACAAACAATGCCAACAGGTACGAAGTTTCATTAAAAAGACAGGACCCTGTTTTCTCACAAAACTAATTCTACACAGAGCACAGAGTGAAGTAGTATTCATAAAATATTGACTGTCAAAATAAGGGAGAAACAAGCCAAAGAAAATGCCAGAAAAAGCAGCAGGAAAAGGTAGTAAGGTGCATTCTGTGGCTTTTGAAGCAAGCACTGCAGTGCTGTGGATGAATCTATGTATTTCCTCCATAAGCCAATATAAGATGGTGCAGACGATATTAGCTGAGGCATATTTGTGAAGTTTTATTTTTAAAGAACAATGAAAAATTACCCCCTCTCTAGCTCTTTGTCAGCAATGTTAACTTGTTATGATACTCATTCTGTACACAATCTTCTTACTAGCAGCAGAAAAGAAATTTGGGCAAAACTAAGTATAAGTCTAGCCTCTGACAATAACACTATGGAAATTGAGAAATGGAACAAATGTAGAAGGGACATGAGATACTGATTATTGTGTCCAGCTCTGGGGCTCCCAGCATAAGAAGGACATGGACCCATTGGAGTGAGTCCAGAAGAGGGCCATGAAGTTGGTCACAGGGCTGGAGCAGCTCTTCTAAGAAGACAGGCTGAGAGAGTTGGGGCAGTTCAGCCTGAAGAACAGAAGGCTCTGGAGAGACCTTAAACCAGCTTTCTAACAGTTGGAGGGCACTACAAGAGAGATGGAGAGGTTCTTTGTACAGGGGCATGTACTGACAGGACAAGGGGGAATGGCTTCAAATTAAAGGAGTACATGTTCAGATTAGATATTAGAAAGAAATTCTTTACTGTGAGGGTAACTGGGACAGGTTGTCCAAAGAAGCTGTGGACAACCCATCCCTAGAACCATTCAAGGCCAGGTTATATGGGCTGTGAGCAACCTGATCCAGTAGGTGCTGACCCTGCTCGTGGCCAGGGGATTGGATCTAGATTCTAGTTTCAAAAACCATTCTGTTGTTCTTGGAATCATAGAATGAACCATTCCACAATCCTAGATTCTATGAGGATATCCAAAACACCATGAAGTGTAGCAAGTACAACAAATTCATCAAGGCTGATAAACAGAGATTCTAAATGGACTATAATAAAAACCATAATCACTGAAAAATCATGAGCATTGCCTTTCCCCTTTGTTAGATATATTAAGTGAAGAAGAAGTCTGCTCACACTTCTTCTTTTATGATGAAGACACAGCAAATGATCACCAAATAATTCCTTTCCAAGAAAACTTAGGACCAAATCACTAAGCTATTTAAACAACACACTAGCTTTATCAGAATAAGTATAAATATTGTGACAGAATAATATTAAAACATGGGACATGTTGCAAGGTTCTAAGTCATCCTTTGCTTAGATGAAAGTAGAAATTCATGAAGTAACCTAACAACAAACAACTGCTTTATCACAATATTTTGAAATACAAGCTTATTTCTAGGGTACAATACAACATATTTATAATCAATAAACTACTCTGATTTCTGCAGAGGAACAGGAGAGAAAGAGACATCTGAAAGGCTCCAGGTGGAGAACATATGCAACATCAACTGTCATAGAAGACAGAACTTGGTATTACACATTTGTTTAGCAGGAAGACAAGACTGAACTCTTGAATATTTACATTACCACTAATTGTATAGGAATTTAAGTTTATGCAGTACAGCTTTAGTGTTCCCTTCATTTGGTATGTTAAAAAACCAAATAATCTGTTAAAGCAAAGCAGTCTAGTAAGGCACATGCTATTTTGGCTGATGCACAATAGATATTTTGAATTTCAACCGAAAATCATGACAACATGTTGTATATCGAGTTTTTAAAAAAAAAGGCAATAAAAAGCAACTTTAACTCAATTATACTTCTACTTACAAGTATGCAAGCATTCTGTTACAGTAGTAGCATCAATCAGGTATCCATTGCACAGACGACAGGTTATATGGGCATTAATGTCCCAAAGCTTAATCTTTCTTGTTAGCATCTTTGGTGTCTGTGGAAGAGACATATCATAAAGTAACACAGCTGTAGTCATTTGGGAATAAATGATTAACTGGTCTTAACCCAGCTTTAGACTTTCACCCAATGTACAAGGATGTGCGAGCGCAGTGGTGGCATTTTTATGTCACTTCACAGAAACTAAACAATGTAAACCCCACACTATTTTACAAGTCAGTGCTGCACTAGCATAGAAAATGGCCCTTCTAGCATGCTACTAGTAAGTTCCTTTATCAACCAAGGGACACAGATTTAAGGTGAAACCCTACTATCCTGGTAACCTGAGTCATCATAGTCAGTCTAGTAATGATGGAAAAGTCACAAAATATGGAGAGAGAAAATCCTCAAAGTAATTTCAGATTCAAAAGTGTTTAGACAATTGAAAAGTCAAAGCAACTGTCAGATTTAACCACATTTTTAAGAGCCTGCCTTGTATCACTATGTTAAAGCATCATTTTAAATTTGTCTCTCAATAATGGGGCTGGAAAGCAAACCATCTGAAATCCCTTTTATTTAAACACAGGATAATCAAAGACTGCATTGCAGATTAAAATAATTCCATTGGCAGAGTAAGTTTGCTGTGCTAAACTTGAACTAGACATTTTTTTCTCTCTTTTGAGTAGGGGATGGCATAAGCATCTTTAAAAGAAAAATTTTAGAAAACAAAACTGAAAAAGTTAATTTAACTTTTTTCTGCAACAACCTCAACTGCTTTAAGAGAAAACACCTCACAAAGCCCATGCCTTAACAAATAAACTTTTATCTTTTTAACACATTTTATGTTTTTCTAAGTATTTTGAAAAACTGTACTGTTACCAGAACTCGACAGCATTCTAGTCAATTAACAGAGCAGGCTATACTTCCTTACTACCTAATACATTTGGTTCTCACACTCCTAAAGTCACTAAATTACACTGTTTTCCCTTAAAGTTATTTTACTGTTCCTGGCTCACAAATACTGGTTTCCATCTAGCTTAGTTTGGAAAACATTTCAGAATTTGAATGGTGACATATGTTCCCCAAGTTTCACACAAATATTGCAACAAGGTTGTCTGATCCTTAATTTTGTCATCTTATTTTTTTCCCCCTATGTTCAATGAAGTGGTACTATGCAAAAAGGACAATCAAAAGGCAAACTTCCACACCAAACTGAACTATTCCAGCGCAGAGAAGTACCATATGTTCCACTATAAACGATGGAAAAACACATCCAACACCTACCCGTTCAAATCTGCATTGTCCTATACAAAAAGAACTAGGAAGGCTTCCAGTTCTCATGGTTAAGAAGTAAATTATGGGGGGAAAAAAACAGACTTATTTTACAGTATTTGAGATTTAGTTACAAATCTAGTGACCTCCCATTACAGAAGAATAAAAGAGCATCTTGGTTTTGCAGCAGACAAAATAGGTCAGTACCTATACTCAGAAACTGAATTTCATTTCTAAATTGTAGAATTATTTTTAACCCTCTGAAAACCAGACATACATTAAAACCTTGCAAGTTAGTGCATGAGGTCATCAGGAAAAAAAGCTACTACATGAGGTATGTACGTTTCTGTGGTGCTGAGGAAGAGCTATTCAGCATCACTCTTCAGGAAGAGCTCACAGGATGGCATCAAGCCACCAGTTAAATAGAAACTGAGCACACTTAAAAACACGGTTTTTGACAAGCAAAAGAGTAATTAGCCTACACAGATCCTGAAAAAGGCAATATCAATACAAGTCTATTTATGTGTCTAGGCAGAAATTCAGAAGAAGGTGTTCAGGATCACCACAGATATAATCCAAAGACTACTAAGGCAGAAGAGCCAAAGATTTTAACAATGAAATCTGATGAAAATAAGTTGTTCATTTTCTAGAAAAGAAAAAAAAATACAGTTTTTCTTCAGTACAGTAGAGATAAACACTGTCTCTAGAAGAACCATCAATAAATTAAAATATTCAGGGATATAGTATTATGAGAACAGTGACTGAACTGTAGAACAAAGGTAAAAATAATACAAAATAGTAATTAAATCCACTGTGCCAGGGGAAAAAAAAAATTAAAAAAAAGAGGTAGGCAAGAATAATACACACTTTGTCAACTTAATAAAAAAAAATCATACATATTTTGGCACTGGAAAAGAGTATCTTGTAGAATATCAAGAGCAACACTATGAAATCAACCTTGTGGAAATTTCATTCACCTTTCAATGACGACAGAAATTCTCTCTCATTAGATGTTTAAAGGACTGAAAATAGCAACTATTGGAAGAAGCAACAGAAAGGTAACAGGTCTTTCCAGGGCAGTAGACACCTCAGTTTCAAAAGGTCATAAAACCAGAAGGCCTATCCCATGCTGCTTTCTTGCAGCTACTAAAACAGGAAAAGGACAGAGAAGACTCTGCTCATGCAGAGATCCAGACATGGTTGCTTCAGCACATCTTGAATCTCCAATAAACAATGCAACTTTTAAGATCTGTAAGCAAGCTGTCAGCGTCAGACTTCCTTTAAGCCTATGTTTTGTGCAACTGTGAGCCATGTCCTCTAGTCTTGGGAAAAAGAATATTAGAATGCCTCTCATGCTTTTCAAAACAGTTACCCTGTCACAACAAGAGGACTTACTAAAAGTTTAAAAATTAATAAAAATAAAATTTAGAAAAGGCTAGACCACTTCATATATATTTAGAAAGGTACAGAGAAGCTTGCGAAAAAATGGCATATTACCAAGATGTCAATTCAGTCAGATAACATAAATATTCAGACTTTGCAGAAAACTTGAATTGCTTCCTAGAGGGAAACAGAAAAAAAAAAATTTAGCAGAACTAATGACACATATAAAGAAAAAATAGAGACACTAATGTTACAGCCTCATATAAGAAATTAAATTCACTAATCATAGCGACTAATTAAAACCATAAAGTAATTCCACATTATGTAAAGTAATTCTGCATTTATCACCTGCCTGTTCTATATCACTTCAGAGGCAAGTAAATAATATAATTGCAAATTTCATCATCAACATTTTTTTCTCGTTATTATTGCATTTGAAAATGATAGACAGTCATACTACAAAATACAAAGCTAAGCTACCACTCACAGTGTTTAAGAAGAAACTCCCCATGTGGATAGGTGGCTAACACAGGATGGTTTTCATGTGTCTAATACATTAACTATCAGCTCAGGTGGGATACTAGCCTATTTGAACCACACATCTGCTCTTGGGAAGGAAACATGGATATCCACGTTTCTGCAGCCTACTGTCAAACAAAAGCTAAGTACCACTTTTATCATACAAGACAGCCAAGCTGTTATCACCCCAGCAAAAAACCCCACACCAAACACATATTTTAAGTAATCATATAATCTGAAGTACACTGTTGCAGGAAAAAAAAACAACACAAAAAACAACGTGCATTAGATCTGGAGATTAAAAGCAAAAAGAAGTCACAAAATATTCCCTTTATGCTGACAAGTATATCATAATCAATATGCCAAGTCCTATTTCTATGTTATCGTAACCCCAGCTTGTTATAAAGATTTCCCATTTTTTTAACATTAAGAGTACAGAAATGAATGAAAAATATATTTCTCAAATACTTAAGATTTTACATCAGTATAATCACCCTAAAAATTTCAGTTTATTTGAACTTATCAAACATGCAAATACTGAGTTTCAAGCAAGTTAGGTTTTTTTGACTGCTTGGCTCCTTTGAATGCAAGATGTTGTGTCTCTTGGCAAAATCTCAGTGCCCTTCAGAAGTCTCAGCATCTGTTTTTATTACTTAAGCAGACCCTCAAAGAGCTACTGTTAGCGTATCAACATGCAGTAATGTCAAAGAAGCAAAGCACAGGTGCTGGATTCCTCTGAAGTATTCTGAATGAACTGACATCCTTCTGCTTAGGCTACTGACATCTGCACATGCAAATAATCCATGCCAGTAATCTCATACAAACTGGAACTAAACAGCAAGACTTCATAACATCCCAAACATCAAGTCTGCCTAGGAATCACACAACCTATTTTTCTGTTTTCTAGACAAATCCAGGTCTCCCTTAAACATCTTCCCTTTGAAAAAGGGATCTTTTTCAAATCTGAATTCCAGGTGATCTCTTTCACAGAATGCAGGTTCCCATTTCTCAAACAGTTATAAGCTGAAAAGAAAGCTAAAAATTAATTCACATACCTTCAAAACAGGCAATCTAACCTTAAAACCAAAAACCATAAAGTCTAAAAGTCCTTGTCTAAATACGCATACCCAAAAAACCGTGCAGCTTATAAGCACAGACAGGTATCTGGATAACACACTGCGCCACTTAGTCTGATATCAGTTTACTCTCCTTGGAGCAGCCAGATTACAATATCCATTACAATATTAGAATACCCAGACTTGGAAGAGACACACTGAATTGTCGAGTCCAAATCCTGGCCCTGCACAGGACATCCCTAACATTCACACCATGTACCTGAGAGCATTGTCCAAACGCTTCTTGAACTCTGTCAGGCTGGTGCTGTGACCACTTTCCTGGGGAGCCTGTTCCAGTGGCCAGCCACCTGCTGGGAAAAGAACCTTCCCCCAAAATCTAACCTAAATCTCCCCTGACACAGGTCATACCATTCCCTCAGGTCCTAGTAACCAGACTGCATGATGGACATCATCTCCTGATGTCTTTTCTAACCTGAATTACCCTATGATCCTATGAATTTACTACCTCTGCCTATGCATGAAATAAACAAGCTGAACTTCTTACTATATTGACTTATCTCAAGCTGATAACTGTTGGACAATCATAATCACAGAGATACCAACTCAATGAAGGTAGCATGGGTTCAACATCTAAAACTGGCTGCTCTATAAAGAAAACACACAGAATCAGGACGATGTTAAAAGTCACGAGCACCATCTTGAAGCAATATTAGGAGATGGTAAGTTTACTTTTCCAAAGTACAACCTAGATTGATATCTTATTGTCGGAAAAAAAAAATATAAAAAAATCAGACCAAAAACATATCTCCCAATTGACACTTCTTTTTTTTACAGACACTCACTAGAATGTATAGGATTTAGAAAGAATAGCAAGCCTATTGGCATTTGCCTTATTTTGTAACATGACCCATCATTCACTGTAAAAGATGCATGCTCAAGAGATTCTGAATCTTCCACAGCATCACAGTCAAGCTCAGAAGCAAAAGTTTCATAGAAATCTAACATTCTATATAAAAACAGGCAAATTCAGAGGACAGACCAGATTCTGAACATTTACAGTACTGGTTTCCAAGCACAGTAGCTCATTTGAACACTGCAAACCTTATACTCCCAATAAACCCATAGCAGTCAGCAGGCAACAGAAAATACCATACCTTAATTTAGTTTTTAGAAAGCCAAAGCCAAGAAAGGCAAATCTCTGTAACACAGAAATTCTTTAGTTCTTCTAAATTAAATTGATAGTTCTTCTGAGATTTACCTACTCAAATAGGAACCTATGATAGCAAGCAATCTCAAACATTAAGAACTGTAGATAACTTTGAAACTTCCACTCCGCTGACTGAACTGTGACACTTGATTTAAAAAGTTTAAAGTCTTATTTAGTACTTAGTCAACAAATGAACACTGGAACCAGAGCACAGTTCTTCTCCCACAAAACTGTGTTGTTGAGTAAGAAGTCCCTCCTCAGTTCTATAATCACAAAACCCTTCTCAACTCACCAAACAAATAAGAAAAAAATAAAACCGAAACAAAAACCGCAAAAACCTCAAAACAATCAAAACCAAACCAAAACACAAAACAAACAAAGCAAAACAAACAAAAAAAATCAACCCAAACAAACAAACAAAAAACCACACACAAAAAAAACCACACACAAAAAAGTCACACATTGAAACACATCAACCTGAGCCTCAATTGTTTTTACAGGAAATGCAAAATTCAAAAGAAGCGTCCCTTCAGCATGTTACACAGATTCATAGGAAAATGTTAAGGATATCATGAACCTCTATAAATTGCACTAATCCTACCTTGCACTCAAATTGCACTTAAACTGAGTTACAGTAGGCTATTCCTGCTTCACTAAGAAAACATTCATTAATGAAGATTCCACAGCCTTTTTGGGCAATCTGCTCCAGGGCCTGACCACCCTTACTGGCAAGAAATGCTCCTACTGTCTCATAGGAATCTCCTGCATTGCAACTTGGGTACGATGACTCTCATCCTTCAAGTGTGTGCTTCCAAGAGCAGGACAGCACCCTCATCTTGATTTCTGTCCACAGGTTGTATTGAAAATAGCAATAACATCTTCCCTAATTCTTAGCATCACATTCGTTAGGACTTTTGTAAACACTGCATAAAAAAGAGTAACACCAAAATCTTATCCAATAGTTGAAGAGCCACTCTTAACTCAAGATGTTAGTACTTCATCCTGATTATTATTTTGGATTCAAGAGAACGAATCATCACTGCACTGCTTTAGAAAAAGAGAAAACCCTCTGAAGTGCTTAAAAATAATTGAGAGATCCTTTTAAAAAAAGTTAAGAAACTAAATACTCACTTAGACCAATCTTTCTCTTACGAAGACAAAACCTACTTTTCTAACATATACCGCCACATGTGCTTGAAATGGATGGAAGACCTGGTAGAAGAATTCCATTTTCAAGAGTCTGTTTGCTTAACAGCTGCCAAGCAATGAATTATTCAGAAACAACATACCAACAATGGAAAGAGACTCTTTCTTTCAGTGCTGGGACATGAAACCCCAAACAAACACAGAAAATGTTCCAAACACTCAGCTAACATGGAAAAAAAAGATCATTTGCAAAAAGAGTAGTATTTCTTCATCTTGGTTCCAGCTGACATTATTTTAAACCACACTGCTGGCATGGTGTCAGCCTCTCACTGTCTGGAAGTCTTACACCACACCAAAAAGAGACAGAGGACATTTACAAAATCTGGATAGTAATCCCAATTAAAAAACCAGCAAACAAACAAACCTACACACACAGAGTCAGGAGAGGCTGGAAGGGGATATGCCCATCTCAGAAAGGCAACTCATTTTGTTTGTGCTTCATCCACTAAGGCAATGGCCTCTTATGATGATCAAGCAAAAAGCTAAGCAGTGTGTTACAGGCCTCTCTACTAAAATTGTGCCACTGCTAAGACAAGCCTGCATATCTCTGTATAAGTTCTCACATTTCAGAGAGATGTCAGCATTGAAACTACTATTCATGCAAGATGACAGAGAGGATCAGCAGTGGGACTCCTCAGAAGTAAAGCCTTATCACTTAGACAGAAACCAGTCCAGAATATTTCGGCCTACATGAGGCATACCTCTTAAAACAGCATTTCTTTTCAGAGTCTGCCATCCAGAGACCTGAAAAGACAGAAAAATAGTCTGAAAGTTAACATCCAAAATTCCACAAAATACAGCTGCTCACTAAATTCACCTAAGTATTTAGGTGTCCCAATTTAAGAGAACACTGGGACAGATGCACTTGTAAACAAGAAAAGGGGGAAAAATTTTGATCCTCAGGAAAAAGATAGAAAAAAAAGATATAACACATTCTCCTACAAGACAAGGAAAATTTATCAAAAAACTAGTAAGTCCTGTTACCATGTGACAGAAAAATAAAAAGAAATTCATTATCTTCAAAAATTATAGGGAAAATAACCAAATAAATAAGCAGAATCATTGAACCACAGCCTATGGACTAGAAAGTCTCAAAGAAGAGAAAATATTTTGAATTGAAGATGCACGTTTAGATGAACAGGACTCTCAGTTTTCAAGCTATGTTTTCAAATAATCTGCTCTTTGTATCTTAATCTTCCAAAATACTTTCAAGGAAGTAACTAGTGTTTTCAGAATCTTTAGGTATTTGCCCGAATAAAATTGTATTTTAAAAAATAATAAAAAAGAAGACTTTTATTCTCTGACTAAAGGTGATTCAATCTCACACGAATAGGCAAGTTTGACAGAAGAAGCAATATTTCTTATTGATTCACACAGGGAAGATTTGGCTGTTACAGAGAAAGGTAAAGAGTATTACTGGTTCCATTTCCTGCTCCAAAAAATCAAAGGCATAGCCTGTAGTTACTGACTTTGCTGCTATATTGCTATAGGAATTATCAAAACAGTGACAAAACCAGATTTTAATGATAGCTGTTGATGAAAACTTCACAACAGTGCCAATAAAAATATCTTTGCAGTTCTGCTGTGAACTTCTTTGATTGAATTCAAAGTAAAAAATTACTACTAAATGAAAGCAGAATTGCAGAAGATGCTCTTTTGTTGGTACCCCCCAAAAAAAAAATCCCCATTGACGACACAAAGCCTCTCATACAGTAGAATAAACTCTGTAAGACTTTGCCATTTAAAAAGATCTATTTAGAAAAGCAGTGACACTGCTTTTAAAGAAACCAGCTGAGAGGCTTATCACCACTCCAAAAGCAAATCACAACATAAACTCCAGGAACACTCTTTCAAAAGGATTTGTCATGCATCTTCCCATACTGCTACTGGAAGAGGACAAGATTACACTCTGGTTCATCTGGAAGATGGAAATAGCACTCAATTTGTGAAAGAAACACAACAATCAAATTAGTCCTAAATTATCACAATATTTTTCCTGTTCTAGTTACAGGGTGATAGAGATGCACTATGAAAACTACAGACAGTGAAATTCAGTTCCTTTTTAGATCTAGATGGTTGCTGGAGACTGGACAAGTGGATCATTCTACTGATCCTGTACTAATATTTTCTTTAAAGGATTTCTCAAATGTTGCGACTGCTCTTAATAACTTGCCAGATTATCAATTTGAAACAGTTGTTCATACCATGTAGCTTTGTAAAGCAAAACAGGAAGTAATTCTTACTAGGTTCAAAACCAGAATGGAAGTGAATGCCAGATTTACAAACCATTACAACTTTGCTCTAATTTAACAAAATAAGAACATGTATTTTTTTTCCATGAAACATAGCAGAATAATGTTAATTAATTAAAATGCAGAAATATAATGCTCACGGTGGGGAAACCCTGAGGAAAACAGCTAAATGTAACAAATAACAACAATTTTGCTGAATAATTACTGAAGTCGTACAGCACTGAAAGGTGAATGACAACAGTACTGGAAGCAGCAGCAGCACCTCAACTCACAAGAATAGTGTATTTAATGTGAAAGTCACAGCTCTAAGAACAAAGCATTACAAAAATGGAACTTTGTTTATGTCCAAAGTCAGTGTGGAGAAGAGAATTTTCAAATCTTATGCTTATGCTTTTAAATATTAATTTAAATATTAACATTAAATTCTTAAGTACAATTATATACATTCAATTTTAATAGCTGTTTCTATCTATTTCCACAAACTATACTAACTGAATAGGCCTGCAAACACCTAATTGTACAAAGACAACAATAAAAAATGGCTCCTGACATTTCGAGAACTAATGCAACAAGTTATTAGAACTAAGTCTGAATTAGACTTAGTTCTGAATCAGACTTCCATCACAATACAAGTGAATTGTTGTATGGTCATGAAGTCAGACAAAGAAGAAATACAAGCACAGAATTTGTCTTTTTCAACTAGCTGGATTAGAACAAAAATAGTCTGTTACTATGATCAGTTGCAATAGAAGGACAGAAAACTGACAGACCTCCCTTCCACAAGGAAATTTATTTAGAAGTAACTTACTGGAATAATATGGTGACCTGCAACAATGAAAAGTAACAACTAAATGAAATTAACAAAAAAGCCTCACCAGCTTAAAGTTTAAAATAAAGTACCTTCCTCTTTTGCAAGTTTTGCATTGTAGGGCAAAATACTTATCCGTCAGAAATTTACTTAAAGAGACCTGAAGAAGAAGTCATAGTCCTACTTCCAATGTCAATACAGTCTGCACAGCATTCTAAAGAAGAACTAGGATATTCCTTCAGGTAAGCAAATTAAGATGCAGGACATGATTTCTCCTGGAAGATGGAAGGACAAAGAAAACAGTATTGCGATTGCTTTGGTTTCTGATACAAAGTTTTTTATTTCAACTGTTGTCAGATGTATGTTGTTTAACTTTTACTTTGAAACAAAATATAAGCGACTTATAAAAGAGTACAGTGACTTCAAATATTGTGCTGGGTTTAGCAAAATGAAGTAACAGAAGATAATTTGTCTTTCAAACTGAGTTTTAAAATACTGTAAGCACCAATAAAACTCTCCTATGCTATGTTTGCAAAGCACTGTTTCATAAAGGAAACCATCAGAAACAAACATTTCTGTTGAGCAGAAAGAGATTAAAGACTTAAATTTGCTATAGTGAGCCTAGTTATGAGTACATGTACAGCTTTCTATTACTTAATTCAAGAGAACAGTTACATGCTAAGACAGCAAATATACCCATGAACTCTTTTAGTATCATGGCAGCAATTTCTCACATCTCAGTGGAATTCCTCAGTTTTTCTCATTCCTGGGAATGCACTAACACCACCAGATGGCATCAGTACTCTACCGTCACCAAACGAGGTAGCTACACTTTAACAACACACAAAAAACCACGACTGCCCTGAAACAACAACAACAACAACAAAATAAATTAGAAGATCACATTTGCCAGCTGCCTCCCCATGGAGACTTCCAGATCCTGCTGTGTCCCTGGCAGCCACACAGATTCACTTGGTCACCCCAACAGTCAGCCCCTCAGTCTTCCCCTTAAAGACACACACCTGTCCAAGTTGGCAAGCTTGACTGATTTGTCAGCAGCTTGTTACCACAAATGTTTGAGGTAAAACTCATCACTTTATGGTAATTGTTGCCGCTACGGACTATGGGTTCAGCCAAGCACATCACTAAATCATGTTCCTAAGTGTCACATTTACACATCTTTTAAATACCTTCAGTGTTCCAACAGCCCTGGACAACCTAGTTTGATGCCTGACCACTACTGCAGCACAGAAATTTTTCCTAATATCCAATCTAAATCTCACCTGGCATAGTTTGACTCACTTCCTCTTTTTGCATCATTTGCTTCCTGGGAGAAGAGACTAACCTCCAGCTGGCTACAGCCTCCTCTCAGCTGAAGAGTGAGGAGGTCTCCCCAAGCCTCCTTTTCTCTAGACAACCACTCCTCATAGGACTGTGCTCCAGATCCTTCACCAGCTTTGCTGCTATTCTCTAGACACACCCCAGCCCCTCAATGTCCTCATAGTGAGGGACCCAGAACAGACACAGAACTCGAGGTGTGGCCTCACTAGAGCTGAGTACAGGCGGACAATCAGTGCCCTAGTCCTGCTGGCCACACTATTGCTGATACAGGCCACTGACCTTCTTGGCCACCTGGGCACATTCCTGGCTCATGTTCAGCTGCTGTTGACCAGCATTGTCAGATCCTCTTGTGCTGGAAAGCCACTCTGGACCTAACCTGTAGAACTGCATGAGGCTGTTTTGACCCAGAGCAGCACATGGCACTAGGCCTTGTTGAGTCTCATACCACTGGTCGCAGCCCACAGCCCATCCTGTGCAGATAACCCTGTAGAGCCTTCCTGCCCTCCAGATCAACACCCCAACCCAATTTGGTGTCATCTGCAGGTGGACTTGATCCCCTAGTACAGATTGCTGATAAAAACAATAAATAGAACAATAAATAGCCCCAATACCCAATTCCTTTGGGAACACCACCTGTGAATGATGGCCAGCCAGATTTAATTCCATTTCCTACCAGTCTCTAGGCTTGGCCATCTAGTCAGCTTTTTACCCAGCAAAGAGCGCACTTGTCCAAGCCACGAGCAGCCAGTTTCTACAGAATTCTGTGTGAAACAGTGCTAAAGGCTCTTCTAAAGTTCATATAAACAAGATGAGCCTTTCCCTTATCCACTAAGCAGGTCACCTTGTCACTGAAGGAGATCAGGTCAGTCAATCAAGATTAAAAACTAGGTCAATACAAGGCCTGTATAAAAGTTATCAGAATGCACTTACCTTTCATGAAGCCACTAGGAAGAAAGTCACCATGCCTTCCTACTGCAAGCTATATCCACACCTACTTTGTTTTTATATATCCCAACATTCGGGAAGGATAAGGTTGGTAGGGATGCTGGGACATTTCACTATTCCTTAATAAACCAGGAACTTTCTTTAGCAGGGATAACTTTATGAGACAAAGGAAAGCCATGGATTTCTTCCCAGTAACTCATATTATTGCATGGATTTCTTCCCAGTAACTCATATTATTGCATGCCTGTGTCAGAGATACCACATCCAAGAACACTGCTCACAAAACACATTCACAAAGCCTGAGAACACAATTAAGTAAAAGGGAAGGTGATAGGAAAATAAAAACTGGAGCAGTACCTAAAGCTCTAGACTATCATATTTTTCTCCCTAAAGTACTCTCTATTGTCTATTTGTTTCCAGCACAGTTTAGATGAAATCACAAAATGGGAAAAAACAAACAAACAAAAAAAAAACCGAACAAAAACCAAAACACAACTAAGCACAATAAACCCCACCTTATTTTGCACACAGCAAGTAAAACCATTCTCGAGACAGACACATTAAAATTTCTTATTTATCAAAGAGCATTACTATTGCCACAAGAATACTGGAGAAAAATTTTTAAAAATCAAAGCTTATGATCCTAATTTTAAAGTGACTGTCTGAGTTGGTACTTGAAAGGGTTGCTTAGATTTTATTATTTGGTTTTTTTAATCTCTAGTCTTGGTTTTGGAACTAAATAAATGAGTGAAATGGGTTTTTTTCTCCTTCCCTGTAACCACCTGGCAACCCAAATAAACTCTATCTGAATACTTCTGTAGTATAATTTCCTATACATAGGAAGTATAACTTGATCTTCAGTATTGCTACCCAAGAGTCTGATTCAATGATGAGCTTTACGCTAGACAGATTTTTAGCCTTGAAGTTCTTACTATTCACTAGCCAATTCACATTTCATATTCATGATCAAAAGGCAAACAGCTGAATCAACCAAAGCACGAATAATGGTGTCTTTCGCCGACTTATTTGTAATTAAGTTTGCCATGCTATTTTAGAGTAACTGGACCATGGTTAAAGGTAACACCAGCTATCAGGTAATAAAAAATAAAGTCTTCAATATCACAACGCTTTCATGAAAAACATCCTTGAAAATGACCATGTAGTATTAATTTCTTTAATCTATTATACTCAAAAGAACCTGGCTCTTTTTACAAGGAGACTTGACTAACTAGTTAAAGAGAAACTACTTGGGGTGTATTCACACTATTACTAGGAATTGCATTAAGGTGGCTAAAGAAATGTTCACCCCAAAACAAAACACATTCACTTTTATACAGATTTCATTCATTTCAGTGTAAAATAAAAGACAACACTGATAATAAACAACATGTAAAACCTGACACAAATGTTTGAGGTAAAGTAGAAGCAATAGTCAGGACAAAGCAGCATTAAATCTACCCATTTACTCTTTATTCACATCACATGCTTTCTTTTATGGTACAATGAGAAGCTGATCTATCTGGTACTTCTTCATCAAAGATGTGTTTCTGTCCAGAGAAAATGAAATAGGCCTTGCAGTAAATTGTCAAAACAGCAAAGATGTTCAAAATTTCTGTCTTACATGTCATTAGTAAAAGGCGTAATAAAGAGAAGAAGGATTTCATTAAGACAGGATAAATAGCAATGAAGCTGAAGTTTAGGTGACTGAGTGACTCAAAACTGGGTCCCACACCCCTTCATAAAATTTTGGTAACATTTTCTGTCATTTCAATTTGAAGAATGAAATGAGGAACATAAAACACCACCTCCTCCCAGCTGTCACAGGAATTAACTTTCTTAGAAAATTTGTAAGACATAAGTACTATTAAAATGCTAAACATATTAAAAATAAACTTTATTTCCCACACACAAAGCTATCACCACAAACAACAGCCATTCAATCTCAGTTTGCCCAATATCCTAAAAAACCCATTTATTAGACATTTGTTTAATACAAGGGTTGAATACAATGACATTTTGATGTAAGGTTTTATTTCAGTATTTTCTCTTATACACTGCTTAAATTTGGAGTCATTATTGAAATTAACTGACTGCATTAGAGTCCTGAACAGACAAGCAACCTGTTAAATTTTAGCTAAAAATGGTTGCAGAACTGATCTATCAATGTGTTTGCAGCCAAAGACATAAGCAAATACCAAAATCATCAAAGTTAGTGTTCTTCAAATTTTCAACTGACAACAGATGAACTAAATTAAGGAAGATACATTGAAAAATCAAGTAAGCAACCGTTATTCCTCTTATAAATCAATTCAAGACAATAAATGCCTATTTGTCAGAAAAACGGCAAGACTAAAGAGTTGTTACACAGTATTTAACTCTATTTTAAAAACACATCTACATCTTCACCTACCAGTAACAGAACACTTCAAAGAAAAAAGACATAATCCCTGCACCGAGATTCATATTTCATTAAGTACTGAGTTTCATTAGATACATTGTAGATTTGAATTCATGGATGACAAAACTTAGCAGTATAAAAATCCCCATGGGAAGATGGTCAGTGCCTTCCACCCAAATGTGAAAGCACAAACTTCAAACATTAACAACATTTACTGCAGCCATAATCAGAGAGAGACCAACCCAGAATGTATCATGGGCCAACTTAAATAGCTACAGTCTGCCTTAAGAGCAATGCTGTAAACCACTAGTAAAGCATCTTCTGAAATAATGCTCAATTCTAGATGAACACATTAAGAAGAATGGCATGAAACTGGACCAAGAATTAGAACACTGTGTGAGTGAAAAAAAACCCTCTATCTTTCCTATATTCACCTATCACATCCTGGTCTGAAAGGGCTGTATGATTGCTACTTACAAGATAAGGAGAAAACAGAAAGAGTTATTTAAATTAAACATACACGGAAAAGAAACCACATGTGCAACTATCTAAGAGCTATGTTTGGGTGGGCTTTAGAAAAATCTTTCCAAATATCTGTAATACTCCTATGCTTCAGATAATGTAGAAATGTAATCAGGCACTTTGTTTGTTTACTTATAGACAGTGGGAGAGTGAAATTAACCTTTTGCACTAGACAGTGTTTCAGGCTTTTGCAGTTTCTCTAAGATGAAGCCTTTGATACAGCAAGGTCACAGCAAACTCAGGAAAATTACAATACACATGTTTTTTCTTCTCAGTATTCCAGCTGCAGAAAAACAAATGCAAACTATGTCATTCCCCTAACTCTGACGTGCAGCACAACTATTATTAAATCCCTCCCATAAAGACTACTCCAAACCTTTATTATAGAAGTCCACTACAGAGTTTTGTTGCAGGACTACATGATGAGAAGAGAAAATGAACGGGCATTTAAAATGCACAAAAATAGGAATTCAACAGAGCAGAGAAATTAAGCACCCTGCTTCTCTATAGGAAGCTGGAGACAGATTTTGGCATTAGCTGCCTTCAGTTCTCAAGGCAAAAACAAACACAGTGCAAAGAAATTCAAGACTAAGGTTTTCCTGACGTCAAGCAACGATGATTAGAAATTGCCTTATATTAATATGCATAAAGTACCAACGCTAAATCAGAGCTGGCATTTTAAAAGGTTCTGTTTAGGAAGAAGAGCAATGAGAGTGAAAAATAAGAGAATGGCAGATTTTTAAAGTAAAGAACTTTAAAGTAAAGAACATATACATACACACTAAATGCAACAACCTGGCCTACTTACTTGATTGCTTCCCACCTACCATCACAACTGTCAGCCCCAGTGTGTTATTCCCCATATCCTTCCTCCTCCACTTTTTCCACTGCCTCAACATTTCTTAGAGTCAGACAAGGGATAAATATGTATTACATCCACCCAAGACATACTGGAAGTGTTATTATGGAAGAGATCACATTCCCCTAATTCATCAATAGGAAGCTTTTCAAGCAGCAACAGATGGCAGTCATTTCTTATCAGAAATAAAAAATTATAATGAACATAAAGTAATACATTATATGAGAATTTTTTATAGGTACTTTCAGTTTTTTTTCAATCAGAGTATTAACTTTAAAAGCTACAATAAGTGCAGTAATAGTGCTTTAACTTGAGCTTGTAAGTCACAATACAGATTTCACAGTAAAATGCTATCTTGTCTTAAAATCAATACTCACAATTTATTGAAACTAATCCAAAGACTGCTGCTGTTACAAAAGAAAGGGGATTTTAAGAAAAAGAAAGCGAAAAAAAAAAAAAAAGCTGACTACTGGAAAAAACATTCATCCTAGAGAAAGAAACATTAATTACAAAGACCATGTGTTCCTGTAGCTAGCCAAAAATGTACAAACACAAGATTAATCCAATTCTCAGAGTACTCTCAGATTGGCTAATTTTTTTCCCTATTATTTCACTGAAGTATTAGGATACTAGGGTTTGGAGTTTTGCTTGTTTGTTTACAGAGTGGTTCACTATTTTGTCTCCAAGTAGTCATCTCAAGAAGAACATGCTAGAGTCAGTGTTTCTAAACTACATTGGTCTTAAGTATTTATTACCATAAAGCTAGACTGTAAAACTCAATAAAGGGGGGAAAAAAGGGATAAACTCTTCAAGGTTTCTTGAATTACATTTAAAATGGCAGTAAGCATACTACCACAAAAATACAGGGATATTTAGTATTGCAAATTCCTATAATTTAGACATGCTTTTCCCACATCAGCATTTCCTTTATCAGGCACAAGAAGGCACCTGGCTAGCTAACCAAATTTCATATGCAAAACATTGAACTGCATTAATATGAGACCCTAATCACTGGGATCAGAATTCCAGACTCTTGAACTAGCACTGAATTTCTGTATCTTGGGAGGAAAAGTGCCTGGCAAATGAAATGCAATGAGCAGCAGCATATCTGGAGACTCAGACTGAAAGCATACCTCAGACTGAGGCAGCCCTACTGCAAAAGCACAAAAGCTTTTAAGTTTTGTTGTACCTGCAGTGCCAGCTGCTAAGAGAAACGTGATTCTTTCATCTACAGCTCTAGCCTACTGCATCATTCATTCCTTTTAACCTCTGAGACAAGTAATGTAGTAGGCAGAGCAGGAGTCAGCAGCACAAAACCAGAGGGAAAGAAAGGGCAAGACAAAAAGGTTTTGAAAACAACTAAACACCTTTAAAACTTGTAATGGTTTTGGCTGTTGTGCTTGTACTCAGTATCATTGAAATTAGTGATGTGTTAGTTACAATGTCATTTATTACACTATTAAGCCCATTTAGAAAGAGGATGAAATTTTATCATAAAGAATTTCATGCCCTTCTTTTATACACTCCAACAGACTAAGTACAATATCCAGGAAAAAAGGTATTAAAGAGTCATAGGACAAAGAATTATTCTTCAGAACTTTTGCACTCATCTGTTAATAGGGAGGGCAGGGGTTTTTAAAACTCACTTGATTGTCACATGCAAACACCTACAGTTTGTACTTCGGCCGAGTCACTACCTTGTCCTCCACAGAAACCATTTTGACACAGTTGCATTTCACTAACAGCAAGCATTCAATGCATCTATCTGAAATCATGTTGCAGTAACGTAAGCCATTTCCATTTCATGCTGGTAAGGCTTAGGCAGCTGCAGCATAAACAGAGAAGAACTACAACAACAGAAAAATGTGGAAACACTGCCTTTAAGCAGATGTTTCATTTGGAAACCTAAAAGAATCTCATGCATTTGTAATAGAATCCAACTAGAAAAGGTGATTTAATGGTCTCAGCGTTATGAAATATCACAGTTATTAATTGTTTTTATTTTGGTGGATTTTAAAAAAACAAATCTACTCACTAGTGTGTTTGTGGTTTATTGTATAATACACGTATGTGCACAAAGTCCTATATACACTAGTAAGATACACATTTAAAATACAATTTAATGAAACCTTTGCTTAGAAAAGCTTTTATAAATTATATTGTCAGTAAAATTTCATGCAAGAAAAATATTTTGTTGCACTTTACATTAGAAAACACGTTTTCTTAACTGACATCTAGCTTGTCTTGATTAGCAAAACTTCACCACTGTATTGTTCAAAGCACCTCCTAAGAGAATCCCATTAAAACAGTATCTTCCAGACAGGTTGTGCTTTTTCAAAGCTTAGAGATGCTTTGGCAATGATTCAAATCTGTGGACTGTCTTCTGCTGGACTTCTAAATTCACTTATTCACAGGAAGGTTAATGGAGAACTTGAGAATGCTCAAGCAAAGAGGATGCACTGCACTGTGAAAACTGAAATTTGTTTGGCAGCAAAACACCACTAGCTTGGCTCTACAGTCTGTGAAACCACTTCCTACAAAACTCTTAATCCAGGTGCTTTCCCGACCCTTCTTCCAATTAAAACATGCTTAGTTGTTCAGACCCTGAGATGCTCATGACAAGGTCTTGACTCAGTCCTAAGAACAAAGTAACAAATACAAGGACACAGAAGACCATTTGTACAACAACAGATAAAATTCTCTGCAAGACAGCTGGAATCAAAACATCTGTCTGGCCAGATTTTATCCTACTAAACACTTTCCAACTTCTGACAAAAAAATCACTGATTTACTTATATTCAAATTACTCTTTATATTCTGCTATTTCCTTTTTTAGTACTGAGGTCATTTTCAATCAACATACATTTACAAGCATAGATAAAACTTGAAGTCTTGAAGTACTATAAAAGCAAAGCATTGTTGTAGAAGTGAACTTAATTTCTGTATGAACACCCCTATGACCTTCTCTAAATAAAATCTGTCTCATTATCGGAAACCAAAATCACAAGCCAAAATAGGCAGGAGGCTTTTGAAGAAAAGATTACTCTTGAGTGCTATCCCAGATCAAGTCTTGACAGAATGTTACGGAGACATTTGTCATACACTGGAATAATATGCTCCAACATCCTACTTTTTGAAAATTTAGCATACTTGTTGAGAATTTAGAGAAGCAAACTACAAGTCATTAAAAAGGCATTTTGCTTCACTCAGACCAGGAGACCAAGAGATCCCTGACTTCCAGTTACTGAAGCTGAGATCAAAACCAACCTTGAATCATCAGAAAAAAATCATCAGTGAGACTTTAGCACATGATTTCACATCAGTTTTTGAATATTTGAATGTCTTAACCACAGCTGAAACAGACTGTAATGTTCATTAGGAAGATCCCTGCAGAACAGATGGGCAACTCAAAACAACAAATGACTTTCAGTTGTCATTTAAACTGATGATGTACATTTGAACTGATTGCTCTGAATCTATCCAGACAAGAAAACTAGGGCTTGAAAGGTTTACCATGAAGAAGAAAGAAGGTTTATGGACCTGTGCCATCAACTCCTCAAAATCTTTATACTTTGGTGATCTTTGTCTTTCTCCTTTCAATTACACACTTGTTTTAACTTCCATTGCTGAAAAATCCTAATCAAACTATAAAAACATCTAGCTACATAAAAAATTAAATGCAATTCTATAACCCCAGAAATCAACCAATTACTAAAAAAGAAAAGAAAAACATGTATCCCGAGTAACTGTATGATAACCTGAGTATTAGGATTTTTATATCTTTCATCTGAGGTGGTCTCAGATCTCTATCAGAAAAATTTTCTCTATCAACTGTTTCTGAAAAAGAGAGGTAGAATCTTCATATAATTGTCATAAGACAATTCCCTTTGGTTTCTCTTCAAAGGCCCTTAAAAATTCAGGTTTTGAGTCACTGAATGTACTTACTGGTCCATGTACACTGGCAGACAAGTAAAAAAGTAGCTGTTAAAATGGAAACCTGTAGTTAAGAGGCCAGAAGCTACTAGTAAGAAATAGGAAGATGCTGCAATTCAGCTGCAGGCACATTTTACCAATAACCCCTTTTTCACATTCCCATGTAGATAGCAGCATTTAATGGTTAATTAATCCAAACAAAGATTTAAAAGGGCCTGAGAAACTACATATTCTTTGGTTAGGAAAATTTAGTGACTAAAGCTTTCAACTTCACCAATTTGTCCAATAATTGCCTCTGAACTGCTACAACAGAAGACAGCAAATGTAGTTAGAATTGCCTCATAACCTGCAAGTGGTTACAGGTATTCTGGAGTCTTTCTGGATTCAAATGTACAGACAGTAACTTACATAAAATAAGCTATCCATGTACCATACAATTCAAATTATAAAGGAACCTTGAAAAATGGTTCTTTTGGTCCGGAAAGCCTGGGAGGACTTTAAGATGCACTCTCTTCATACACTTCTCCCATTATTCTGACATTCAGCTTTTTCAGATATAAATTGCAGCAATGATACAACACACTAGTCTCCTCTGAACTCTTGCTGTTGCAGCTTTCTTACCACAGACACAATCCTCCCATCTGGCAATGTGAAAATAAACCTGATCGTTTGCACTATTTATTTAATATTAACTATTATAGCAGGATTTTAACCAATAGAGTACAAAAGCTATTTTTCTTTCTACTATGGCTGTTCAGTCCTCCATTTCTTTCAGCATTTAATTCCCTCAATTCTTAAACTGAAGTCTAGAAACTTGGGTTTTGAAAACATTTTCCATCTTTTTCCCACTGTCAAAACAAATCTAATTGTTTAAGTGACATCATGCTCGGTATATTAAGTGGGGAGGGAAGAAACAGGAAGAAGAGAAACATTTGGCGTGATGGCATTTGTCTTCCCAAGTGACAGCTAGAAGTGATGGGGCCCTGCTCCTGGAGATGACTGAACAACTGCCCATGGGTAGTGGTGAATTTGTTTTCTTGTCTTCTCTCCTCTGCACACAGCTTTTGCTGTCCCTGTCAAACTGTCATTATCTCAACCCATGAGTTTTTTCAGAGTATGCCCTTCTGATTCTCTCCCTGCTCCTGCTCTGGGGGAGTGGGTGAGCAACTGCGTGGGGCTTGGTGGCAGTCCTTTTTTGCATCAGACGTGGGGTTCAAGATAATGACAGATTCCACTTGGATGTAGTAGACTGAATACAGCTGCTAGTGCTTGCCATGGGGCTTGCTTTCCTGAGGTGTATGAAGAGCCTAGTGCTTGCTAGTGCTCGCTTTTTGTTTCCACTGCCTTCTGTACTGCTGCGCTACTTCTCACCTTACTGAATTGTGTCTGGGAGCACTTTGGTAACACCACATCAGTGTGCCTGGTCTGGCAGATGGCCAGGGTAGTGATGTTGTGCTGACAAGCTGAACTTCGGTCTGAAGCTGACTTGAAGAGACTGATGTGTGAATGCTTTCATGATGGAGGAATGATCCACCTGCAAGCCCATGCAGAACCCCCTGCCAGAGCAGGCAGATGCCCTAAGGAGGCTGTGACCCTGTAAGAAGCCCATGCTGGAGCAAGTTTGCTGGCAGGACCGGAGATGTCACAGAAGATCCGGACAAATTCAAAGACAACTGTCTCCCACCAGTGGGGCCCCACACTGGAGTAGGGGAAGCAGAGTCCCTTGCAGACAGTGGTGAAGAGCATGATGAAGCAGGCTGTGCCCTGCAGCCCCAGGAGATCTATGATATGGACTCCCCTGCAACCAGGCTGGGGACAAGAAGTGGAGTTCCCTGAAATATTAACCCTATAAACTAAAAAGGACTACATGTGGAGACTACAATGGATATATCATTAAATTTTTATAATCCATGATCTGAGTTGTATGTTACAGGAATAAATATAACAGGAACTGCTCAAACCAATGGAGGAGAAGCTTACAAGAAGTCGAAGCACAGCAGTGACACAATCTGAGCTCACCTTGGTGCCCAGTAATTCCATGAAACATACCACACCTCCTGTCCTGAGTCACTACCATAAGAGATTGAGCCTAAAGCCATTGACTAAATAAACTCAAAGGATATATTATCAACATTTTGCAGGGGTAGTCCACAGACTAAGGGAATGACATCTGGATATTTTATCAAAGAGGAGGAAGGGGGATGGTGGTCAGTGAGCTTGACCTGAATAGAGTGGGACCTGAGCATGATGTAAACTATATGGATTAAAGGGTGAAATCTGCTTGTTTTGAATAGGGAGAACTAATTCTCTTGACAGTGGCTAGTATGGGGCTGTGTTTTGGATGTGTGCTGAACAGCATTGATCATACAAGATCTACTTGGCTGCTGGCTGGGGTTAAACCACAAGAGGCTTTTACCTGTTATTTACAAAGACTGGAAGATTTCTCCTTGTTATATACATGCTGGAATACACTATTAAAAGCTTCCCTTTATAAACAAGGAGAAATACAAATAATTGAAATGATACATTAACCCATT
The DNA here is from genome assembly GCA_025920805.1 of Petroica traversi. Lineage (NCBI taxonomy): Eukaryota > Metazoa > Chordata > Aves > Passeriformes > Petroicidae > Petroica > Petroica traversi. The sequence goes on along the minus strand of JAHLSL010013621.1, from coordinate 3,929,295 downwards.
AACAGTACACTTGTCAGTTACTGCAAGCAAAATAATATAGCAGGAAAAAATCATCACTTATTAGTGAGAATGCACTTGTCAAGAAGCAGCACCCGCTCCTATCCTAGCAGACCCTTGTTCAGTGTCAACCCCACAGGCCTTGTACTGCTCATATGTTTCTCATAGTTTATTCTTTCATTCAGGGACCTCGCATGACATGTGACGAACTTCCCCTCAAAGACAGTGGACAGCCTGTAGTGAAGGTCCAAAAGTTATTTCCATCAGCCTGCAAGAGAGCTGCAGAACTGTTCAAAAAATGAGAGATACTATTGCTCAGCTGTGCAAAAACCTCTCAGGCCCACCTGTCCTCTGCAGAATCAAGGGCAATGAATAAGCACTTGTCAACCCTACGAAGGCAGGGGAAAAAACAGTAACCTGGACAAATCAAACTTAGCAGAATTTTCCTTTTCTTCCTTTGTACCAATGCAAACTGTACTCAAATAACAGCCTTCAGTATAAACAATCTAAAAGGAAGGCTGCCATTACAGTGACAAAAACATGTATGCTTGTAGTAGGAGAAATAGTTGAGAGGAATCAGGAAAGAAATGGACACATTAACAAGTAATACAAAGGAAAGTGAAAAATAGTAGTTTGAACAAAGGAGGATTATAACGACTGGGCAAAAACCCCCTACATTCATGCAATAAGCCCATATTCGTCCAAAACAGTAAAACTCTAGCTTTTAAGACCTGAGCTTATTTTGACACGATGAACATACCACTTTTACCATATTAAATCAAAATAGGAACATAAAGAACAGTCCTAAACTACTAACCAAGTCATCTTAAGAGATTTTTTTAACCTTTACAACTTTTCAGCAATTAGTTGCTGTATCAATTAGAACCAGCAGACAGAGATTTTAAAATATCTTCTACCAAAACACAGAAGACATTCATAACTAGATTTCATCAGCCATGTCTCTCACATTTCATATGTTCTGAATTTGTCTTACTGTGTTTGTACTTAGGATTGGTTCCATTATGTGAAGGAAAGATTCCACTCATGCTTGTGGCAGGCTTAATGAAATAATTTCAGAGACATGAGTTTGGCATCACTGAAATTTCTTCATGTCACTATGTGTGATCATGTAAAACAACTACTACACTTCCAAGTCTGAATGAGTTTAACAATGAAGATTACTCCACCTTCCAGTTCAAAATTACTAGTACCTTCCAGATACTAGTGTTTGAAAACTTGCACTTGTAGAAAGAATTATAACTTCTAAGCACACATTCTATTTATTTTCATTTCTTCGTCATCATTAGATCTGGTGTTTTGCATGCATGTAGGAATGAAGGGAAGGAGTTAAATTACTAGCAATGCAAAGGTACACGTTATCTTCCACAATGAAATGACATTCCACAGAAAAAACATCTGCAGTTACCAAAACTTTTTCTACTTTGCTAGGTTTTGGTTTGAGGTTTTTTGATTGTTTTGTTTCAAGTCATTTGTTTTTTGTGGGGTTTGGGTTTGTTTTTATATTTCACTGTCCACATTGCAGAAAGAAAAGATTTTCAAAGTTTAACTATTAAGATTTTTTTTCCATTGCATAATTCTAATAATGTGTCGCAGTTCAAGAAAACCTGATAGTACATACGGAATATCAATAATTTCCAAACTTTGCATCCAAGTCATTATTAACAGCTAGTTCTTCAAACTCTGACTGAAAAGCAGAATGACACCATTACACCATCACTACCTTGGCTGTCATTGTCAGCGAAGAACATGGCCTACAGCGCACAACAAAGCATGAGAGGCTTCAGCACTTACATCTGAATTCTTTGCTGTGACCTAATCACCACCGTAATGTGACATTTGCTGAGTTATTTAAAACAGAGAAAAATTGCTTAGCAGTATGCAGGAGTTGAAAGGTCTAAATTACTAAGGCAACAAAATCTCACCATGAGGCATCATCATCTCTGTGCAAGAGCCCAGACAAACTCACTTCTGCAGTTTTAGAAACCACTGATTGTAACTGTCCACTCCCCTTCCTGGAGATGGCCACCTGGAAACAAAACCTTCTTACACATCAGGAGCTTATTTTAACAGGCACTAGCATAAATTACTGATGAAGGCAATTTTATGGCAGTACAGGCTTCATATAGCAGAAGAGCAAGGACAAACTTCAGGAAAAAAGGCAAGAAGTAAGGAGAGCTACACCCATCAACCTGCCACACAGACTTTTATATGCTGTTTTAACAGCATACACTATTAAGATCTGTCAAAATTATAGTCTGTATTTCCTTCCTCATGTTCAGTTTAATCAGGAACGAGTAGCCAAGGAAACACTTGCTAAATTGCCAAAATAAAAGGTGCTGAACTGAATCCCAGAGAAAGTAAGAAGCTACCAGTTTCTCTTACAAGTACATCAGCACCTGCTGCAAAACTAACAAAAGATTCATATACTCCAGCTACCAGAAGTTTCCCTACCCTGCTTTGCCTTAGTCATTTTGCCAAACAGAAGCCTGTCTCTCTCAAGTCAGAAACAAAGACGACACATACTTGAGCAGTGCAAAAGTTAAATTGCTCTTCCCTACCCAGTCCTGGTCTACAGTCTCTGGAAAATTTAGTTTTAGTCCAAAAAAGAGCTGAAGACATGTTCTGCATTTAGTTCTTTGCACACAACTCCTCAGAATCCCTGAAAACAAGACATTGACGTCAACTTTTATAGGTAATGGGAAGTAAAGTTGGAACAGAAACCAAATAACCAGCTAGCTCTTGCCAACTCCAAGTAAAAAAAATGACACTAACAGACAGATGAAACAAAGAAACAGACTTAATAAAAAATAAAATCTGCAAAAGAATAGAACAGTAATTATTTTTTTCTTTTTCCTTTTTTTTTAATAAAGAAGACACCTATGTTGAAAACTAGAATGAAAGCAAATAATGACTAAATGGCTTTTATGTTGTGAGGAGTCATGACAGATTTCACACGGATATAATGATTTTCTGATATACTGATAAACTTTTCTAATCCACAGTTTAAGATCAGAAAGTAGCAAATTAAAGAAAGCAGTAGCAAGTCATTGATGAGCTAAGGCTTTTTATAATTACCTCTTAGTTTGTATGAAAATGTATCCATCATTAGAAACATTACTGTACTTACAGAATTGATAATCAGTATTCAAAGAGAGAGCCATTATCACCCAAAACTCTTCAGCCGCACATTGATACAAACTGTTCAAAAACAGTAGAAATAAACTATTCTCTGAAAAGGCCTATCTTAAACAGTCCATGCAAGGAAAAAGTAAATAAATAAACACTATCTCTGCTACTTACCTTAATAATTGTATTCCAGATATACTTTTAAATTACCCTCAGGAATTTTTTTGAGCAAAATCACTTCCATAGAACCCTATGACTTCCTAGAACAAATTTCAAATGCTAGATAGAAATATGACATGGAGTAAAAAGAGAAGAAAATCTTTCTGTGCAAGTTATTATCTACTGCAGCCTGCTAGTAGTATATGTAGGCTTGAATTTGGTCCTTCTCTGCAATTCACGAAGACCTGCTTTTAGTGACTAAAATCAAAATAACCTACCAACTTAATAAAAATGTATAAGTTTTTTTAATAGATGACATCTATACTGACACTTGTGTCCCTCCATTCTCCAGAACACAACATTCATCACAACAAGCATGCACCAGTAAAAGTTTGGCTGACAAGGTCAGAAAGGACCATGTCTCCCAGCGGTCTCCACACAGCAAATCCTGGGCATCTGAAAGACTTTCTATTCTCAAGATTTACCATGTGTAGCTCTCTTCATACTAGAAAGAAGTAATTTCAGAGGAAAAAGAAAAATATTCATTCCTTTGGTTTTGGATTAAAGTTGGGAGAAGAGAGCTGAATTTGGGGTTTTTTTCCATTTCAATGCTAAAATTGTCAAACTCTGCAGATGGCGATAATGGATGAGTAAGTCGGAAAAAAGGTTACTTATCATGGGAAGCCATAAATGGCTAGGGAATGTGGGGGAGAAGCAAAAGCAGCTCATTTTTCCCTTGTCTTCACTCTTACAGTGAATATATACTATGGTAACATCAGGCCTAATAATGGAAGCTACAGAAGAGGACTCCAGAAACTTTTCACATACACTTATACTCTAGATTTTCCATTCTAAGGTTTTTTTTTTTAAAAAAATCTATGACACTTTGCAAACACCTCCAGAAATTCAATTCATTGGCAACTAACACTTGTGACTGGAGAAAAAATGCTCTGACAGAGCACTGCCTTTGGAAGTGAACATCAAGTTCCACTATGAAAGTAATTTGACCCATTTGGTGGAGTGATGGAGAGAGGAACTGAAGAATGGGGACAGGATGTGCTTTCTCTTCCCTAAGGGAAGGAGCAAAAATATTTCATTTGAAGACCATAATCGCTTTACAAATTTGATGACAGAATAGCTTGTATAAGGAATTAGTCCTATAATTATTTTCAACCCCTAGAATTGATAAATCCAGTAAATTAGAAAAAAGGCCAGGTTAAAATACATCTTTGTCCAAAGAACTCAAAAACCCAAAACCACCAAAACCAATGGGAAACAAACCAAAATATTATTCTCCCTCCCTTTTGTATCTGCAAAACACTGTCCAAATTCAAGCCATTTTAGTCATAAAATCATGATCAGACAACCTAAGAGCTATTATTATCCGGACAAAATAACCTCACATAATTTGAGTAACCATTAGAGATTTGAGCAAACAAATTTAGATAAACAATTTCCAGTGGCAGAATCTAAGATTATCCCTATAATGTTACATTAAAAACTACTGCAACTAATACAGTACTTTTTACACCTATGCATTTCCAAGATATTAAAATGAATTCTTCAAGTGCTGAGATTCACCTAATACTACACATACCCGTGTGCAGACTGCTTCTGCTGACTTTTACCAAAACTTGAAAGAATCTCGCTTGCAAGTAGGTGAAGTGAAGAAAACTGCTCCTCCACCCACAGTCCTTTTAACCTGGTGTGGTGCCATTTACATTACATCTCATGCAAGCTTAGACAAGTCTAGGCTACTTTTCCTGTGGTCAATGGTCAAAGGAAGAATGACAATTGAAGTATTTTACTAATACAAACACAAGCCTTCTGAAATTGTTGCAGAATAACCTGATGTTGGGAGGGATTTCTAGTCTTAATTCTAGTCATTCAAGAAAGAGAAGTACAAGACTAGAAGCACAAAATTAATAAACTGGTATGCAAATAAATTTCTTACTCTGGTGCTAAGCCTAACACTACTATGAACAAGTATACATGCTATTAAAATAATTTCCATTAAACTCCTCCTACTTAATAACAGTTAGATTGAAATTTTTAGAAAATATGTTATTACCACAGTATTTCAATCACAGAAAAGCCTATATGGACTTCACAAGGGAAAATATAAAAATATTTGGCATCTGCACTTTGTCAGAGAACAGTATAAGCAAAAATCAGTGAGCTTTCTTTTACCAATATTTTAACTAAATATCTATGAATTGATCATCATCTTATGGCAACCCAATTTAAAAAAAGCACGATCTTAAAGCATGAATTGATTTAAGATACAAGTCTACTTGGCAATTAGTTTAAGGAGACTGCTACAGAAAAAGATAGTTTAATTCCTTACCTCATTTGACAAGTTAAATAAATCCATTCAAGTGTTACTAAAAAAGGTAAATGGTTATCACTAAGACCATGGATTTTACTCAAGAATGTAATGTTTTACTACATTTTCCACACCAAAGAACTTTTCCACAACCGCAGTCTTTTGCACATGGCAAGTGCAACTTGCACATGTGGCTAAGAAAATTTAAGTGAGCATTTAACAAGTTATTTTTGCTTTTTCCTAGAAAAGGCTCAGTAAAGATTAAAAAACAGACAGTAAACAATCAACTAGTACAATGCTAAAGCGAGAAAGATTAATCATTTGCTATAATACTGCAGCTGGGGAGCTTTCCTAAGTTCAGACAGAAGCAGTCAGGCAAACATTATACATTGGTTTGGCGTCCAGACCTCAGAGGAAAGGAGTAACTCAAAGATGGAAAGAAAAGCATTTCCAAGATTAAAAAGATGGGTTTGAATGCAGTGTATTTGCACTTTCTTAAGGTAATGAAATACTATTAGAAGTATCTTTCGCAGATACAGATTTAAGAGAAGTTATGCCCTGAAATGTAAATACCTGGATGTAGGAACAGGGGCACACTTATAGCAGCGCGCATAATTAGGTACTTACACAGCACATAAAAAATTCCCTTACGTCTTCCTGTTTTGAATCCTGAAATCAAAATCTGAGTCTTTGTGTCTAGAACATAATTTATGTATTAGGGGAAAAAAGGTAAATGAAAGAAAATCCAGTTATTGTAACAACAAAAAAGTATGAAATACAATAATCTGAAATGCAGGAGTTAAGATCCCAGACCATTTTGATGTTAAAGCCAAGGCAAAGCTTAGACTTTCAAATGTCAAAATTATTTTTGGAAAAAGTCACTCTGAAGGAATAAAGGAGGCACGATGTTAAAAAAACAAAACAAAAAACCACCAAAAAATCCTGTTCCTCAAATCTGTTCTACTGATTACCATTACTTAATTTAACAAACAATTTTTTTATCATAAAAACATTTTGTCTAGTCAGTTAAAATAAATTTGGCAATGACTTTAACTAAGTAAGCACCCATGCCTTTTATTGTCCTAATATGTGTACTCAATAGTTCAAACACAAAAAGAAGTGTCATATACATTTATTCATAAATAAAGAATTTATAATTTAGCCAGCTGTACTGTATCTTTCAGCTTGTTCTTTTAGTTGAAAAACTAGAAAAAACTGCATAGCACAACACATTACCTGAGAATTCATCAAACACTGCCCTGACAGATTTGCATGAAAAATGACACTTATGATTACAAACGTTATACTATTTGCATATTGTAAAAAAAAAAGATGACCTGTACTAGCATAACATCATCATAATCCACACAAGATTTGCGTTACATTTAATAATTGTGATGTTACTGGGTAATGATTAACTAGAGCTGGTATTGTATGCTGTCTGGTTATGTAGAGAGGAAAAAAAAGTTCTTAAGTGAAAATCTTGGCAAAACAGCCATTTGCAAGTTAGCAAATAATATCAAACTCATTTCATTAACCTAAAAAATTAACTTTTCCTCTCTGAATTACACAGGTACTGCACAGCATTTTCTCACTGACACCAAACATACAAAGAATGCTTTCTGTCTTAAATCAAAATGACCTATTGCTACACATAAAGCAACAGTTTCCAGCAATAAGGACACTCTCAGTATCAAACAAGAAGGATCCTTACTGCTGCCAGAATACAGACCTCTTTAATATAAACAAAGTTCTAAGTTACTGTCCATCAAAAATTCAGAATACAAAATAGTTATCATCTGAAATAAATGTCAGTTGCAGGGATGAAAAAGTGTCAGAGCTAGTTTAAATTCATCTACTGCCAACGAAAGTACAAAAAAGACTGATTATCACTCTTGCATATTTCTTCCTTACAATTCCTGCATTATCTAATGCCACCACATATACCTTGATTTACTCCAGTTCTCACCCCCACCCCCTCAACAATTTCCCCCACCGGCTCCATCAAGTTATAATTGTGATTTGAAAGAGGCAGTCATAACTGTGAGAACAGTAATTTTCTTGCACAAAGAACAAGTAACTTGAGCTCACCAGAGTTCGTCATTCCCCGTACTTTTAACAATCTGTACCACCCCCTACTTTTGAGAAGTATGTGTTGTGTTTGTCAAAGGAATAAAGAGACCCTTAAATTCCTACATGTAGTTTGAAGTTCCTAGTCTAAAGTACTGTTACTGATTAAGGAGAAAAAAGAGGGGGCAAAAGAAAATATTATCATTGAAGAACTAACTGCTGGTTTATTTGTTCCTACAATGCTGGCTCTCTGGTATGATTGCAAGACTTCAGGTCTCTACAAACTTCAAACAAACTTTCAGTAGCACACAAGGTTTTCAGTCCAATTAGTTTCCACCGCACTGAATACTTCAATTTCAATTCCGTTGTTTTAAGTATAGATGCACTTATTCAGTAAAATTAACTGGAGAAAAGCCAATTTTCAGTCAGTCAATGAGACAGCATCACCAGCAGTGACTGAGGTAAGTGTGGGGGTGAGCACTAGAAGCTGTACAGGGGGGTTCCCAAGCTCAAGGAACTCCTGAGCTACAGTTCAGAGCTTCATCCAGACCTGTAAGTCTTGGCAAGATAAAGAAGCTGGGGGTGAACAGAAAGAGAGCAGCCCTGTGAGAAGGCCTTGGGGGTGCTGGTGGATGACCCAGCCATGGGCACTCCCAGCCCAGAAAGCCAAACGTGTCCTGGGCTGCATCCAAAGCAGTGTGGGCAGCAGGGGAGGGAGGGGATTCTGCCCCTCTGCTCTGCTCTGGTGAGAGCCCACCTGGAACCCTGCATCCAGCTCTGGGTTCCCAGTACAGAAAGGACACAGACCTGCTGAGAAAGAGTCCAGAGGAGGAACACCAAGATGAATAGGGGGATGGAGCAACTCCTACAAGGAAAGGCTGAGTCAACTGGGATTCTTCAGCCTGAAAAGAGAAAGCTTTAGGGTGACTTAATAGTGGCCTTCCAGCACCCGAAGGAAGCTTACAAGAGAGAGAGATTTTTCACAAGAGCATGTACTGACAGGACAGGGGGAATGGCTTCACAGTGAAAGACAGGAGGTTTAGATTAGGTATTAAAAGGAAATTCTTTGCTGTAAGCGTGGTGATGCACTGAAACAGAGAGGTGGATGTTCCATCCCTAGAAGTGATTAAGGCCAGTTTGGATGGTGCTCTGAGCAACTGGGTCTAATGAGAGGTGTCCCTGTCCACAGCAGGGAAATTGGAACAAAATTATGTTTTATGTCCCACCCAAACCAAACATCCCATGATTCTATAAATTCAGATAAAAGCAGCAAGTTTTCTCTAGGCTCTTCTGAGCAATTATAGAACAAACCACTATTTATAGTGTTTCTTCAGTTAGCAATGAAACTGTGTTACATATCACAGTGGATAAGATTGATTGTAACACAGAATAACCTGCTTCTTTTTTCTCTGTTACTGCATTTAAGACTTTCACATACTAGCTAAACTTGCAGTCTAATACAGCAAGCTCATAATTTAAAAAGGGAGGTGTAAGAAATACAAAACTACTTCAAGACAGAGCTTCCAAATAAGTCTTGTGTAAGCAAGAAGACACGGGCATCTTCTGCCTGGCTTCCAATGTACCGCAGTCAAACTGCCCTGAGAAAGTTTTTCCTCCACATTTCCTTTTAACATGACAGCAAACCTAATCTAGCAAATCAGAGAAGTTTCAAACATCATTAAACATCTTTAGTAGCACTGATGAAAAGAGACCAGCATTTAGATTAATAAACTCTCAGGAATGCTGACAGTCTTAAATCAACTGCATCTCCAAACACTACTATCCAAACAAGCTTCTGAGTTACTACATACATGTGCCAAATGACAATGGCTCCAAAGCAAGAAGCAGATAAAATGTTTCTTTTATAAAATACAAGATGTCCTTACACTTTCTTGCAAGCTGGTATTGTAATTTAAGACAGTAGTTGTAGAGTGAAACGTTATCAACAGGCATGTTTTTCAAAACATCATGACCACATCCAAGCCGGTATTGTAATTTAAGACAGTAGTTGTAGAGTGAAACGCCATCAACAGGCATGTTTTTCAAAACATCATGACTACATCCACTTGGTAGCTTAGAGCTTAGTTGCTCCACTTAGGAGTTTCAATGGAAATGCTTCAACTTCTTGTGACAGTGTTGCCCAAAGAATTCAGGAATTTAATGCAGAATTATTTCAGTCCTGGGAGTTCATTACATGACAAAAGCTAAAAAGCCCATGCCACCTAGTTTAAATGGTCATATGGGAAAAAGGAAGTGAAAGCTATTAAAGTAAGCGTAGAATGGTTCTTGACAAGAAAACTCACCTGTATCTCAAATGTAAAGCTTTGAGATGACCTCCTCTAAATCACATAAGCAGGAAAGAGATGTAAGAGCAGGACAGCTGCATTGACTAAAAGCTGTACTTTACAGTCTCTTAGTGGCAGAAATCTTTCATACCATAGTAATTAATTTCTGCCATTCTTGACATTAGTATTAGGCTAGGATAATTACAAACACTAAGTCGACTTTATTACAACATTTACAAGTGTTTAGTCTTGATTTTCTATGGTGACAGCAGAGTAACAAGACCAAAGCAGCCAGATCAGCCCACAGAAAGAAATCCAATAGATTTTCCTCAAGAAGTGGTTTATGAAATGTTTTATTTCAAAGCTTTTTGATACTGTGCACCTATGCATCTCTAGAAAGTTGTCTGACCCTCTTCTAATGCATCCTACATTTTTTGCCAAGTATCTTGGGTTCTGCACAGCTTCTGTAAACCCTTAAATAGTATAAAATGTCCACAAGTATAGCTTCAAAAGAAATAGTACAGCTAGGGAAAGGGTACAAAGTTTCTGTTTCTATTCCCTTGTTACCAAAGAATTTTATGAATTGCAGACCACCTTTATGAGATACATGATGAGTACCACAGTTGAGATTACAACCTGATTTGCCACCTAATAAATGAACACAAAAATTCACTAGTATCCTACCTCAAAATAAACAATAACATTTTTTAACAGCAACCACTTAGTACTAAAAAGACTCTTAACAACATATCTAGCATATGCTTAATTGTTCATTCTGTATAAACAAAACCAATCTAGAATGGAGGACACATACATGGGATGCTCCTTAAACATAAAGGCTCATCTCAACTTTTTCTTTTTAAATTCAAAGCTTTTCAACCACAAACTTAATTCTTCTGTGAAACTCTAGGAGAAAATACACAGTATTATTCTGAAAAATACCAACGAAAATATTTTCACAACATTCCAGAGGATGTAGGGGTAATAAACCAGAATTTCTTGAACTGGTTTCTCAGAGGCATGCATTTTGTACAAAAAGCAGGAACTGATCTGTCAGAAAGCCTGCACAAACAGTTTTGCAACCAAAAGAAAGGAGAAATTGCAAATATGTTAAGCAGCAAAAAAACATTCAAGCACTTGATAACCCACAATAATCAAACCTCCTCTGAACCTTATTAATTTTGGGACATGCAAAACTTCCCACACAGGACACTGAAGTAACATCCAACACTTTCAGGCTAAAAGTGACCAACTCAAAAGGTCAAATGTGACACCACAAGTGACTACAATCCAATGGTTTAGAAAACTTTCCAAATTTCTTAATACCGAATATATACACATGTATATATGTGTGTGTGAGTATTTATGTATATTTGTCCTTAGAGTGCAAAACAATTCAAGCCCCTATACTTTACCTATGAGTATCAATTCACTTCCTATTTCTCACGACTTCATATCCCAGATACACAGCCCTGGAGCCACATACCTGCACGGCTGAGGTCGCACACCCAAGGGACGTGTCCCCTCTATCTCCACCTTACTGGAAACGCCATCTTCACCCCTCCACCCAAAGAGACCCTTTCTCCCAAGCCGCGGGGTTCTGCCCCCTGCCCAGGCCCCTCCACCCAGCCGGCAACTCCTCCCGAGGGCAGGAACGGGTGGGGCGGGGGTGTCGGGCTTTCCTCTCCCCCAGCAGCCGAGAGCCGCCTTCCCCCGCGGTGGGCACACGCCTCAGGACACGGACAGCCGCTCCCCCGGCCCACGGAGTCTCCCTGGCAATCTCGGGAGAGGCACCCCACAGAACCCCGACCCCGCCTGTGACCACCCCACGCCCGCCCCGAAAGTTCA